>CM059875.1:16087590-16687590 GCA_030490815.1 Acer saccharum
GTGTTTTGTAATATCCTTTCACCATACCTAAATCTCCATTTTTCCTATCATGTTTTTATTATCAATGAAAGAGTTGTATGTGATACCTTTACTGCGTGGTCTTGCTTTCACACCATATTATTGTCTTTTTTATTGGTCTTTTCAGGAATCTAAGGGTATCGAACTACTGATTCCTCACCGACTAAGATCTACCTTGATTTCAGTCATTTAATTTTATTGGAAAAATCACCCCCAAGTGACAATTTTCGGTTAACACTTTTGGCCCCGTTTGTGGGAAGTACTCCCCTATCTTACACAGCTATCTAACTCTACCTAGAAGACTCAGAATATTAAGGCTCCGATCCTCCAGGACATCTTGACCTCTCAGGACCCCATTCCCTTGCTTCCACTCAGAAAACCAAGGGAAGAAGAATGGGAACGAGAAGCCAGATCCCGCACCGATCCTTCACCTAATACTGGCTCCACCCCCAGGACCTTGCGGTCCAGAAGAATCGGGATACCATAGCATATGCTACTGCCTATGTGGAAAGCCCCATCCGCCTCTGGATGATCGCCCAAGGATACCCTTCGAAGCACCCATGCTCATGTAGAAGGCCGGACCGAGTACTCGGGTACCATTCTTTGATAGACTTGGGCCGCTTTTACCAGGCCTTACCATCTTGGAGATTTCAGACCCGACAGGTGAAGTCAGCATTTGATCCCTCCTAGAAAGATCTAGCCAGCGGCTAGACTGGCAACAGGAAAGGAGGTGCAAAGGAGATGCGTTGCGGAAGAAAGAAGAAGGACAGTAGTAAAGACTGATGCAGCCAAATCCAAGTCATTCACACCAACAGTGAAGGCCCACTCAAGGAAGAACCATGCTAGAAAGATTCGACTTACCACTGGTCATGATGTCTTCGGGTATCTAGGGGATCTCAAGCTATCCTTGTTTCTGCCTAGATCATTTTCACTGAGTGATGCCTACAACGCAGTTCAGCTTCATGAATATCTAATGGTGATCACGGTACAAATTGCAAATTATCGGGTTCACTGCATCCTGATAGATACCAGGAGCAGCGTGGACATTTTGTTCAAAGGAGCGCTAGAAAAGCTTAACTTGAAGAACCTGCTACAACAGCTGCACCACACCCTTGTATGGTTTTACAGGAGACTCCGTAATGCCAATTGGAACGCATATTCTACCGTGATATTGGAGAGGCTCCTCTTTAGCAGAACATCATGACAGAGTTTATTGTGGTTAAAACCCTGTCCGTCTACAATGCAAGAAGGCTGGTTCGTGCAGTCAGGCCGGCGGGCAAGAAGCCGCAGCTCAAGGCCACCGTCATCCAGCGAGAATTGGCAGCGGGAAATAAAGCCGCCGTAGAAGCCGCTGTTGTCATGGTGAGATCTGGCGGCGGAATAAGGCCGCCGCATGAGCCCGCCGCCGATTCTAAGAGTTGCATTTTGGCTGAAGCTCGCCCCAAAAGTCAAAAAAGGCTGCCCCTTTCTCCACCTATTGTCCTTGGAAGACTCCCCTCTCTCTCATGCATGTACATGGGTATCAAAACAAAGAAGATATACTTAGTTTTAAAAAAAGAACTTAGAGTTAGTTAGAGAGAAGTTAGAAAGGAGATATTATTAAAGATATTTTGTTCTTAGGAATCAAAAAGATAGTATTTTCTTGGCCAATTTCTAGGTAGCCAAACACCTCATATTGGTTACTTAGAGTGATTACCTCAAGTTGCCATAGAAGTGAATTGCTTGGATTACAAGGAAGACCATTTCCACTTCACAGGTTGTCCATTGGTGATGTTTTCCTTACTTGTATATCTTGTAATTTTGATACTATGTGTAGCTAATCCCTTTTTGTTAAGGAATTAGATGTAATTCTTGTACTTCCTTGTTATCTAATCAATCATATTTGTATAATCCTTTTAAGTTATGTTTTGTGCATTTATAATTGCATGTGTGGTGTTGCAACCACCTATTTCCTTATAGTGCAAACTTGATGAAATTGTATGCATGTACCATTTATTGCATATTAATATTGAAGCACCTATGAGTAGAGATTACTAACTTGTAATCCTCTACTACTCAATCATTGATTTCCCCTTGATCACTCACTAATCTTAGATTTAATTGTGATTAAGTTGAGAATTAGGTGTTTAGAACATTCATATGAATATGTACATGTTAGTAATTGAAGGTTAGGCTTAATGAATGATTGATTAGAAGCTAGAAGATAACTTGAATGAATCTAATTCCTTAACAATTTTCAATATAGAATTAAATTCAAGTAGTTGTAATTGCTAATTAGACATCTTCATCTTAGAATATCATTTGCTAATCACTAATCAATTTAGTAAAACTTGTTAGAAGACTTAGGAAATTGTAGAGTTAATCTAAGGATAGAAAGCTTGTAGTGCTTACCTAGTGGGAACGATACCCTTACTTGCTCACTACACTAGTTTAACGACTTGTGCACTTGCAATAGGGTCACCAGACTCGCACGCCCCTTTAATACAACCGAGGTAGAATAGGTCATATTATAGTGACATTTGTAGAACAGGTTTGGGCGTGTCAAAATTTATGGCGCCGCTGCCGGGGAGCACGGCTTGTTACTTTATGCTTTATTCTTTTTAGAACATTAGTCAATTTAATTGTTGCATAATCGTAGTAATTTTTTGTTGAGCACTTAACCTTTTGGTAGTTAGTGTAGTGTACTTTCAGGTTTCTGGTCACGAATAGATGCACGGAAGACGATTATGGGAAGCCCACTTGAACCTTTTGTTGAAAATATGATCGTATAGAGAGGCTACCGACAATGACGGACAATCCTAGAGGACTATCCGACCTTGAGGAAGGGTCAACCTCTTCTAGCAGCCCCCCCTGGTTCAGAACACGGACAGGATCAACGAATGATGAAGGAATTCTCATTGCCTACCGTTGGATCACATCCTTCAGCCATATTGTTAGATGATGCCCAGAGAAATTACGAGCTAAAAAACTTGCACTACAACACACTCCCGCACTTTGGTGGTAACTTGAGTGAAGACTGCCTTCAATTCATGAAGGAATATTACAATGTGGTGACCACTTTTCCACTCAGAAACTTGACGGAGGATCACTTACGCATGCGATGTTTTTTGTATTGCATGAGAGACGATGCCAAGAAATGGCTAATGGCATTACCAGCAGATCACTTACCACATGGAGTGGTGTTGTACAGAAGTTTTTCGCCAAGTACTTTCCCTCATGGAAGACGAAAGAAATACGAAGTATGATAGCTGATTTCCAGGAAAGGGAAGGGGATGCGTTCATGAATCATGGGGTAGATTCAAGCTACTTTAGCACAGTGCCCTCACCATGAGTATACTTTAGTATCACAAGTTCAATCTTTCTATGATGGATTGACGGGACTTCACAAGCGATTGTTGATAACGCATGCGGAGGAGCGATGCGAGAGAAAACGGCACAGTATGTGTTTGATAAGTATGAGATGCTTGAACAGAATTCCCAGCAGAGGAACACTCGAGGTAGTCGAGGAGGAGTGAGCAGGAGATGGCGAGTCAATGAGTGATATGAGTAAGAACATTGAGACACTTATGAGTAGGTTCGGTAACCAACCTTTAGCCCCAGATCAGAATTATATTAGGGAAAACCATGGAATGGACATGAATTCCATAGTTGAGCCAGTGCTACCCAGGAAGGAAGAATTGCAAGTGGTGTATCCGCCACGTCAGTCAAGAGAGTTGGATGATCCTTTCTCCAACACGTACAATCGAGGATGGGCAAGGCATCCTAATCTGAATTACGGGAACAACCATTGTTTGAATCCCCCGTTACCTCCACAGAACAACAATAATAAAAACTGGTATCCACCTCCAGGACACCAATCAAGACCACAGCAAAGTACACAACCATGGAAGGTAAAGGAAAACTTACCTTGGCGCAAACAAGGCCAGAGAGACAATGAGTACAGGGCCACTAATCAGTATTACACCAGCGATCCTAATCATATCAGGATTACTTCTATGGAAGGAGTAGTCAAGACATTGGAAAGACAAATAGGGGAGTATGCTGAAGTTAGTCAAAAGAAGGAGCCAGAGAAGCTTCCAAGTCAGTCTAAACAAGCCAAGTCGGCTACGGTACTAAGAAGTGGTAAGGTACTTTCTAACCCATATCCACCTGAATTTCTGATATTCCTGATAAGTTTTAGTGGACAGGGACATGCCTAGCAAGAATGATCTTGATACTCAAGTAGGGATAGGAACGAGCAGAGGTCCGGAGAAGGACACAAGGATACTTCAAGGATACATAAATCACCTAATCCGTATGTGCCTCCAATCCCATTCCCAGGAAGCTTCAGAAATCGAAACTGGACCAAGCTTTCAGGGAGATCTATGACATCCTATCGAAGGTGAATGTGAGCCTTCCCCTACTTGAGGTGATTGAGAAAATGCCCGCATACGCCAAGTTCTTCAAGGAACTCAACTCAAAGGCGCGAAAGAAGGAATTTCTGGAAAGGATAGTGATCTCCAAGGAAGCAAGTGCAGCCATGGAAACGGCATTGCCACCTAAGATGAAGGATCCGAGCAGTTTCATTATTACCATATCAGTTGGCGAAACTTGAAGGGAGAAGGCAATGTTAGACCTAGGAGCTTCGATCAATTTAATGCCTTATGCATTATTCAAGGATTTAGGATTAGAAGGATTGAAGCTGTAAGGATTCCCGTTGTTGTTAATTGGCTTATTTCGTGATCAAACCATATGTGGGGATCCTTGTAAGGGTAGCTTAGGAGTTAGTTTATTATTCGAAGCCCTTTCAAAACCTGTCTTGATAAGCACCGAAGGTAAATCTATGTGCTTACTTATCTTGAAGAGATAGTTGCACACACTCACTTAGCATACTTGTTCATTGTGCATTCTCTTCACATGTCACTTTACACACTAGCACTTTGATGTTGTATCTTGTTGTGTGTTTTTGTGTCTTGTAATTCGTTTCCCGATAGTGTTCGGAAACGTCCGCGCACGCACTAGAATGTGCTTGGTTTTGCGCGAAGACCGCCTATGGAGATGCACTTGGCATCTCCTTGGTTTTCACCTCTGTTGGTGATCGGCGGTCGTGATCGGCGGCCTGGCCGCCGAATGAAACCGCCGTTTGAATTCGGCGGTTGAATCGGCGGTTGGATGGCCGCCGATCTGAAACGCCGTTTCAGACCTGATTGATTTTATTCTCGGGTTTAATTCGGCGGTGGAAACGGCGGTCACGAAACCGCCGAATGGAACCGCCGTTTCTCCCCTGTTTCTCCGGAGCAATTCGGCGGTTGTAATCGGCGGCCACCGACCGCCGATTGAAACCGCCGATTGGCGCGTTTTTGAAACTTACTTAAACGACCTCACTTTGGCTTGGCACCCTATATATATGCCATTTTGTCTTTAGGTCAATTAAGAAGTTCATATTCAGATTTCATACTTAGGATATTTTTCAAAGAGAAGAAAAATTCCAAGAACTCATTTTTAATTACTCAAACACTTTTCCATGATCATCAATCATCATCTAGCATCATCTTAGATCATCTAGATGACATCTTGCATGGATTCTTCATCATACTTTGCTTGGTAAGCTTTTCACTAATATCTTACATATTTTGTGTTTCTCTTATCTAGCAATCTCAATTTAATTACTTGTATGTGATTTTATATTTGTTGAATACAAGATTGAGATTAGTATGATGTATGTTTGAGAAGTTGTATTGTGCTAGCATATTAGGTTTTGTGCTTGATATTGATTAGCTAAACTATTGACATGTCATTTAGTTTTGATATCTAGGATTGTTCTTAATTGCATATTAATCATCTTAGATAAGCATATAGGGTTTCCCTTGCTCTATGTTGCATTTTGGATATTTTCACATATATTCACTTAGGGTTGTATTCTCTTCAAGAGCTAAGTCTTGTGTGTAGCAATCGGGATTAGGTTGCTTAGATCGCAAGCAAATCGGACTAGGTTCACTCATACCGGGATTAGGTAGGTGTGTGATTACTTCCGGGATTAGGTTGTAATCGTTTGCACATTTAGTGGATTCGAGGTTCGAGTGTGGCTTACTTACATAGCCCGTGGTTTTTCCCGTGAGGGTTTCCACGTAAAAATCAAGTGTCAATTTAATTTCCGCACCATATTACACTTGCTTGTTTATTTATCTTGAGGGTAATTTCGTAATTTTGACTAACACGAAAAATTGGGTAAAAAGCGTAAAATCTATTCACCCCCCCTCTAGATAGTTTTACACACCGTGCTATAATTAGTTTCAATTGGTATCAGAGCGGGTTCCTAGACATACATAGGTGATCCTTGCTTATTTTGGTGTGTTTTGCATTTTGTGTGATTTTTGATCATTCATACATTTGCATTCATTTCATTCATTCATAAACACTATGAGTGGAAACGGTGGAAATGGTGGTGGCACGAAGGAGCTTCTAGCACAAGGCCTCCACTTCTTACCGGTTGAACTATTCCCAATGGAAAGGGAAGATGGAATCCTACATATGCCAAATTCATGACCGTGCATGGATGGCGGTGGAAGACGGATATGATCTCCCTATGATGACTCCCGGGTGGAGGAGAAGATGTTTTGAAGCCTAAGGCGCAATGGAACGCGCAAGAGTTTGAGCTTCAAAGTGGAATAGGAAGGCGATGCATGCCATCTTGTGTGCTATGGACGAAAATCAATACAAGTTGATTCAAAATACTAGGATAGCTAAGGAAGCTGGGACATCCTAGAGATTGCACATGAGGGAACCGAAGTGGTGAAGGACTCTAAGCTTCAAGTCCTCCAAACTCAATTCGAGATGCTCAAGATGGAGGAGAATGAGTGCTTCAACGACTTCGAGATCAAGTTGATGGATATAGTCAACCAAAGCCATCAACTTGGTGATCCATATTCGGATAGGAGAATCAAGCAAAAGATTATGAGATCTCTACCCGATAGGTTTGAATCGAAGGTGACGGCTTTAGAAGAAAATAGTGGTTATAAGGATATGAAGCCGAGTGAGGTGATTGGGAGACTTCTAGCTTATGAGTCTAGGAAGGGCCTATCTCCACACCCACTAAAAAGCAAAAAGGAATTGCTTTAAAAACCTCCAAGGATGAAAAGGAGGAAAAGAAGGTTGACTCGGATGAAGACCTTGCCTTGTTTGTAAAAAGGTTCAACAAGGTTATGAAGTTTAGAAGGAAGAGCTTTGGGTCAAAAGGTCAAGATTTGAAGAAAAAGGGCTCTTTCAAGAAGTTTGAACCTAGGCAAGAAGGACCGAAAGGAAAGGGGTCCGTTGTTTCGAGTGTGGTGGCATAGGTCATTTTGCCCCCGATTGTGCAAATCATGTTGAGAAGAAAAAGGGGAAAGTGATGGCCGCCACTTGGAGTGGAAGTAGTGATGACTCCTATGAGGGAGATGAGTCTTCGGATGATGAAGAGCTCATGGCTAATCTCCTAGCTTTTGCCTCCTCCCATAAAAGCAAAAGTGCTAGTGAGAGAGAGGAAATGAGTCAAGAGGAAATGACTCAAGTGAAGTAGAAAGTGATTCCTCTTCTAACTCCATGAATGGATTTATGGAGAAAAAGGAGTTTGCTAAATATCATGCCGAATTTAATGATTTAGCAATCAAGAGCACAAGAAAGATCAAGATGTTGAGGAAGAAAATCTTGAGCTTGCATCTCATAATGACCACTTAAGTGAACAAGTGGAAAATTCAAGAAGATGGAAGATAAGCTAAAAGAGGAGTTAGTCTTATCTAGGAGGAATGAGGATAGTCTAAAGAGGGAGCTTGAAGAAGTTAGAGAATCTATGACTAGGATGGATTCTAGCACCAAGAAGCTTGACCATATGCTTGGTGTTGGAAAGAGTCCATGTGACAAGAGGGGTCTTGGGTATGAAGATGGCAAGAAGATCTCAACCTCTAACAAGACCATTTGTCAAGAGCTTGAAGAAAGAAAAACTTCATTGTGCAACTTCCTAGAAAAAGTTAGAAATAGGACAAAGTTCAAATGCTCAAGTGAAGATGGGGCCAAGAAGGCAACCTCAAGCTCAACCCCCTAGGGTTCCTCAAGCCAACATTCCTCCTCAAATGGCTCACAAGGAAAGAGGCCTATCATGCAACCTCAAGCTTGGAAGCAACCTAGACCGGTTCAACAACGACGCATTGAACCCCTTCATCCACAAAGACAAGGACAAGGTATGATTCCTTATTTTACTCCTATTTGTCACTTTTGTGGATTTGTTGGTCATATTAGACCACAATGCTTTCGCTATATAAAAATGTGCAAAACTAGAAGCATGATAGAGAAGAAAAAGAAAAGAGCCATGATGCATGTTCCTAGGAATATAATATTATTTGCATGATCCTAGGAATAGAGCACATGTACCAAAGACCACTAAGAAAGCTAAAATTGTTGCTAAGTGGATTAGAAAGAATGAAAATGTTTGCCATGTTGCACAAATAGCCTTGAAGGCAAATTCTTCTAATTTTTGGTATTTGGATAGTGGGTGCTCTAGGCACATGACGGGAAACAAGAGTTTCTTCGAGACTCTTGTTATGGAGGAAGGTGGATATGTCACTTTTGGTGATGGATCCAAAAAGAAGGTTGTAGGGAAAGGATCCATTTCCGTTCCCGGTTTACCCTCCTTATCCGATGCTTTATTTGTTGATGGCTTGAAAGCCAATTTAATAAGCATTTCACATCTAAGTGATGAAGGATATTCCGTCTTGTTTAGTAAAAATGATTGCTCAATCCTAAAGCCCGATGGACAAACCTTATTGAAAGGTATGAGATCTAGCGACAATTGTTATTGTCTTGAAGCTAGAATAGTCTCAAACAATGTGTCCATGATGAGCAAGTTGAGTTGTGGCATGAAAGACTTGGCCACATGAACTTTAGGGATTTAAGAACCCTTGGAAAGTTCGAGTGTGTGCGTGGCCTCCCTAAGCTTGGGAAGAAAGCCAATGGTATTTGTGGACCTTGCCAACAAGGAAAACAAACCAAAAGCATGCACAAAAAGGGCAAGTATCTCTCCACCAAGGAGCCCTTGAGCTTCTCCACATGGACTCATGGGTCCCATGCAAACCGAAGTTTGGTGGAAAGAGATACATTTTTGTTTGTGTTGATGATTTCTCTAGATTTACATGGACATATTTTCTTAGAGAAAAATCCGAAACTTTTGATAAGTTTAAAATGCTTTGTACTAAATTGCAAAATGAAATGAATTCTAACATTAGAAGCATTAAACGGATTAGAAGTGACCATGGGAGGAGTTTGAGAATGCCTCTTTTGAAAGCTATTGTGATAGCTTAGGCATCTCCCATGAGTTTTCCGCTCCTAGGACACCTCAACAAAATGGAGTTGTTGAGAGGAAGAATAGGGTCCTCCAAGAGATGGCCCGTGTGATGTTGCTTAGCAACAATGTCCCTAGGAACCTATGGGCCGAAGCCATCAACACGGCTTGCTATATAGGAAATAGAGTGTTCCTAAGGCCCGGTACTAGAAACACCTCCTATGAGTTATGGAAAGGCAAGAGGCCAAATGTTAGCTACTTCCACACATTTGGGAGCAAATGCTACATTTTAAATGACCGTGATCAACTTGGCAAGTTTGATGCTAAGAGTGATGAGGGTATCTTTATTGGCTATGCCTTGAATAGTAGAGCCTATAGAGTTTTCAACTTGAAGACTCGAACCGTCATGGAATCATCAATGTTGTCATTGATGATACAAGGCTCAAGTCCAATGATAGAGAGGAGGATGTTTTAGAGGATGACTCTCCTTTGGAGAGGGTTGTGGTGACTCCCAATGTTGGGACATCTAATGAAGTCACACAACCTAGTACTAGAGTTCCTAACTTGGACTCTAATGAACCCGCTCCATGGGTTAGAAGACTCCATAACAAAGAGGATGTTATTGGAGATGTTAATGAGGGTGTTAGAACTAGGCGTCAAATAGCTAATCTAATTAGCTTTACATGCTACACCTCTCAAATAGAACCCAAAAAGGTTGAAGAAGCCTTAAATGATGAATTTTGGGTTCTTGCCATGCAAGAAGAGCTAAACCAATTCGAAAGGAATGAGGTTTGGACTCTAGTTCCTAGGCCTAAGACCACTAATGTCATAGGCACCAAATGGATATTTAGGAACAAATCCGATGAGGATGGCAACATAGTGCGGAACAAGGCTAGACTTGTAGCACAAGGGTACTCTCAAATTGAGGGTATCGACTTTGAGGAGACTTTTGCTCCCGTTGCCCGCTTAGAGTCCATTAGGCTTCTCTTGTCCATCTCTTGTGTGCACAAGTTCAAATTGCACCAAATGGACGTCAAGAGTGCCTTCCTCAATGGCTTCTTGCAAGAGGAAGTTTTGTTGAACAACCTAAGGGGTTTGTGGATGCACACCACCCCAACATGTCTATCGCCTCAAAAGGCACTATATGGGTTGAAACAAGCACCGAGGGCTTGGTATGAGCGCCTCACTCAATTTCTTGTTGACAATAACTACACAAGAGGTAGTGTTGACAAGACACTATTCATCAAGAGAGACAATGATGAGCTTTTCATAGCTCAAATATATGTTGATGACATAGTGTTTGGCTCCACCAACAACACCAAAGTCCAACAATTTGTTGATGTCATGTCTCTTGAATTTGAGATGAGTCTTGTTGGTGAGCTAGTTACTTCCTAGGTTTGCAAATTAGGCAAATGCATGATGGGATTTTCATAACCCAAGCCAAATATGCTAAGAACCTAGTGAAGAAGTTTGGTTTAGAGAATGCCAAACGTTGTGATACACCCATGAGTACCACTTTGAAGCTAAGCAAGGATGCTAGTGGTAAAAGTGTGGAACAAACTCTATATCGTGGCATGATAGGTAGCTTGCTTTATTTGACCGCAAGTAGGCCCGATATATCTTTTAGTGTGGGTTGTGTGCTAGGTACCAAGCGGATCCTAAGGAGTCCCACCTCTCTTCCGTGAAGAGGATCATTCGCTATGTGAATGGGACATCCAACTATGGGATTTGGTACTCTTTGACACTAATGCTAGTCTAGTTGGCTTTAGTGATGCGGATTGGGCAGGAAATTGTGATGATAGGAAGAGCACATCGGGCGGTTGCTTCTTTCTAGGCAACAACTTGGTGTCTTGGTTTTGCAAGAAGCAAAACTCGATTTCCTTGTCCACGGCCGAGGCCGAGTACATAGCCGCGGGAGTGGATGCACACAACTCCTATGGATGAAGCAAATGCTAGTAGACTACGGATTCAACCAAGGTACTCTCACTCTCTTTTGTGATAACATGAGTGCTATTAATATTTCCAAGAATCCGGTTCAACATTCTAGAACTAAGCATATTGACATCCGCCATCACTTCATTAGAGAGCTTGTTGAAAATAAATGCATAGTACTTGAACATGTAGGTACTAATGATCAACTTGCGGACTTATTTACTAAACCCTTAGATGCTACTCGATTTAAAACTCTTAGTAGATCTATTGGGATATGTCTTGTGGAGTGATGTTCTATGATTGACCCCATATGGGGAACTCAAGCAAAGAGAGCTATTTTGCATTCTTGTAACTTGCAAAAAATTTGAAATAACTTATGCCTCTTCTTTTGATTGCTTGAGTAAGCTTGGTTGTACATATGTATATATGTTTTCAATTCTATAAGTGTGAACCTTGCTTGTCTACAATCCATGTCATATTTATGTTCAAACATGCATTTTTGGACTAGGAGATTTACATAGGAAGTATGATGTGAATGACCTATAGTTATCTCCATGACATGATGTTCTTTAATAACATGCTAATGCTAAATGAAAAAGCATGAAATTCATACAACATGCTCACATGAAAAGCATGAATTGATGATTGCATATTCTTAAAAATGCAAAACTTGTGTGAAAGCTAATGAGACTCAAATGAATAAGGATCTTGTATCCGTTCAAAGGAATTTACATTCCAATGTCTCTCTTTCTTTATTAGTTGAACATGGTTACTATCATACGGATTCTTATCCGGAAAAATCAAATAGGGTGCAAAGTCGCTCATGCCATGTTTCGCTTATAAAGTTGGATATAGTTGCTCTAAATGAAATTAATAATCTCTATATCCTTGCTTTCCCATGACATTGGTGAAATTGGTTTGAATTCTTATTGAAACCTTTGTCATTTGCTTTGCCAAATACCATTGTATTTTGGACTTGAATGCTATATGTCTTGTATGCAAAGCATGTTGGATTCACACATTTTCAAATAAATCTCCTTGTTTCTCTCAAATTAATTGAAGTGCATAAAGTGACTTATATGTATATGCATATCTTGCATGCTTCTATCTCTCGTTGCTTTGAGTGACCCGGTTGGGGACTACTCCTTTGCCTATATCATGACAAAAAGGGGGAGTAGGATATGGTAAGGGGAGTTGCAAAATATAGAAGCTTTGTGCATTTTGGGGAGAACATACATTGAGGGGGAGTAACCCTTTGAGGGGGAGCATTGCATCACATACATTTCTAATGTTGTGCCTAAATTTAATGCAAATGCTTGTATTGTTCTCACATGATTAATCTCACACTTTACTTGTATTGGAAATGCTAGAAACTTATTTTCAGGGCTTGATTGTTCTACAAGAGATTGAAGACTTGAAGTTTTATTTCTTATCTCTTTGTAATGTAGATAATCATTGTAGTCCCGTAGTTTCTAATTCTTTGAGGAATCAATGTGAGTGGTGGTTTTGTCACGAAATAGCCAAAGGGGGAGATTGTAGGATTCCCGTTGTTTTAATTGGCTTATTTCGTGATCAAACCATATGTGGGGATCCTTTAAGGGTAGCTTAGGAGTTGTTTATTATTCGAAGCCCTTTCAAGACCTCGTCTTGATAAGCACCGAAGGTAAATTCTATGTGCTTACTTATCTTGAAGAGATAGTTGCACACACTCACTTAGCATACTTGTTCATGTGCATTCTCTTCACATGTCACTTACACACTAGCACTTTGATGTTGTATCTTGTTGTGTGTTTTGTGTCTTGTAATTCGTTTCCCGATAGTGTTCGGAAACGTCCGCGCACGCACTAGAATGTGCTTGGTTTTGCGCGAAGACCGCCTATGGAGATGCACTTGGCATCTCCTTGGTTTTCACCTCTGTTGGTGATCGGCGGTCGTGATCGGCGGCCTGGCCGCCGAATGAAACCGCCGTTTGAATTCGGCGGTTGAATCGGCGGTTGATGGCCGCCGATCTGAAACGCCGTTTCAGACCTGATTGATTTTAATTCTCGGGTTTAATTCGGCGGTGGAAACGGCGGTCACGAAACCGCCGAATGGAACCGCCGTTTCTCCCCTGTTTCTCCGGGAGCAATTCGGCGGTTGAATCGGCGGCCACCGACCGCCGATTGAAACCGCCGATTGGCGCGTTTCTTTGAAACTTACTTAAACGACCTCACTTTGGCTTGGCACCCTATATATGCCATTTTGTCTTTAGGTCAATTAAGAGAGTTCATATTCAGATTTCATACTTAGGATATTTTTCAAAGAGAAGAAAAATTCCAAGAACTCATTTTTAATTACTCAAACACTTTTTCCATGATCATCAATCATCATCTAGCATCATCTTAGATCATCTAGATGACATCTTGCATGGATTCTTCATCATACTTTGCTTGGTAAGCTTTTCACTAATATCTTACATATTTTGTGTTTCTCTTATCTAGCAATCTCAATTTAATTACTTGTATGTGATTTTATATTTGTTGAATACAAGATTGAGATTAGTATGATGTATGTTTGAGAAGTTGTATTGTGCTAGCATATTAGGTTTTGTGCTTGATATTGATTAGCTAACTATTGACATGTCATTTAGTTTTGATATCTAGGATTGTTCTTAATTGCATATTAATCATCTTAGATAAGCATATAGGTTTCCCTTGCTCTATGTTGCATTTTGGATATTTTCATATATTCACTTAGGGTTGTATTCTCTTCAGAGAAGCTAAGTCTTGTGTGTAGCAATCGGGATTAGGTTGCTTAGATCGCAAGCAAATCGGACTAGGTTCACTCATACCGGGATTAGGTAGGTGTGTGATTACTTCCGGGATTAGGTTGTAATCGTTTGCACATTTAGTGGATTCGAGGTTCGAGTGTGGCTTACTTACATAGCCCGTGGTTTTTCCCGTGAGGGTTTCCACGTAAAAATCAAGTGTTAATTTAATTTCCGCACATATTACACTTGATTGTTTATTTATCTTGAGGGTATTTCGTAATTTTGACTAACACGAAAATTGGGTAAAAAGCGTAAAATCTATTCACCCCCCCTCTAGATAGCTTTTTACACACCGTGCTATAATTAGTTTCAGAAGCCAACCACCATGGAATTGATACTAGCCGACCGCTCAGTACGACATCCAACAGGAGTGGTCGAAGATGTGTTAGTCAGGGTGGGCGAATTGATCATCCCAGTTGACTTTGTTATTCTAGAGATGGAGACCGATTCCACCAAGGGAAGGGAGATGCCGATATTGCTAGGGCGACCTTTTATGTCAACTGCCAAGGCAATTATCGATGTCCACAAGGGACGGCTCTCCATGACGGTTTTAGGTCAAACAGCAGAGTTTGAAGTGTTTGAAAGTATGAAAAACCCGTTGAAGGGTAGTGTTTGTTTTAACATTGCAAGTGCCGAACAAGATGATGAACCTCACTCTACTTTCGGGGAATATATAGCACTCGCTTACAGCGAGGTGACTAACAAGACCCCGCTTTTGCAGCATGATCCATCGAGTTACGATGACACCATCGCACAGCTCAAGGAAGAAAACCGGGAGTTGGTGGTGAAGAACTTTGAGCTTACCATGAAGCTTGATGAGGCTTTAGAGGAAAACTATGCCCTCCAAGACAAAATTGAAGATGATTTCTCCCTAGTGAAAGATGAATTCGGAGAAAGGAATGAGTCTTTGAGTAAGGAATTCGAAGGCAAGATGAAAATCATGGAAGAGGAGATTCATTCTAGGGACAGGGCCCTGGAAATTTTGAGAGTGAAAAATGAGGAGATTCTAGTTGAGATTGCTATGCCAAAGATAGGCACTTCGGTCAAGTCCAAAGGGATGGTTCAGCCACCTTCAAGGAAGACAATCACACGAGGAGTCCACCACTTTCGCTCCAAAACAAAAACCAAGGCGAAAGCCTAGGAGAAAGAATCACATTCCACCTCCACAATCTACATCGAGAGGTACATTTTCTGTTTTCACTCCTATATGTCACTACTGCCATCGACTAGGCCATATTAGGCCTAATTGCCCGAACAAAAGATGGCAAGTTAGGAAATATGCAACCCCAATTCCCAAGGTCAATGTCAAATCCATTTGGATAGCAAAATCCAAGCTGGAAGGACTTAGTGGAAGGGACCCCTGTGGGTCAAAAAGAGAGAAACGGGGTATGTGGTGATTGAACCACCCATTTTAGATGGGGCATGGAGGAGGTGATTGAAGTGATGATTGTTCAAGTGTGTAAATATCAAATATCAAAGACACACTTGCCACATAGATGTATTTCGCTTTGTAAATATGTGAGTTTTTGAATGAATTGAATTGTGTTTAGGTGTGATCGGGAAATTGACAACCCCACTCTATCTCTTGTGCACTCACCGAGCTTAAATTTAAATCATTAAGAGTATGGGTGCACAAAAGAAAGGTTTGGGGGTTTTGAAATCCTTGTTATAATTAAGCACGTTCATTTAGCTTAATTTATGTAGAGAAAATATGTTGCATTTGGTGTGGTTGTTGTGCCATTGTGTGTAGGTAACAAGAAATCAAGAGAAGAAGTTGAAGAGAGTGAAAGGAGGGCAAAATTCCTTTCGGTGGGCTCATTAGGCGGGCAATTGCTCGCCTTCCAAATGAACAAGCCCGCGAAATGGCCAAGGAGAAAAAGCAAAGTTGGCGAGCTCTTCAGGCGGGACATTGGCCGCCTTACAGAACTTACAAGCTCGCCAACAGTTGAAGTCAGGAAGACACGGCGGGTTTGTTAGGCGGGCAACTAGCCGCCTTCCAGAAGAGATGAACCCGCGGCCACTCATGAAATCACGGCGGGTTCCATTATGGTGGGAATGAGGCTGCCTTCCAGAACGAATGAGCCCGCCATTCTTGAAGGAAAGAAGTCCACGGAGCTCATTAGGCGGGCTATTGCCCCCTGTCCAGAAAGTACAAGCCCGCCAGCATCACTCAGACACGGCGGGTTTGTTAGGCGGGCAACTAGCCACCGTCACAAGGTCGCCACACCCCCTAATGACCCAAAACGCTGCCGTTTTGATGAAATTTAGGCCGTCGGCGGGCTTGTCGGGCGGGCAAGAAGCCACCCAAACCCAAGTCCTATAAATAGGACCTATCGCTGTCACGAAAACCGTTTGCCCCAAATTCAAATCCTTTCCACTTCTCCCGCGTGAAAAGACAAACTTCTCTTCCAATCCATCACCAATCTTATTCGAATTCATCCAGAACTTCAAGGTAAAGGTAAGTGTTCCAACTTTACTCTCTTCTGATCACAAATTCATGTCTTACATCATCTTCAAATGTTCTATGATTCGAAAATTAGGGTTCATATATGGGTCTTGATTTTGGTCGAATTATTGGGCAATTGTTGATGAAATTAATGTTAGATATACATGTTAGAACCCATTTCGAACCAAATCCTCCTTGTTTGATTCAAATTCATGATTGTATGATGTTAGGGTTTCTCACTTGGCCGAATTTGGGGGGTTTCGAATTTCTTGACTTTATTAATGAATTTTGTGATTGATTATTGCTTGAAATCATGCCATTTCGTGATTATGATGCGATTGATGATGTTAGAGTTTATTAGGGTTCATGCATGATGATAGAATGATGGATTGAAAGCATGTTTTTGAGTGATTGTGGTTAATTGAGATTAATTGATGAAGAATTTGATGAATTAGAAGATAGTGATGTGAAATTGTGAATTGGTTTGGTTAAGAGAGTTAAGAAATGTTATGGAATATGGAATTTGCAATTCTTGTGCTTGTGCAATGACAATAGATGTTGTGTGCCAAATTTAGATCAAGTGAGGTGTGTGCAATTGTGTGCATGTGTTAAAGACCAAATTGAATGTGAATGTGATCTAAGTTATGTTGGACAACTCGAGTACAATGTGGCACATGTGTGTATGATTTTAATTAATGAAAATGGTACCTATATTGCATGGATAAAATGTTTTATGATGATGCATAAATGTGGTATCTCATTAGAAATTTGGCACCAAATTCTATTCCTATATTACTTTATTGATTCTCATAGCTTAATGGTAGAATGAAGCACACCCACACACATAATATTAGTAGTATGCATAATTATAGAGTTTTAACTAAGTTTAGTTGATATTGTTGTCACTAACCCGAAGTCTAATCCATTTGGAGTGTTTGTTGTGCATTTTCCTTGCTCTAACCACAGATGGGACCTAAAAGGAAGGCATCTACAATGGAGAGGGGGGATGCATCCCGAAAGGGAAAGGAGAAGGAAAGGACAGCCGATGATCTATGAAGAACGACTCCAGAGCACCACTAGGAGACCTATCCTCCTCGAGAGAGACATAAGCTTTTAGGAATTAGGGGAGACAGTAATTTTTGATGAGATCCGTCGAAGGAAATGGGAGGCGTATATGTCCTTCCCAAAAAGAGCCAATCGAAGGATCGTCCAAGAATTCTATGCTTCCATAGACCCGGATGCATTTGAGAGGGAGCCCCGGTCATGGTCCGAAAGAAGGCCATCTCGATGACCGCCGAGCAAATCAACGACTACCTCTACACAAAGAGTTATCCTCAGTGGGAGGAGGGGTATGAGCCCAATGCCCTCTTCGAGCATTATGACAAGCAATTCGGCGTCGCACTCACAAGGGACGAACATGCAGTGGGATGGCAAGGTCTACCAAAGAGACCTAGGCTTCGAGGAGCACTTTTGGAGTGTATACTTCAGCTACTCACTCATGGCCAGTGGACATAGAACAGACTTGAAGAAGCACATTGCCATGATCTACCAAATGAAGCATCGCTTGGAGTTTGATGTTGGGCGCATTATAGTGAAGAGGATAGCAGTCAGAAAGGCGGAGCAATCTGAGCCTTTTCTTTCCATGTTTGATCACCCACTTTGCTCGAAGGGCAAGCCTCCGAGTTGATTTACCTGCAGACGGGTTCTGACACCATCAGGTCATGTAGGTAGGAGGGCCTACAACGAGGCAGCTGAAGGAAAGCCCGGGATAGAGAGGCTTCTCAATTTACGCGAGCAGAGGGATCTTAGATTGGCTCAGCGGAGGTCCATTAAGAGGAGAAAGTTAGAAAGAATAGAAGAGCAAGGACGTGAGGAGTCCAATGTGGGAGTTGACAGAGATGAGTCCTAGGAGACAGAGTATGAGAGAGGTAGAGGCACCAGCATGGGCGAGGGACATGGTGGAGTCCCACAAGAAGTTGATAGACTCGAATAATGCTCTATCACGGACGGTTCGCCGCCTCGCGAGGTAGGTGAGAGCATTGACAGTAGCTGTGGCACGATGTGTGGGCTACCAGGTGAGTGGTTCCAGTGATCACTCGAGTGATCGAGATGCAGAGCGCCGTCAGAAGCGCAGACACGACGAGACACCCACAGCACTTGAGACGTCAGCTATTCCACCCGTACTAGAGACAGGTACCTAACCCCTTTACCTTTGTTGATGTTGATGATCTATTTTTCAGTCCTATGGCTCCGCCAGACCTTTATCAGCAGAATTTCAACTTCATGGACTTACTTTGTGAGCAACAACAGCTTCTAGAATAGGTGATAGGGAAACCGGAGGTGGAGAGGTACCTACCGGACCAGTTGAGAGAGATGTACATGGAGGGGATGGAGGACCAGAAACCGTTCCAGGAGCAGATGCCTAAGCAGGTGGAACGTGTGGCGTACGTGGAGTTGTACTGGTGGACATCGAGCTTCTTCCGGATGGATACTAGGAGACCACTACTCATCAGGTGGAATACTTTGTGGAGGAGCCCGAGTCCCCGACACACATCGTTCTGTTTGTCAAACTACCTCCTCCTGAGCCCATTTTCCGCTACTCCGTCAGAGGAGTACAGTTCACACCCTTAGACTTTGATGATGATGACTTTTCATGTAGGCGGATTGGTACGCCACATGAATTTTTGTGGGCGGAGCATTATTCCGCATTTTTGTATACTCGTTACTTTACTTTTTGGGATTATAGTTATTACCTTTTTATTATATATCTATATTGCCTACTTGCATATATTTTCTTAGTTAGTAACATGTTAGATCTAAGTGTGGAAATTACTATATGGTTGATTGATAGTGCATAGGCTTTTTGACACTAGTGTGCATAATGGATAGGATGTCATGTGTGTTTATATGGATTCCTTTTTGCATTAGATTTGGAAGTAGTTTGTTGGCCAAACAACCAACCCAACATACTCAAGTATTGTCTTCCGTGTGCAAACATTGGGGACAATGTTGAGTTTTGGTTTGGGGGTGTGGGCACTTTAACACTTTGCCAAACTTTCACATGATTGTTCATATGTATATAAGTGTCGTGTATATATTGTTTGCCTTAGTTAAAATTAGTTATTTTGTAAAAAAAATTTCAAACGAATTCCGATTGAGCCAAAGGATCATGTTAATAAATATGCTAAAAGGTATGTGTTGATTAAGGAAATGTGCATGCATTGATCGCTAAATTGCTATCACAATAGCATTTCCAGATAACATTGCACATAGTGTAATAGTCCCTTTCTCTTGTGTCTAGTGAATAGAATTAAGTGCAAAAATTGCATGAACCAATAGTGGAGACTACCTGTAAGGAACAGAGCCTAAAATTCACCTTATGAGAATAAATACTTTCCAATTCATACAAGATCTCATATTGTATAATTGAATGCCATGGACAATAAATTGTGGACTGCTTGTTAAATTTGTATTCCCTAGTCAGACGGACTCCTGGAAATGATTCTAGGCATGTGTGATTAAGCTACTAAATGCCCAAACACTGTCCATATTGTGATGTGTGCTCCAACTACCACTTTGAGGCCAAACACAAACCTTTCTTTCCATCACACACCAAAATCCTTTTATGTCACTTGAAATGATGTTGTATTTTGATCAAAGTTATGAAGGTTGTAAATACATTGGTAAAGCTCGAAATTCATAGATTGCGTGTACTCAGGCCATGATAGAGTTTAAAAAAAAAAAAAAAAAAAAAAAAAAAAAAAAAAAAAAAAACTATTAGAACACAAATTAGTTATAAGTGTTTAAGCCTATATGTAAATTAGAACACAAGAAATAAAATCGTAGCCTAGACGCATGTGATTACCTTTCGAGCTAAGAAGTTAAACTTGAGGTTGTTGATCAATACTTCAGAATTCCAGTGATTCTTCCATATCACCCTTGGCCCCGTTACAACCATGGAAAGACCTAGTTGATCTTTTAGAAAGTCTGGCGGGGGAATGCGGGTTAAGCATGTTCTTTCCACGTTCTTGGCATTTCAATTCATTCATGAAACAGTTTCCATAAGTTGTGCGTTAATTTTAATTGCATATGCGTTACATTTGATTCTTGTTCGAAAAATTCTTACTCGCATATGTTATTTGAGAGCAACTTAGGTTCTGCGAGAAAATCAGACTGAAATCCGGTAAGGATAGAGTCAAGGCGAATTGAGTTCTTGTTTTTGAGCGCTTAGTTTTTGAAACTGAACATTTAGAGTGTGGGATGCACCGTGTAGCGTGTTTTTGAGGAATGTGATCGTGCTAGCATCTTACCAGTGGTTTTCGCATGTTTATTTCTTCTCTCATCACATCTTTTAGCATATTTATAATGTGGCTCTCGGAAATGTTTTTGTGTGCATGGTTGATAAATATTGTACATAGTGAAAGTTACGTTTAGTTTGGTTTTTAGTATTTATAGTTTGCTTGAGGACGAGCAAAAGTCAGGTTTGGGGGTCTGATCGCGCTTCAAATGTTTACATTTAGTGCCCATTTTACCTTGTTTTTGTAATCAATTTCTAAGCATTCTAGGTGTTTAATTGTGTAAAATATTTTTTCAGGTAAAACAGGTGTTTCAAGGGCATTTTTGTCCAAAGTGAAGAAATGAGGGCAAATTGGGCAAAGAACAGAAGAAAAGCAAGAAGGCTGGTTTGTGCAGTCAGGCCGGCGGGCAAAAAGCCGCCGCTCAAGGCTGCCGTCATCCAGGCGGGATCTTTCGGCGGGCAAGAAGCCGCCGCTCAAGGCCGCCGTCATCCAAGCAAGAATTGGCGGCGGGAATAAAGCCGCCGTAGAAGCCGCCGTTGTCACGGCGAGATCTGGCGGCGGGAATGAGCCCGCCGCCGATTCTGAGAGCTGCATTTTGGCTGAAGCTCGCCCCAAAAGTCAAAAAAGGCTGCCCCTTTCTCCACCTATTGTCCTTGGAAGACCTCCTCTCTCTCTCATGCATATACGTGGGTACCAAAACAAAGAAGATATACTTAGTTTTTAAAAAGAACTTAGAGTTAGTTAGAGAGAAGTTAGAAAGGAGATATTAGTTAAAGATATTTTGTTCTTAGGAATCAAGAAAGATAGTATTTTCTTGGCCAATTTCTAGGTAGCCAAACACCCCATATTGGTTACTTAGAGTGATTACCTCAAGTTGCCATAGAAGAGAATTGCTTGGATTACAAGGAAGACCATTTCCACTTCACAAGTTGTCCATTGGTGATGTTTTCCTTACTTGTATATCTTTGTAATTTTGATACTATGTGTAGCTAATCCCTTTTTGTTAAGGAATTAAATGTAATTCTTGTACTTCCTTGTTATCTAATCAATCATATTTGTATAATCCTTTTAAGTTATGTTTTGTGCATTTATAATTGCATGTGTGGTGGTTGCAACCACCTATTTCCTTATAGTGCAAAATTTGATGAAATTGTATGCATGTACCATTTATTGCATATTAATATTGAAGCACCTATGAGTAGAGATTACTAACTTGTAATCCTCTACTACTCAATCATTGATTTCCCCTTGATCACTCTCTAATCTTAGATTTAATTGTGATTAAGTTGAGAATTAGGTGTTTAGAACATTCATATGAATATGTGCATGTTAGTAATTGAAGGTTAGGCTTAATGAATGATTGATTAGAAGCTAGAAGATAACTTGAATGAATCTAATTCCTTAACAATTTTCAATATAGAATTAAATTCAAGTAGTTGTAATTGCTAATTAGACATCTTCATCTTAGAATAATTCATTTGCTAATCACTAATCAATTTAGTAAAACTTGTTAGAAGACTTAGGAAATTGTAGAGTTAATCTAAAGATAGAAAGCTTGTAGTGCTTACCTAGTGGGAACGATACCCTTACTTGCTCACTACACTAATTTTAACGACTTGTGCACTTGCAATAGGGTCACCAGACTCGCACGCCCCTTTAATACAACCGAGGTAGAATAGGTCATATTATAGTGACATTTGTAGAACAGGTTTGGGCGTGTCATATGCTTCTCAGGATACCTTCTGCTTCTTCAGGTCCGACACATCTCTGTAGTGCCCTTGAATACCCCCTTTTGTACAGTTCTCCATTAAGCACTGAATATCTTGTAGCTCTGTATTTCAACCGTTTTGTCTCTAATGGGTCACTTGGGAGTACATCATTGATGAGATACTCTTTAATTGGTATGATCCAGTTGTTCCTCTCGCCAAAGACTGCCCCCACTTCTTTTGATTTGACTATACTCGGCTGCAATAGGCGGATCATGGAGATATTTTTGGGCCAGATGTTGATTGTGGCAGATGCCAATTTGGCCAAGGCATCAGCCTGCTCGTTTTCTTCTCTAGGGACATGAACAATTCTGTATTCTTTAAATCTTTCTAACAGTTCTTTTGCTAATCCCATATAGGTGATCATGCTTTCATCTCTCGCCTGGTATTCATCTAGCATCTGATTGACAACAACTTGAGAGTCGCTGAAGATTTCTACCTCATCTGCCCCTAGGACTGTGCAAACTTTTAAACCTGCTATGAGTGCCTCGTATTCAGCTTGATTGTTAGTAGCTTTGAAGTCAAAACGTAAGGCACATTCGACTGAATCTCCTTCCGGGGTTGACACTACTACCCCTGCCCCGCTGTCGTGCGTGTTTGACGAGCCATCAACGTGGAGTTGCCATTTGAATACTTTCTTATTTTGCTCCACCATCATTCTCGCCACCTCTATGCTTGGCTCGGTGAACTCTGCTACAAAGTCTGCCACTGCTTGTGCTTTAATTGCTGTCCTTGGGAGATACTCTACATCGAATTCATTTAACTCGATCGCCCACTTCGTTAATCGACCAGATACTTCTGGTTTCTCTGCAGAATTAATTTCAGTGGGCAGTTGGTATATATCCCGATATTATGAGCCTGGAAATGGCCTTAACTTTCTTGCTGCTGTTATTAGAGCGAGTGCCATTTTTTCGGCCGGCGAGTACCTTGTTTCAGCTGGTAACACTGCTTTGCTGGTGTAGTATATTGGTTTCTGAATCCCCTCTTCCTGTCTTACCAGCACGGAACTTGTGGCTACTTCAGAGACGGACAAGTACATATACAGTGTCTCTCCTGTTTCTGGTTTCGATAGCAGCGGTGCCTGCCCGAGGTAGTCTTTCAAGGCCTGTAAAGCTCTTTCACAATCCTCATTCCACTCGACTCCCTTTCCTTTCTTTAGGGCTTTAAAAAATGGTAGGCATCGGTCTGTTGACTTAGCTATGAACCTGCTCAGCGATGCTAGGCACCCCGTGAGTCTTTGGACGTCCTTCAAAGTTCTTGGCGAAACCATTTTTGCTAGTGCTTGGATTTTTTCAGGGTTCACCTCTATTCCTCTTTGATGTACTTGATATCCGAGAAACCTCCCAGATGATACGCCGAATACACATTTTGCTGGATTCAACTTCATTCCAAACTTAACCAGCACATCGAATGTTTCCCTCAGGTCATCTGTATGTCTATCTGCTGTGATGCTTTTTGTCAGCATATCGTCAACGTAAACCTCCATATTTCTCCCTATTTGCCTGGCAAACATTTTGTTGACTAAGCGCTAGTAAGTTGCTCTAGCGTTCTTCAAGCCGAATGGCATGACCGTGTAACAGTACAACCCCTGGTCTGTGGTGAACGCTGTCTTCTCCTCATCTGGCTTGTGCATCTTTATCTGGTTATATCCTGAATATGCATCCATGAAGCTCAACGTCTCATGTCAGGCTGTTGCATCGACTAACTGGTCAATCCTTGGTAGAGGGAAGCTATCCTTGGGGCAGGCCTTGTTCAGATCGGTGAAGTCGACGCACATCCTCCATTGGTTGTTCTTCTTTTTCATTAGATCTACATTTGCCACCCATTCCGGATACTTATCTTCTCTAATTGATCTCGCGGCGAGCAACTTTGACACCTCCTCTTTTATTGCTGCACTTCTTTCTGAGTTAAAGCTTCTCCTTTTTTGCACAACCAGTTTGCATTTTTCATTCATAGCCAGGTTGTGTGAAATCACGCTTCTATCAATTCCCGGCATGTCTTCATGGCACCAAGTGAAGATCTCCTTATATTCTCTCAACAGGTTTGTCACATTTCTCTTAACTCGTTCAGTCAGCCTTGCTCCGATCTTGATTGTTTTGTCCGGTTCTGCTTCGTTTAAAACAATCGACTCAGTTGGCTCTTCTTTTTCTCTTCTCGTTTTGTCCCTTGGGTCCAATTCGAAGGTTTTCGAATTATCTTCCTGCTCTTCCTTGTCTACTTCGAATATGCTCAAGGTTTCCATCCCTGCCTTATCTTTGAAGATTGATAGGTTGGCGCGGCGAGCCATCTCTTGTGACCCTTTCAATTCTCCGACACCAAATTCTGTAGGGAACTTTATTTTCAACGCATGGGTTGAAGTAACAGCTCAAGCTTTGTTAAGAAACGGTCGGCCAAGCAAAGCATTATACGGCCAATTATGGATGTCAACTACAACAAAGTCCAGCAGGATCGTTCGCCGGCATGGTGATGTACCAAATCTCACCGGCAGCTTCACAGTTCCTAACGATCTCACTTCTGCACCACCGAAACCTTTCAACGGTACATGGAAAGTTCAAGATCTTTTCTATCCAGCCGCAACTCATCGTATACCCTAGCACTTAAAATTCAGCTGAACTCCCGTTGTCAATCATTACCCGAAGGACATCCCTATGGGCCATTCGAACCCCTACGATTGCATCGTTAGGCTTTGCATCAATTCTGTCTGAGTCTTCTGCTGTAAACATTATGGGATCATGTCCTTCTCTCCCTTTCTTGGGATTTCTTTGCACAGAATTGATCTCCATGCTTCTGCTTTCATACATTACTTCTCAGACTTCTGACATCCTTTCTCGATTACTTCTCCCAGTATAAGGTTCGCCAAAAATGATGTTTATAGTGGCATTAGGGCTGTTTCTCCTTGGACTCTTCCTTTCTTGCGTGTTTCCTTGGCGGCTGTCCTGGCGAACACCGTGCTTGTCCCCTTTCAAAGCAAAGTCCTTCAGGTGCCCATCTTTGATCAAGCTTTCAATGTGATCGCGCAGCTGGAAACATTTTGAAGTTTCATGCCCATGGTCTTTGTGAAACCGACAGTATTTATTTGTATCTCTCCTGGCATTTGCTGATTGCTGCCGAGGGTATTTAGCGAGTCCTTTGTCTTCTACCACAGAAAGTATCTCCTCCTGATCGCCAGTTAAAGGGGTGTAATGGTTGTACCTTCCTCAAAACCTATTGGCTCGAGTATTTCCTCTGCTTTCCCTCGGATGTCCCTTTTGGCCCTTTTCATCTCTCTGGCGATCACGTGATTGCGCCTTTTTGTCATCCTTATAGTCCGATTTTGAGTCAGGCTTGTGTCCATGTACATAGCTACCCCCTTGCGCTACTTCTTCTTCTTCTGCCAGTGCATAGTCGCCAGCTATTTCCATCATCTCATCATAAGTTTTTGGTCTCTCCCTTCATAGGTCAAAGGATAATCGCCCACTTTGTAACCCATTGGTGAAAGCGGCGATCACAGCTACATCACTAGCGTCCTCAATTTGAGCAACCTCCTTCCCAAATCTTGCTAGATACTTCTTGATCGACTCATTGCGCTCCTACTTCAAGTTTGATAGATGAGCGAGTGACTTTCTTCTCTGGACACTCCCCATGGATTGCCTTATGAATGCTTTGCTGAGGTTTGAGAAATTGCTTATACTTCCGGGTGGAAGTCTTCCAAACCACCTGGAGGCAAGGTCGCCGAATGTTTACGGGAAGCTGAGACACAACAGCCCGTCATTGGATGAGTACTGGGCCATGATATTACGGAATCGGTGAACATGCTCCTTCGGATCCCTGTTCTCCTTATACTGCTCATTGGTTGGCATTCTAAATCTGTCTGGAAATTGGGTGTGAGCAATATTTTCAACGAATGGGCTATCTGACTCATCATCCGAAGATACGTTACGACCATACCTTCGTGCCATCGCTGAAACTTTTCTTGATAGCTCTTGTAGGGTGACATCTCGCTGACCAGTTGGTTCTCCTGATGGATCGAGTCTACTCTTGATTGTCATTCTCCCATGATTGCCTCTATCATTCGGGCTCCTTCGATCTTCTGTGCTCTCGGATCTTCTTCGCCGTGCTCTCTTGGATCGTAATTCCCTTTGTGGACGAGGACTCTTATCTTCAGACGAGATAGAACGGTGTCTCTGCCGGTTCCGTTGATATGTGTCACTAGAATTGACCCCATGTGTTCGTGCATGGTCTCGCTCCTCCCTAGATTCTTCATTCATCACACCTTTTCCCTACCTTTGTTTTCTCCCTTCGAAATTCTCAAGGTGGTCCTGTGGAGTCTCCTCAGTGGATTGTATTGCTTGAGCATCAGGGTTGCAATGTGAACTTCCGATCGTATCCTTCCGGGCGAATGGATTCCAAGAGTGGTTAACTCGTAAGGAGAAGAAACTCCCAACCCTATGGGAAGCGAAAGCCCTATTTTGCTGGCTTCACTGATTAAGTTTACCAATGCAGTCTGGAAGTGCTATAGAACCTCGGGATCGGCTGCCCTAGTTCCTGGCGTTGCCGCCGATTGTTCCCCGATCACCACTGCCCTATCTCCTGTCGGCGCGGTTGGTTCAACAATTAGATCTCCGCTGGAGTTACCATCTCTGTCACTATCGTTGTTCATATTCTTCAGTTCGCAAGGGTTCCTCGAAGTTTCTGTTCAAAGGCCCCCCTCCTTCTAGCGCCAATTGTTGACGGTGAAATTTGGATTGCCACACACAACAATTATATCAACCTAAAGAAAAATGAGAAAATAATCAATGCATGCAAGAGACAGAATTTTACGTGGAAAACCCTTGAATGGGAAAAAACCATGGCGCCCTAGAGGGTAGAAAAATATCACTAGTCTTAATTGCTTTGTTACACACTCAGATCTCTCATATGATTGCTCTCTTCTCTCTCTCTCTCTAAGTTTTCGAACCCCTTCCTCATGGGATAGATGGTTCTATTTATACATGTTTAATTTAGGGTTTCCCCTTGTTTTTAGCCACGTTTGGTAGATTTCCCTCTTTGATTCGTACCAAGACTCCTCTCTTTGTCACGGGCTAGGATGTTTCTCTTATCTCTTTACGATTCCTTGTTGCCATGGGTCTTCTAAAGTTTAGGGTTGATTTTTGTGTTTCTGCCGAGTCGGTTTGGGCCTAGTACGCTGATGCAGCGAATACCTTTACTTCTGGGTTTTTTCCTTCGGCGACCGCGTTTCTACCTGTGGCGAGTATATATCTAGTTTGGCGACCACGCCTTTGACTTTATTAGTTTAAGGCAGCAATATTCTGGCTCGCCACATTTTCTCCCTTTGACTCGATCAATGAGTGACGTGGCAACCTTCTCTTCATTATCTATTTGACTCTTTTGGTGACGTGTCTGCTTGGCGAATTTATACATACAACATAAACTAAGCTAATTGTGTGACTTTCTAAGGTATTTGGATATTTGGGAGTGTGTTTTAGGTTAGAGAAGGATGTATATATATAGGGAACTGTTTTGGGGAGGTTTTGGATGAAATATCTTCCAAGTCGGTCGTCCTAGCGAGCTTGGATCAACTGGCCGGCGGTTTGTGCCCGCCGTCGAAGCTCGCGGTGAAGAATTTGGAGTCGGAGGCGAGTTCAGACCTTCTGGACCGCGGGAACTTTCTAGTGGCATGAAACTACGAAGTTTTGGCGAGTTTGGACATTCTGGTTCGCGGGAAGGAAGCCGCCGGGCCAAGCTTGAAGGCTTGAACATCCATGGAGGTTTGGAGGATTTGGAGGTGATGGAAACCTTTGCATGGGAGCTTGAAAATAGGTCCATCGTGACCGTGGGGCTCGTTGCTGTCGATCTGGGCTAAACAGCGTCGGAAAACTGATCAGAAAAGTGTCAGAAATCATCGGTTGAAGTCGGGTCTGAACCGGGTCAACCGAGTCAAGTTGCGGGTCGAGTCGACCCGGCTAAAGGTGGAAGACGACCTGACGTCAACGTGACGCAAGCAGCCGCCAAACAGCGTCGTTTCCAGCACTGACGTGGCCGGACTGCTGTGCGTTGGCTGGCTAATTACAGTTTGCACCCCTGATCTTTCCCTTATTCACAGAATCTTCAATAAAGTCCCGAATTTTGCACTTTTGCCCCTGAATTGTCCAAAATGACAATTATGCCCCTGAACTTCCCTATTTACATAAAACACTTATTTTATCCGTTAAATACCCATTTTTACCCGAGAAACAAGCACAAAAGATAGGAAAAGGGAGCGCTAAATGTGAACATTTGGAGCGCGATCACCGGACTAATTTATCGGTCCATCTAGAATTGTATTAAGGCATGTGGACTTGTTTCTCTTAGTAAGAATGGGCCTAGTTCACATGTGGGCTTTTTGATTAAGGTCCAATGGATTTAATAAATGGAAAAATAATATTTGGGCCATGTATGTGTATATGGGCGGCAAGGCTAAATTATTAGTCTAAAATATTATTTTATTTTATTATTTGATTAAATGGAAATTAATTAATTTATTAGTTAATTATTTAATTAAGAATCTAGATCTTTTTCTGACTAGGAAATATGTTTCTTAGTAGTATACTATTATGGTAGTATTAATGAGAATAAAAGATTTTATTTCATAAGAAGATAAATAAAAGGATTTATCCAGTCAAATTAGGAAGTTTTTGATATAGTCATAATTGAATAAACACTAAAGAGTTGGATTAGGGTTTGGATTCTAAAGATTGATAGGAGTATGGGTGGGTTTGGATTCTAAAGATTGACAGGAGTATGGGTGAAACACAAATCCTCTTATGGTGAGGATTTGTGTTTCACCCATAGATTACCTATCATAGAATTCGGCAACCCTAAATATATTTAGTCAAGAGAATTCGGTAACTATATAGAAATATAAAGAGCAGAATTTGACTATATAATAGATATATAGATACAGTGCAGAATTTGACTATATAATGTATAAGAAAAGTGTAGAATACGTGCACTATATATTTAATAGGCAAGTTGATTCATGCGATATATATATATATATATATATATTAATAAGCAAGTTAATTCGTGCACTATGTAAATATGAGGCAAGTGGAATTCGGAAAAACTACTTGCTTTGCTTGAGAGTTATTTTCTTTGCTTGAGAAAAATAAAAATCCAACTCTAGAGATTAGTGTGAGAATTCGGCCAAGAGAGAAAAGAGAAGAGATCGTTCTATTTCGATAGTGCACTAGTAGCTTATACATCAATAGGCTTTGTGCACAACTTCGAATAAGGTTAATGCGAGTTTCAATCATTAGATTGAGAATTCAAAAGTAACCGGAGCGTTCTTTGTTATCTCTTGGAGGTTTAGTGACTAACGAAAAAGAAAAAGTTTTTGTTATCCATCCTAAGGTACACAATTCAAAGAAAGGAAGGCCACGCTCCTAGGTGATTCACATTCGTGATTGGATCGGAAGATCTTGCAGATTACCATTGACACAACGTCAATCGGATCACGCGACAAAGGTACGATACTTTTAGTTATATGTTAATTAATTAAGGGGTTAAGGTTCATCTTAAGGAAAAATTTTAAACTATACTAAACCTAATTTTAGTCTCGCTTCCGCTGCGTGCATGCGTTTTTCCCTACAATTGGTATCAGAGCCTTGGTTGTACCCTTTGATTAATTAATATATACGTGCGTGAATCTATTTCTTTTTATTGTGATTATGCATGTTTTAGAAAGAGATGGCACTTTAGGTATTCTCATACATAATTACATTGGAATGTATGATTTATATATGTTATTATAATTATATGAATTGTTGTTGCTCGATTTTGGTCCTAGAATTTCAATGTATTTTTGTTTCGGAATTGTAAACTTGGTAAATCATTCTATGGAATTTAATCACACGCCTTAAATAATTGAGTGGGAGAAGGTGTTTTAAAACACCTATGGCCTCCAAGGTTAGTTGAGCTTTATGTTTTATGTGATAACCCCCCAAGGGGTATCCATGAATGGAATTTAGAAAGAAACTTCCTTACAAGGACAGACTAGACAAATTGACTCAAACGAGATCTACTCTCAAAGGTGGGATTTTCGTGAGAGAAAATATTAAAGGTCGTATCTTGGTAACACACTCAATGTGGTCTTATTGATATCCTCCCAAGAGTTCTTGTCAATTAAATCGCAAGGCTAAAATTGAAAACGCTGGTTGTTATGTTAACAATTAGGTGGGACCTAGTCCAACTAGTAAATGGTGCGAACTCCCAAAGGAGGCGTAACATTTATGGATGTTGGATCACCGTTAAATTTTATGATTGAATTATTTATTTAATTCAAGATAAATATTCGAAAGTGCTTTATCATGATTATTACTTATGTATATTTTTTGTTTTATTCAGAAATCATGACCCAATCCCTAATGACCATCCTAAAAGATAACACTTTAACTGGTGACAATTATTTCACATGGAAAAGGAAAATTGGGTTGTTGCTGCAAGCTGAAAAACATAAGTTTGTTCTTACTACTCCTAAACCACTTGCTCCTACTTATGAATCCCAGATTCATATGGTTGGTAAAGTTGCTACTATTAAGACCCGTCAGAAGGTCAATGAAAATACCTACAACGTTATACTAAACAACCTAGAGAGGGGGTGAATAGGTTGACACACTAGTTTTAAAAACTCTTTCGTGACTTATGTCAAAACCTTGGTGAGCATACAAATTAACCTTAAACATGATTGTTATGAGAAAACAATTAACACATGTATGCTTAATTCACCACCCTTAGTCTACAAAACATATACCAACAAACAATGTATCTCATATACAAGATATTAAATTAAGATCAAATTCCACAAGTTGTACTTTGAATATTACAATGTAAGTACACTAAGTAAAATTACTAAAACTTGCTAATGAAGGAAATATATTAAAACCAAAACAAAGGATACATGTATTAATATTAATGTTCAATGAATATACAAATAATCTAAATACATCTATACAAAAGAATCAAAAAATAGAGAATTATATTTACACAAATGAATTGTATATACAAAAATGATCAAAATGAATATTGATTACAAATCACACTTTACACAATCTTGCTTCCAAATATATCACAAATGAATATTGTACCACAAGATTAAAACATACACATAAAAATATATAAAACAGAGATAAAAAGAATTGACACATGAGATTTTTTAACGTGGTAAAACCTCCAAGGAGGAAACATCCATGGGTTGAAATACAACCATTATGGTACTATATATATTGGATGGTAAAAATAGAGAATCCACAAAGTGACCAATCTTTAGCTCATACAACCTAGTGGAGTCTAAGTCTACCTAACCCTATTGGAAAGTATGAGATTCCTCAATGATGCGGAACCACCATATATTGGACAACACACAAAACCAACATCGATGGAAGATTAGAAATTCCTCAAGAGTGCATACACCTCCTGTGTACCCCACTCTTTTGGAGTCTATGTCTAACCATACGCCTAGGCCTACCAATATAATAGCCAACTCCCTATCTAAGGCACTCATGCCTCTAGGGAGCCTCCCATACATAACTATCCGAGTCATCCCGACTCTAGCCATGACTTCTTGCTTGTCTATCCGAGTCATCCCGACTCTAGACAAGTTTTCTTGCTTGGCTATCCGAGTCATCCCGACTCTAACCAAGACTTCATGCCTTTTACAAGGACTTCCTAGTGTGATCAAGTGAATGCAAATGATGCAAACAATCAATTCAATATAGAACATGTGATCAATACATTATATGGTACAAATAGACCTAAACATGTGATATCACAAGTAATAAAAGTCTAGATGCAAAATACAAGAATAAAACCTAGAACATGTGTAAACACCTAACACATAAAGCTCAAAGTCTCATTCACACATACAACACTTGAACAAAATATATTCATGAAGTACAAGTTCAAGATGCTATAAACATACAATAAAATGCTAGAGACATGAGATCAAATCAATCAATATTCTAACTAAAATATAGAGCAAGGATTTAAGATGTAAATCAATTAAATCCTAGATAGCTCTAAAAACACATACAAATACAATAATCCTAGATTTCATCAATCAAAGGATCAAATCAAATCTCAAGGTCATTTATCACAAAATTGATTCAATCAAATCACAAACAACCTAAGATATCATCCTAATCACAATACAACACACAAACATGTGAAAAACCTAGAATCAAGAAAACTAGTTCACATTTGTCTCTAAATAGACTTTTGATTAGGATTGATTGTGAAGCTATCTTTCTTAATAGCATTCACCAAACAAACAAGTATATATAGAAGAAGAAACCCCAAGCAAATTGAAGGTTATAAAAGAAGAAATCCCAAAGATATGACCAATACCTTGGATTCACGAGCTGGTTCGGTTTTCTATGTAGAACCACTAGAAACATCAATCAAACAGCTACCAAACCACTTGGAAAAGGTAGAGGACTCAATTACGAACAATCTCCAACTTGAATCACTCAATTCTGACTTCGTATGAGGAAGTTATGGTGTTTGGAAGGTGAGAAAATTGGAGAGAAAAATTCTGACGGGATTCTAGACTTTTTCTTCTTAAAAATGAAATGGAGGGAATTTGGGAATTTAAAAGGAAGGAAAGAGAGAGGGATTTTTGGCCAATCAAAATAGGCCACATCACCCAAGCCCATGGGGGGTGCGTGGGCCACACGGGACCAGAGGGGTACTCTAGCCGTGGGTCCCACGGCTCCCACACGGCTTGGGCAATGCATGGCCTTTGGCCATGCTTGCCTCTCGCGTGCTCCCTCACGTTCTTCGGCCGTATCTTGGGCATCCGAACTCTGATTTCGAATCCATATCTGGATTACGAATCGTGACTCCCTCACGCACGACGAAGACTATGAAACTTTGAAAAATGGTTGAGAAATCATCTCGGAAAATGACGATGAAGTCAACTCACCGAATGAGAACGAAAAGTAGAGTAGCGTAGCTACATCGTTTGGACTCGAAAATAAGTGAATGAGTAACTGAAATGACTGAAACTCAATAAGGAATTATAATAGAACATATTCAAGTCCAAATACAAAAATAGGGAAACATACAAACACAAAGACACACACATATGCTATTTCCTAGACATAGTCCTAGAACATGCAATAAGCAAAGTTTGTCAAGATAGTATAAATGCATGAGCATATATTATCAATGTGTGAAAGTGATATATAAATGATGTTTAACCATGAAGGAACACACAAGGATGCCATGTGCGTGTGTGCTTAGCCTTGTAAGAGATATGAGGTCTTATATATACCTTTGTAAATTGATGAAGCACATATCTCTTTGAAGCACAACCTAGGGGGGGGGGGGGGGGGGGGGGGGGGGGGGGTGGTGAATAGGTTAAAACTCTTTCGTGACTTATGTCAAAATTTTGGTGAGCATACAAATTAACCTTTAACATAATTGTTATGAGAAAACAATTAACACATGTATGCTCAATTCACCACCCTTAGTCTACAAAACAAATACTAAGAAACAATGTATCTCATACAAGTATATTCAATAAAGAGCAAATTCCACAAGCTGTACTTTGAATATTACAATACAAGTTCACTAAGTAAAACTTTACAAATTGATATAGAATATCACAAGATACAATGTTCAAACACTTACAAGATATAAGAAACAAATGTTGATTCAACAAATAATGTGTGCATCTCTTTCTCTACAAAAATCTTGATTACAAGGATGTGAGGAAATGAAGATCTTAAACAAAATATATTGATCATACATACAATATAGAGAGATGGAGATAGAGACATTTGACACATTGATTTTGAAAGGAATTTACTCCAACGGTGTGTTTCCAATTATATTAATCTAGAGGGGGGGTGAATAGATTTTAACCCTTTTTACCCAATTTTCGTTTTAAGTCAAGTTTACGAAATTGCCCCTAACTAGTCAGTTCAAAACAACAAGTGTAATATGTTGTGGAAATATAAATAACACTTGATGTATACATGGAAAACCCTCAACAGGGAAAAACCACGGGCTGGTAAGTGTGTAACACTCGAACCTTGAATCCACTAATTTTAATAGTGTTTATAGCCTAGGTTGACTTCAACCTCTCACGGCCTATAACCCATTACTACTACCCATGGGCCTATAAAAGCGGACCTAGTCCAATTTGCTTGTGTGAACACCTAATCCCGGTGTACGACATAATCCTGGTCATCACACAAGACTTACAATTGCTTGTGACAAAAGGCAACCTAATCCTAGAAGCCATATAAGTCTTACTTCTCAATGAAGAGATAAAATGCCTATGTGAATATATGATGATATTCAAGGAACAAATAGAGCTAGGTAACCCTATATGCTTATCTAGGATGATAATATGACAATTAATACAATCCTAGATATCAAGAGCTAAATGACATGGGAATCAAAGCCCACGAGGAGTCCTGAGAAATCTCCGTGAGAAGCGTCCACGGGAATGAACCTATGGAACAAACCCGCGCCCCAACCATGCACCATACACCATACCACAAAGCCACAACAACCTAGGAATGCTAATCTCAGGTCCAATCTTCTACTTTTGAGCTTTTACTTCAAGTTATATCTCTTGCTTAGCTTAAGAGTGTGAATTGATTGTGTTTGCCTAGTGAGTAGGATGTGTTGTTGTGATGTGATTAGTGGTGGATATTTAGGATTGTATATATGTATTTACATGTTAGTGGTAGATATTATAATTGTATATAATTGTTATTAGGTTTGTGCCCAGATTTCCAAATCATGAACTCTTTGTCCATGTGCTTCAATTTTCAACATTGAGGACAATGTCGAGTTTAAGTTTGGGGGTGTGGACACATATGTGTCATTTTTGTGTTGTGAATATTTTGTTTTTATGTTTTTGTCAAAATGTTGAAAATTTTTGCGAATTGAGCCATCTTTGAACAAATTATTTGAATGAGATGTTTTGAGTTATGCCGTTGAGGAGTCTTCCGCATGTGTTAATTGCTAAGTCTTGGCTAACTTATTGTCAATCTAGGATTGCTTTGCATAATGTGAATTTAGTCCCTTTCTCTTAGTGTCTAAGTGGACGAGACTCCGTACTCAATTGTTAGGATTAATAGTGGAGACTACCTGTGAATTTTGTGCCTTAGCATTCATTTCTGAGGGTAATTATGTTTCTATTCCTAAACACTCTTCGAATATGTTTTTCATTGTGATCTCATTACGCATCATTAGCATTGTTTGCCATAGAACTCATAAATGTGGATAACATGTTGGAATTTGTATTCCCATGGTAGACGGACTGTTAGAAATTATATTAGGCCTTTTGTTAGTGTTTCATGACTAATCCTAAACACATTCGTATCCCTATTATGTGTGCTTCATTGTTTAAATTGTGGCCTACAACATCACCATCACAAACCACTAACCTAAACACTTAGCCTTACCTTAGTTATTAATCTTGTCAAGGTGTACAAATTAAAAGATTCAATGATAAGCTCTAAAATCTGTAAAAGCGTGTACTGAGGCGTATTTTATGTTTTTGCTAAAAGAAAGGCTTTCAAAAATTAAGTGTTAAAAATAAAACACTAAAAGCCTATGTACTTCAATGCAATGTTACTCAAATTAGAGTAATCAATTAGCACAAATCGAATTCAAAATTGTAGCCTAGACGATTGTTTTAAAATGTGTAAATTCAATAGAGCTTAATATTTTAAAATGTATTGTATAAACACCTTGGCTTGATTAGTAATTTTCCGTATCCTATCTCTACCATTTCCATACACCGCATATCACCCTTGGCCAAATTATGAATTAGGGAGAGTCCGATTGATCTTTTAGGAAGTCTATTTCGGAAATACAAGTTTTAATATGCTCTACCACATTCATGGCATTCAATTCCTTCATGAGATCAATGCACTTAAAATGTGTGTTATTTCAAATACTCACATGTGTTGCATATTTGATTGCCATTTATATAACTTCCAAATTGCATGTGTTTTATAAAGAGTGTGCCTAAGATTCTGAGACAAAAATAGAGTGAAATCCGGTGAGATTAGAGTCGAGGCGAATTACATCTGAGTCATTTGGGTGTGTTGAATTTGATGCTATGCCATTTAGAGTGTGGGATTTGCATTATGTGTTTCATTCAATTTGAATGACTTTAGGTTGCCCTTCACTCAATGGTTTTCACATGTGTTGCTCCTCATATGCATAACTCTTTTGATATCTCATTTTGCATGGTTTTCGCAATTTGTTTTTTATTTTAGTTTTTAATTTTTAGCTTTACATTTGTGGGTATCGTAGTGGTAAACCCTCAGGAGACTACACTCTTCCTACTAGGGACACCTAGGGGTTTAAAAGGCTTGTGGCACGTGCTAAGTGCCATTGTTTCTCCCACGACAGTGGACTACCTTAGCTTACGTTTTATTATGCTTTAGTAGTTGTTTACTTGTTAGTTTTTCATTTTTTGTTTTGCTCGAGGACTAGCAAAAGTTAGGTTTGGGGGTTTAATTGGGGTATAAAAATACCTATTTTATACCTCTAATTCCTATTACTTTATGCTTGTTTCTGAGGTAAAACTGGGTATTTAATGGATTAAATAAGTGTTTTAGGTAAATAGGGAAGTTCAGAGGCATTGTTGTAATTTTGGACATTTCAGGGGCAAAAGTGCAATGATCGGGACATATATTGAAGATTCTATGAATAAGGGAAAGATCAGGGGAGCTGATTGTTATTTTCCAGCCAATGCACAGCACACCTGCCATGTCACCAAGTGGGATGACGCCGTTTTGGGGAGCTCGCGTCACGTGATCGCCCTTCAAATGTTTACATTTAGCGCCCCTTTTACCCGGTTTTTGTAACCGTTTTCTAAGCATTTTAGTGTTTAATGTTGTAAATAAGTCTTTTCAGGTAAATTAGGCATTTCAAGGGCATTTTTGTCCTTAGTGGCAAAAAGGGCAATTTAGGTAGAAAACAAAAGCAAAACAAGGCCGGGGAGTTCATGCACTTTGCCCGGCGGGACATGTCTCGCCACACGAAGCCGCCATGCAAGCAACCCTACTTCGGCGAGTTCAAACAAACCTTTCAGCTGGGCCTGTCTCGCCACACGAAGCCGCCGTTATCTTGGGCGAGTTCATACGGGAGCCACAAAGAGACAAAACTCGCCGCACGAAGCCGTCGACAGCTGTGGCGAGATCATTCAGCGGGAACAAAGCCGCCGTACATACCTGCCGGTGATTCTGATGAGCTGCAAGTTGATCGAAGCTCGCCCCATAAGCCAATCATATGGATTCTATTTGCCGCCTATTGTCATTGGAAGGCCTTCTCTCTCATCCATGCACACTTGCATGTCTTTTTACTACTCAAGAAATACTCTCAAAAAGAATACACTTAGACAAACTTAGATTTGGAGAGATATAGAATAGATAGAGAGAAGTAGATATTAATTGGATATTTTGTTCTTAGCAAGCAAGAGATATAGTTTTGTTTTCTTGGCTATTTTCTAGGTAACCAAACACCATATTTTGGTTACATAGTGTGATCACCTCAAGTTGCCATAGAAGCATTTGTGCTTGGATTGCAAGAAGGATCATTTCCACTTCACAAGCTTACCAATTGGTGATGTTTCCTTTGATTGTATATCTTTGTAATCTTGATTCTATGTGTAACTAATTTCTCTTGTTAGGGGATTAGATGTAATTCTTGTATTTCCCTTGCTATATAATCAATCATATTGATATAATCTTCTCAAGTTATGCATACATCCATTAATGCTTGTATGAGTGGTGGTTGCAACCACCAATCTTCTTTATTGTGCAATAACTTGATGAAATTGTATGCATAGGACCATTTATTGCATATTCCTAGTATAGCATCTATGTTTAGTGTAAGGATTCCAGTAGTTTTTTGGCTTATTTTGTGATCAAACCATATGTGGGGATCATGTAAGGGTAGCTTAGGAATGTGTTCAAGCTCAAGGCCCTTGCAAGTGTTAAGCACTCCAAAGGTTTATGTTTAGTGCTTAATTTTCTATGAAGAGATTTAGTGCACACACTCACTTAGCATACTTGCATCTGTGTGCATTCTCTTCACATGTCACTCATCACACTTGCACTTCTTTGTTATATGTTGTTGTGTTTTATGTGTCGTGTAATTCGTTTTCCGTTGTTGTTCGGAAACGTCCGCGCATGCACCTTGTGTGTTTGTTTTTAGAGCGAAGATCGCCGTTGGAGAATGCCCTTGGCTTCTCCCTTGGTTTCACCAAAATTGGTGAAACGGCGGTTTGGATCGGCGGCCTGGCCACCGAATGAAACCGCCGTTCATACCTGATTGATTTTATCTCTCGGGTTAATTCGGTGGTTTGATCGGCGGTTCCGAAACAGCCGAAAGAAACCGCCGTTGTGCCCTTGTTCGTGTCAGGTCAATTCGGTGGTTTGATCGGCGGTCGGTGGCCGCCGAATGAAACCGCAGAAGTTCCCCTGTTTCTCTAGGGACTCATTTGGCGGTCACATTCTGCTGCCTGGCCACCGAATGAAACCGCCGATCGGCGCGTTTCTTTGAAACTTACTTAAACGACCACACTTTGATTTGGCCCCCTATATATATGCCATTTTGTCTTTAGGTCAATTAAGAGAGTTCATATTCAGATTTCATACTTAGGATATTTTTCAAAGAGAAGAAAAATTCCAAGAACTCATTTTTAATTACTCAAACACTTTTTCATGATCATCAATCATCATCTAGCATCATCTTTGATCTTCTAGATGTCATCTTGCATGGATTCTTCATCATACTTTACTTGGTAAGCTTTTCACTAATATCTTACATATTTTGTGTTTCTCTTATCTAGCAATCTCAATTAATTACTTGTATGTTATTTTGTATGCTTTGGATACAAGATTGAGATTAGTATGTATGTTTGAAAAGTTGTTTTGTGATAGCTAATTAGGTTTTGTTCATCTTGATTAGCTAAACTATTTGACATGTCATTTAGTTTGTGATATCTAGGATTGTTCTAATTGCATATTAATCATCTTAGATAAGCATATAGGGTTTCCCTTGCTCTATGTTTCATTTTGGATGTTCACATATATTCACTTAGGGTTGTTATTCTCTTCATAGAGAAGGTAAGTCTTGTGTGTAGCTTCCGGGATTAGGTTGCTTAGATCGCAAGCAAATTGGACTAGGTTCACTTATATCGGGATTAGGTAGGTGTGTGATTACTTCCGGGATTAGGTTGTAATCATTTACACATTTAGTGGATTCGAGGTTCGAGTGTGGCTTACTTACTAGCCCGTGGTTTTTCCCGTTAGGGTTTCCACGTAAAAATCAAGTATTATTTAATTTCCGCATATTTTACTTGATTTATTGCTTTATCAATTTAGGGTAATTTCATAATTTTGACTAACACGAAAAATTGGGTAAAAAGCGTAAAATCTATTCCCCCCCCCCCCCCCTCTAGATAGTTTTATACACACCGTGTATTATTTAGTTTCAATTGGTATCAGAGCCTGGTTCCTAGACATACATAGGTGATCCTTGCTTATTTTGGTGTGTTTTGCATTTTGTGTGATTTTTGATCATTCATACATTTGCATTCATTCATAAACACCATGAGTGGAAACGGTAGAAATGGTGGCGGCAACGAAGGTGCTTCTAGCACAAGGCCTCCACTTCTTACCGGATTGAACTATTCCCAATGGAAAGGGAAGATGGAATCCTACATATGCCAAATTCACGACCGTGCATGGATGGCGGTGGATGACAGATATGATCTCCCTATGATGACTCCCGCGGGTGGAGGAGAAGATGTTTTGAAGCCTAAGGCGCAATGGAACGTGCAAGAGTTTGAGGCTTCAAAGTGGAATAGGAAGGCGATGCATGCCATCTTGTGTGCTATGGACGAAAATCAATACAAGTTGATTCAAAATACTAGGATAGCTAAGGAAGCATGGGACATCCTAGAGATTGCACATGAGGGAACCGAAGTGGTGAAGGACTCTAAGCTTCAAGTCCTCCAAACTCAATTCGAGATGCTCAAGATGGAGGAGAATGAGTGCTTCAACGACTTCGAGATCAAGTTGATGGATATAGTCAACCAAAGTCATCAACTTGGTGATCCATATTCGGATAGGAGAATCAAGCAAAAGATTATGAGATCTCTACCCGATAGGTTTGAATCGAAGGTGACAGCTTTAGAAGAAAATAGTGGTTATAAGGATATGAAGCCGAGTGAGGTGATAGGGAGACTTCTAGCTTATGAGTCTAGGAAGGGGCCTATCTCCACACCTCCTAAAAAGCAAAAAGGAATTGCTTTGAAGACCTCCAAGGATGAAAAGGAGGCAAAGAAGGTTGACTCGGATGAAGACCTTGCCTTGTTTGTAAAAAGGTTCAACAAGGTTATGAAGTTTAGAAGAAAGAGCTTTGGGTCAAAAGGTCAAGATTTGAAGAAAAAGGGCTCTTTCAAGAAGGTTGAACCTAGGCAATAAAGGACCGAAAGGAAAGGGGTCCGTTGTTTCGAGTGTGGTGGCATAGGTCATTTTGCCCCCGATTGTGCAAATCATGTTGAGAAGAAAAAGGGGAAAGTGATGGCCGCCACTTGGAGTGGAAGTAGTGATGACTCCTATGAGGGAGATGAGTCTTCGGATGATGAAGAGCTCATGGCTAATCTCCTAGCTTTTGCCTCCTCCCATAAGAGCAAAAGTGGTAGTGAGAGAGAGGAAATGAGTCAAGAAGAAAATGACTCAAGTGAAGTAGAAAGTGATTCCTCTTCTAACTCCATAAATGGATTTGTGGAGAAAAAGGTGCTTGCTAAATATCATGCCGAGTTTAATGATTTAGCAATCAAGAGCACAAGAAAGATCAAGATGTTGAGAGAAGAAAATCTTGAGCTAGCATCTCATAATGATCACTTGAGTGAACAAGTGGAAAAATTCAAGAAGATGGAAGATAAGCTAAAAGAGGAGTTAGTCTTATCTAGGAGGAATGAAGATAGTCTGAAGAGGGAGCTTGAAGAAGTTAGAGAATCTTTGACTAGGATGGATTCTAGCACCAAGAAGCTTGACCATATGCTTGGTGTTGGAAAGAGTCCATGTGACAAGAGGGGTCTTGGGTATGAAGATGGTAAGAAGATCTCAACCTCTAACAAGACCGTGTTTGTCAAGAGTTTAAGGAAAGAAGAAACTTCACTTGTGCAAATTCCTAGGAAGAAGTTAGAAGTAGGACAATGTTTAAATGCACAAGTTGATCGAGCCATTACATATATAGAATTTCGCCCCCGATTTCCGATAATTTTGATTGACTTTCGAGTAAATTCATGAAATTTATGGCTCGATGTGATTGTACAGGTACCTTTTGTATTATGGGTGGAAGAATGAAGAAATCCGGTGATTTTGGGCTAAAAGCGGCGAAAGGAGAGCATTTGGGGGCAAAACGGACAATTGGCAAGAAAAGAAGCATTCGGCGGTCTCTTTCAACGGTCTGGCCGCCGTTTACAACCGCCGTTTCATTCCAGGTGCGACAGGTGCAATTCGGCGGCCAAGATCCAACCGCCGTTCCAACCGCCGATCAATTCCAGTAGGTTCATTTTCCATTCGGCGGTTTACAAACGGCGGCCTGGCCGCCGTTTACGACCGCCGATCACGGGCCACGTCAGCAGCACCGGGATTTCAAGCCCTACTTCATGGGTCCCCATATAAATACCCCCTTTTCTCTTTCCCTAGGGCTCTCTCCACCATTTTGCAAGAAACCCTAATCTCTCTCTACAACTCTCTAACATCTCTCTAGCTCCCACCAATCCAAAGCCTCATTAACTCATTTCACTACATTCTTTCCATCACACTTTGGAAATTAATTGAAGAGAGAAGAAGGGAATCACCAAGGTCAAGGAGATTTCAAGCTCATCAAGGGACAAGGAGACTCATGAAGATTTTTGTGGGTTTTTTCTACAACCTTTCTCTTTTCATGTCTATTTTCATTATGTGTAACTAAACCCTTTTATTGGGGAATTGATGAGACAACTTATTTGATAATCCTATGTATTTGAACTAGTTATCTATTTATACAAATCCTCTCTTGGTACATTTTCATTTCATTGTCTTGAAGTTGCCATTTTTACTTACTTGTTAATATTGGGGTTCAATTTAGCTTGTGGTAAAAATGGTTCACATATGAAGGTTGTGGTTTAGGGTTTGAATGGGTTTCAACCCATTCTCCAATCTTTAGCTTATATGAAGTGAAAATTGGTACATGCATGTGTTAATTGGTAAAAGACCTTTGATTTGTTCTTAAGAATATTATTTGGGCAATTACTCATAGTGGGGTTCACTTGAGTAAGAGTTTGAATCTATTTCCACCAAGACTCATAGTAGGGCTTACTTGAGTCAAGGTGTGAATTTGCACATTAATGAGTAAAATCAATTAACAGAACAACCCTTGAGTAGGATGAAAATGCTTAATTGGACTAGTTCATTACATTAGGAAATCTTTTAGTTGTCAACTCAATTCCCCAATATCCATCTTCATATATCACACATTTCATTTCGATTACTTGTTTTAGATTGGTTAATTTTATTTAGTTTAGTTGTTAAAACAAATTCCAAAACCAAAAATGAATTTTACTTTTCCGCACGTAGTTTAGATTAGTGTACATAAATTAGTTATAGCCAAATATCCTCCCTTTCCCTGAGGAACGATCCCACTTGCCATTATACATCTCAGTGATTTGTGTATTCCGAGTGTGGAATTTTGGTACTTGCAAAAGTCCGATCACAAGTGAAGATGGGGCCAAGAAGGCAACCTCAAGCTCAACCCCCTAGGGTCCCTCAAGCCAACATTCCTCCACAAATGGCTCACAAAGGAAAGAGGCCTATCATGCAACCTCAAGCAAGGAAGCAATCTAGACCGGTTCAACAACGAAGACGGATTGAACCCCTTCATCCACAAAGACAAGGACAAGGTATGATTCCTTATTTTACTCCAATATGTCACTTTTGTGGATTTGATGGTCATATTAACCACATTGCTTTCGATATATAAAATGTGCAAAACTAGAAGCATGATAGAGAAGAAAAAGAAAAAGCCATGATGCATGTTCCTAGGAATGATAATATTGATTTGCATGATCCTAGGAATAGTAGAGCACATGTACCAAAGACCACTAAGAAAGCTAAAATTGTTTGCCATGTTGCACAAATAGCCTTGAAGGCAAATTCTTCTAATTTTTGGTATTTGGATAGTAGGTGCTCTAGGCACATGACGGGAAACAAGAGTTTCTTCGAGACTCTTGTTATGGAGGAAGGTGGATATGTCACTTTTGGTGATGGATCCAAAAAGAAGGTGGTAGGGAAAGGAACCATTTCCGTTCCCGGTTTACCCTCCTTATCTGATACTTTATTTGTTGATGGCTTGAAAGCCAATTTAATTAGCATTTCACATCTAAGTGATGAAGGATATTCCGTCTTGTTTAGTAAAATGATTGCTCAATCCTAAAGCCCGATGGACAAACCTTGTTGAAAGGTATGAGATCTAGTGACAATTGTTATTGTCTTGAAGCTAGAATAGTCTCAAACAATGTGTCCATGGATGAGCAAGTTGAGTTGTGGCATGAAAGACTTGGCCACATGAACTTTAGGGATTTAAGAACCCTTGGAAAGTTCGAGTGTGTGCGTGGCCTCCCTAAGCTTGGGAAGAAAGCCAATGGTATTTGTGGACCTTGCCAACAAGGAAAACAAACCAAAAGCATGCACAAAAAGGGCAAGTATCTCTCCACCAAGGAGCCCTTAGAGCTTCTCCACAGATCCATAGGTCCTATGCAAACCGAGAGTTTAGGTGGAAAGAGATACATTTTTGTTTGTGTTGATTTCTCTAGATTTACATGGACATATTTTCTTAGAGAAAAATCCGAAACTTTTGATAAGTTTAAAATGCTTTGTACTAAATTACAAAATGAAATGAAATCTAACATTAGAAGCATTAAACGGATTAGAAGTGACCATGGGAGGGAATTTGAGAATGCATCTTTTGAAAGCTATTGTGATAGTTTAGGCATCTCCCATGAATTTTCAGCTCCTAGGACACCTCAACAAAATGGAGTTGTTGAGAGGAAGAATAGGGTCCTCTAAGAGATGGCCCGAGTAATGTTGCTTAGCAACAATGTCCCTAGGAACCTATAGGCCGAAGCCGTCAATACGGCTTGCTATATAGGGAATAGAGTTTTCCTAAGGGCCGGATCTAGAAACACCTCCTATGAGCTATAGAAGGGTAGGAAGCCAAATGTTAGCTACTTCCACACATTTGGAAGCAAATGCTACATTTTAAATGACCGTGATCAACTTGGCAAGTTTGATGCTAAGAGTGATGAGGGTATCTTTACTGGCTACGCCTTGAATAGAGCCTATAGAGTTTTCAACTTGAAGACTTGAACCGTCATGGAATCATCAAATGTGGTCATTGATGATACAAGGCTCAAGTCTAATGACCATGAGGAGGAGGATGTTTTAGAGGATGACTCTCCTTTGGAGAGGGTTGTGGTGACTCCCAATGTTGGGACATCTAATGAAGTCACACAACCTATTACTAGAGTTCCTAACTTGGACTCTAATGAACCCGCTCCATGGGTTAGAAGACTCCATAACAAAGAGGATGTTATTGGAGATGTTAATGAGGGTGTTAAGACTAGGCGTCAAATAGCTAATCTAATTAGCTTTACATGCTACACCTCTCAAATAGAACCCAAAAAGGTTGATGAAGCCTTGAATGATGAATTTTGGGTTCTTGCCATGCAAGAAGAGCTAAACCAATTCGAAAGGAATGAGGTTTGGACTCTAGTTCCTAGGCCTAAGACCACTAATGTCATAGGCACTAAGTGGATATTTAGGAACAAATCCGATGAGGATGGCAACATAGTGCGGAACAAGGCTAGACTTGTAGCACAAGGGTACTCTCAAATTGAGGGTATCGACTTTGAGGAGACTTTTGCTCCCGTTGCCCACTTAGAGTCCATTAGGCTTCTCTTGTCCATCTCTTGTGTGCACAAGTTCAAATTGCACCAAATGGACATCAAGAGTGCCTTCCTCAATGGCTTCTTGCAAGAGGAAGTGTTTGTTGAACAACCCAAGGGGTTTATGGATGCTCACCACCCCAACCATGTCTATCGCCTCAAAAAGGCACTATATGGGTTGAAACAAGCACCGAGGGCTTGGTATGAGTGCCTCACTCAATTTCTTGTTGACAATAACTACACAAGAGGTAGTGTTGACAAGACACTATTCATCAAGAGAGACAATGATGAGCTTTTCATAGCTCAAATATGTTGATGACATAGTGTTTGGCTCCACCAACCACCAAAGTCCAACAATTTGTTCATATCATGTCTCATGAATTCGAGATAAGTCTTGTTGGTGAGCTTAGTTACTTCCTAGGCTTGCAAATTAGGCAACTAGATGATGGGATTTTCATATCCCAAGCCAAATATGCCAAAACCTAGTGAAGAAGTTTGGTCTTGAAAAAGCCAAACATTGTGATACACCCATGAGTACCACTTTGAAGCTAAGCAAGGATGCTAGTGGTAAAAGTGTGGAACAAACTTATATCGTGGCATGATAGGAAGCTTGCTTTATTTGACCACAAGTAGGCCCGATATCTCATTTAGTGTGGGTGTGTGTGCTAGGTACCAAGCGGATCCTAAGGAGTCCCACCTCTCTTCCGTAAAGAGGATCATTCGCTATGTGAATGGGACTTCCAACTATGGGATTTGGTACTCTTTTGACACTAATGCTAGTCTTGTAGGCTTTAGTGATGCGGATTGGGCAGGAAATTGTGATGATAGGAAGAGCACATCGGGCGGTTGCTTCTTTCTAGGCAACAACTTGGTGTCTACTTTTGCAAGAAGCAAAACTCGATTTCCTTGTCCACGGCCGAGGCCGAGTACATAGTCGCGGGGAGTGGATGCACACAACTCCTATGGATGAAGCAAATGCTAGTAGACTACGGATTCAACCAAGGTACTCTCACTCTCTTTTGTGATAACATGAGTGCTATTAATATTTCCAAGAATCCAGTGCAACATTCTAGAACTAAGCATATTGACATCTGCCATCACTTCATTAGAGAGCTTGTTGAAAATAAATGCATAGTACTTGAACATGGAGGTACTAATGATCAACTTGCGGACCTATTTACTAAACCCTTAGATGCTACTCGATTTAAAACTCTTAGTAGATCTATTGGGATATGTCTTGTGGAGTGATGTGTTCTACTTGACCCCATATAGGGAACTCAAGCAAAGAGAGCTATTTTGCATTCTTGTAAATTGCAAAAAATTTGAAATATCTTATGCCTCTTCTTTTGATTGCTTGAGTAAGCTTGGTTGTACATATGTATATATGTTTTCAATTCTATAAGTGTGAACCTTGCTTGTTTACAATCCATGTCATATTTATGTTCAAACATGCATTTTTGGACTAGGAGATTTACATAGGAAGTATGATGTGAATGACCTATAGTTATCTCCATGACATGATGATTCTTATTAATAACATGCTAATGCCAAATGAAAAAGCATGAAATTCATATAACTTGCTCACATGAAAAGCATGAATTGATGATTGCATATTCTTAAAATGCAAAACTTGTGTGAAAGCTTATGAGACTCAAAATGAATAAAGGATCTTGTATCCGTTCAAAGGAACTTACATTCCAAATGTCTCTCTTTCTTTGTTGGTTGAACATGGCTACTATCATACAGATATCTTATCCGGAAAAATCAAATAGGGTGCAAAGTCGCTCATGCCATGTTTCGCTTATAAAGTTGGATATAGTTGCTCATATATTAAAATCAAAAACTCTATATCCTTGCTTTTCTCATGACATTGGTGAAATTGGTTTGAATTCTAATTAGAAACCTTTGTCATTTGCTTTGCCAAATACCATTGTATTTTGGACTTGAATGCTATATGTCTTGTATGCAAAGCATGTTGAATTCACACATTTTCTCAAATAAATCTCCTTGTTTCTTCCAATTAATTGAAGTGCATAAAATGACTTATATGTATATGCAAATATCTTGCATGCAACTATCTCTCTTTGCCTTGAGTGACCCGGTTGGGGACTACTCCTTTGCCTATATCATGACAAAAAGGGGGAGTAGGATATGGTAAGGGGAGATGCAAATTGGTGTTGCAATTGTGCACTTTGGGGAGATAACACATTGAGAGGGAGCAACCCTTTGAGGGGGAGCATTGCATTTATCATACATTGCATATATTTTAATGTTGTGCCTAAATTCTAAAAATGCAAATGCTTGTTTTGATATCACTTGATTAATCTCACACGTACTTTTTGGAAAATATAGAAACTTTGTTTTGTAGGGTTGGTTGTTCTACAAGAGATTGGAGCATTGAAGATTTTTTTTATTATCTCTTTGTATTGTAGAAGATCTATGTTATCCCGTTGTTTCTATTTTTTGTGAGGAATCAATGTGAGTGGTGGTTTTGTTACGAAATAGCCAAAGGGGGAGATTGTAAGGATTCCCGTAGTTTTTAATTCGCTTATTTCGTGATCAAACCATATGTGGGGATCATGTAAGGGTAGCTTAGGAATGTGTTCAAGCTCAAGGCCCTTGCAAGTGTTAAGCACTCCAAAGGTATATGTTTAGTGCTTAATTTTCTATGAATAGATTTAGTGCACACACTCATTTAGCATACTTGCATCTGTGTGCATTCTCTTCACATGTCACTCATCACACTTGCACTTCTTTGTTATATGTTGTTGTGTGTTTATGTGTCGTGTAATTCGTTTCCTGTTGTTGTTCGGAAACGTCCGCGCATGCACCTTGTGTGTTTGTTTTTAGCGCGAAGATCGCCGTTGGAGAATGCCCTTGGCTTCTCCCTTGGTTTCACCAAAATTGGTGAAACGGCGGTTTGGATCGGCGGCCTGGCCGCCGAATGAAACCGCCGTTCAGACCTGATTGATTTTATCTCTCGGGTCAATTCGACGATTTGATCCGCGGTTCCGAAACCGCCGAATGAAACCGCCGTTGTGCCCCTGTTCGTGTCAGGTCAATTCGGCGGTTTGATCGGCGGTCGGTGGCCGCCGAATGAAACCGCAGAAGTTCCCCTATTTCTCTCGGGACTCATTCGGCGGTCACATTCGGCGGCCTGGCCGCCGAATGAAACCGCTGATCGGCGCGTTTCTTTGAAACTTACTTAAACGACCACACTTTGATTTGGCCCCTATATATATGCCATTTTGTCTTTAGGTCAATTAAGAGAGTTCATATTCAGATTTCATACTTAGGATATTTTTCAAAGAGAAGAAAAATTCCAAGAACTCATTTTTAATTACTCAAACACTTTTTCATGATTATCAATCATCATCTAGCATCATCTTTGATCTTCTAGATGTCATCTTGCATGGATTCTTCATCATACTTTGCTTGGTAAGCTTTTTGCTAATATCTTACATATTTTGTGTTTCTCTTATCTAGCAATCTCAATTAATTACTTGTATGTTATTTTGTATGCTTTGGATACAAGATTGAGATTAGTATGATGTATGTTTGAGAAGTTGTTTTGTGATAGCTAATTAGGTTTTGTTCATCTTGATTAGCTAAACTATTTGACATGTCATTTAGTTTGTGATATCTAGGATTGTTCTAATTGCATATTAATCATCTTAGATAAGCATATAGGGTTTCCCTTGCTCTATGTTGCATTTTGGATATTCACATATATTCACTTAGGGTTGTTATTCTCTTCATAGAGAAGGTAAGTCTTGTGTGTAGCTTCCGGGATTAGGTTGCTTAGATCGCAAGCAAATTGGACTAGGTTCACTTATACCGGGATTAGGTAGGTGTGTGATTACTTCCGGGATTAGGTTGTAATCGTTTACACATTTAGTGGATTCGAGGTTCGAGTATGGCTTACTTACTAGCCCGTGGTTTTTCCTGTTAGGGTTTCCATGTAAAAATCAAGTATTATTTAATTTCCACATATTTTACTTGATTTATTGCTTTATCTATTTAGGGGTAATTTCGTAATTTTGACTAACACGAAAAATTGGGTAAAAAGCGTAAAATCTATTCCCCCCCCCCCCCCCCCCTCTAGATAATTTTATACACACCGTGCATTATTTAGTTTCATGTAGAGATTATTTGAAATTCCCTTAAGCAAAATAGTGTAAAATATACCTAGAGGGGGGGGTGAATAGGTATTTACTCAAATTCTTCCAATATTAAAAATGATGCGGAATATAACAAAGAAAATGCACACTTGATTAGATTTAGCAAATGAATTGATTTCACTAATACAAGAGTTAATCAATTTACAAGATATGCAATCAATGTAAGATATGGAAGATAAAGAAAAGTAAAAACAAAAATAAACACAAGTGTTTTTACGTGGTAAAACCTCAAAGAGAAAACATCCACGGGCTGATACCACAACCACCGGCAAAGCAATCCACTATATGAAAAGGACTTACACACTCAAGCTATCAACACATGATTGTTAGGATTATGCTCAATAGCAAGAGTGTAATGTTGTAATTAACAATCTTTTTCATATTAATAAAGTGATTTCTGGTTTAACAAATCGTATAGCATTTATAGTTTATATTATAATTGTCAAAGTAAATAATCATAAGGTCTAAAGACTATGGGAAAAGAAGAATTGTTCGTACATCTGGATATGTATGTGGTAGACACAATTCTTTAGTTAGTCTTGAATATTGTTCACAACTTAAGTTAAAGGTTGGTCACCTTTATCTTGTTAAAGTTGTAGAATTCTTTTGCTAGCATTTGAGTGGGATCAAATGAGATATGATGAGTCTAAAATCATCGGAGTGTCTTCGAGCAAAAGGATCTAGTGCACTGGGTGCATTGAACTGGATCACAATGAAAAGCTTTATCTAGAACCGTCAATAGATAATAGTCTTTTCATTATCAGGACAATCGGAGAGTCTATCTTAATCCTGAGATAAATGATGGACTTATGGTTGCAAGTGATATCATTTGAGTTATCAATGAGTACGATTATATCGCATAGTCTATCCTCGATAATTTGGTGATATTCATTTGTTAATCGATAGAGGACTTCATTTATAGATATGGACATCGTGGCTCCCATTTAATTAAATGAGAGTATAATATCATCATATGGATGTTTTGAGGTAATTGGATATTAAATCTCAACGTTGAGTTTTCAATAGTGTCTATTGAAAACATGGCTTCTGGACAAGTCAAAATATCCAAGTTCAAAACGTGGTCATATGAGTAAATATGGTAACTTGGAGAGTTATAGGCGGTCTATGAACTCTTGGCGATTACTGATATTAATCACGAGGATACACTATCTCCAATATGATTGTCTAGGGTATGAATGAGGAGCATCTTCCTTTTCTATCTTTATTTAAGAGTTCAGTTTTAGCTCTTTAGTGGAATGAGTTAAAATTAATGGATCGGACCTAAGTGAATCATTTGTTGATTGTGATTAGGTTATGTCTATTGAAGCTTAAATTTAGATGGCCCGCCAAGATCCCCAATCCACACGGACTTGCATGGATCACTTGATATATTCTACCGGACCAATTTAAGGGTCCATCTAGAATTGCATTTAATATATTAAGAATATAATTTGCACATTATTTAAGTAATGGGCTGCTCAATTATATTAATATATTAATGAAAGACATGTGGGCTTGTTTCTTTTAGTAAGAATGGGTCTGGTTCACATGTGGGCTTTTTATTTAAAGTTTTATTTAAAGTCCAATGGATTAAATGAAATAAGAAAATATATTAGGCCCAATTTCATACAAGTGGGGCGGCAAGGTTAATGTTTTAACCTAAAAATATTATTTTGTTTCATTTGTTTAATTAAATAAAGAATTAATTGATTTATTGATTAATTGTTTAATTAAAGAAACAAATCTTTCCTAAAAGTAAAAGACTTGTTTGATAAGTAAATAAATAAATTAGTATTATTTATTTAATCAAATAAGGAGTCTTTTTTATTTAGTCAAATAAAAGAATAAAAATAAAAGAGTTGGATTAGGGTTTGAAGTCTATAAAGTTAAAAAGAATTAGGGTTGAATTTTAGTCACCCTATATAAGTGACATGATGAAATTCGGCCAACCCTAATTATATACTACATAGAATTCGGCAACCCTAAAGGAAAAAGAAGAAAAATTCGGCCAACCTATATATATGTTCTTATAGGGTTCGGCCACATCAATTAATTGGTGCTTGAGTTTTTTTTTTTCTTCTCTCTTCTTAATTCTAAGAGAGTTTTTATTCTAGAGAGACAAAAAGGAGTGAAAAATTATTCTTTGATAGTATACAATTGCTTAAACATCAATAAGCTTGTGTATACGATATCGATCTAGGTTCACGCGAGTTTCGATCATAAGATTGAGAACTCAAAAGTGACCGGAATAATTTTGACATTCTTTTGATTGTTTTGTGACTAACAAAGAATAGAAAGTATTTGTTTGGTCCATTCACAGGTTTGCAATTCAAAGGAAAGGGAGACCACGCTCCTAGGTGATCCACGTTCGTGCTCGGATTGAAGGTCTTGCGGATTACCATCGACGTAAGTCAATCGGATCACGCGACAAGAGGTAATTTACTTTTGTTGATATATATGCATGTTTATTGATTAAAAGGGTTTAAGGTTCATAAAGGAAAAATTTTAAAAGTCACTAAATCGTCTTTAGTATCGCTTCCGCTGCGTGTAACACTTTTATTTGTTTATTTTTCCCTACAATTGGTATCAGAGCCTAGGTTGAACCCTTTTAATTAATTAACGTATATATACGTGGATCTATTTCTTTTTATTGTGATTATGCATGTTTAGAAAGAGATGGCACTCTAGGTATTCAAATATATAATTACATGTGATGTATGGATTTATATATATTTTATGTGGTTTGTTATTGCTCGATTTTGGCCCTAGATTTTCAATGTAATTTTGTTTCGGAGTTGTAACAAGAAGGGTGGTCTATTATCGCCATAATTCCTTCTTGGTAGATTGCTAGGTTTTATTTTTTTATATGTGCAGTATTTTTTAGGGTTACTGCAGTTTTTATTTATTTATTTTTAGTATGTGCAGTTTTTGGTTTGTAAAATACTGCAGTGAATAAAAAAAAAAAAAAAAATTAATACTGCAGTATTTATTATTATATACTGCCGTAATATATTTAGGTCTTGGAGATTCGAAGACACGAAGCAACCGGAACCAAGTACGAGCACCGTGCGCACCCTAGGAGTGGATTGGGCTGCGCATGACAAGCCCAAACTTGGTGGGCTGCGCATGGCAGCCTTGTGTGGCCTTATGGGCTGCGCAAGGCAGCCCCTTTGTGGGGTTGTGGGCTGCGCACGCCCATGGGAGAAGGCCGAAGGATGAGCGTATGGTTGATGGGCCACCTGAAGATCTTGTATTCCTGACAAATTGTAATTTACTTGTTTTTCTAGGATGGGCCAAAGTTGTTGCTATTTAATTTATGCTTAAATATTACAATATTTGTTATTGTATGATAACATGACATATAGAATAGGAGTGCCACGCATATATCTCTTTTGGTATGAACATGCATTGAATGATTTAGGTATCTAAATTGGCATCTAGATAACTCGGTAAATCATTCTATGGGATTTAATCACACGCCTTAAATAATTGAGTGGGAGAAGGTGTTTTTGTAACACCTATGGCCTCCAAGGTTAGTTGAGCTTTATTATTTATTGGTAATCCCCCAAGGGGCGTCCATGAATGGAATTTAGCAACATACTTCCTTACAAGGATAGACTAGACAATGGACTCAAACGAGATCTACTCCCCAAGGAGGGATTTTCGTGAGAGAAAATTGAGGGTCGATATCTTGGTAACACACTCAATGTAATTTTATTGATATCCTCCCAAGAGTTCTTGTTAATAAAATTGCAAGGCTAAAATTGAAAACGCTGGTTGTTATGTTAACAATTAGGTGGGACCTAGTCTAACTAGTAAATGGTGCGAACTCCCAAAGGAGGCGTAACATTTATGGGTGTTAGATCACCGTTGAATTTTATGATTGAGTTATTTATTTAATTCAAGATAAATATTTAAAAGTGCTTTATCATGATTATTTACTTATATATGTTTTGTTTTATTCAGAAATCATGACCCCATCACTTATGAACATCCTGAAAGATAACACTTTAACTGGAGATAATTATGTCACATGGAAAAGGAAAATTGGGTTGTTGCTGCAAAGTGAAAAACATAAGTTTGTTCTAACTACTCCTAAACCACCTGCTCCTAATAATGAATCTAGCATAATGTGTAGAGATGAGTATGAGCAGTGGAAGACTTCAGATGATATGGCAAAATGTTACATTATGGCCACTATCTCCGACGTGTTGCAACAGCAGCATGAAGGAATGGAGTCCGCTGCTGATAAATGATGTCTCTAGAAATATGTTTGCTATGAAGTCTAGGACACTAAGAGAGAGGCAGTGACTGCTTTTATGAATCTTAGGATGAAACCTGGACAGGCTGTGAAAGATCACATGATGAAAGTCATAGCACATCTCAACATTGCTGAACTGCATGGCGCTGAGATAGATGGTGAGACAAAGATTGATATGGTTGTCAACTCATTGTCAGATTCCTTTGATCAGTTCAAATTGGACTACACTTTGAACAAAAAGGAATACACCTTACAAGGCCTGATGCAAGATGTTCAAAGTGCTGAAAAGATCCTTGTGAAAGGCAAAGGTCAAGAGATTCATATGGTTGGTAAAGTTGCTACTGTTAAGGCCCGTCAAAAGGTCAAGAAACAACAGAAGAAAAAGCAACTTGGGCCTATCAAGAAGGAGACCAAGAAAGTAACCAAGATCAAAGGGAAATGCTTCCTTTGTGGTGAAAAGGGACATTGGAAGAGAAATTGCCCAAAGTCCCAGAACAAGAAGGAAGAAGGTAATTTGAATTATCTAGAAACATGTTTTTTGGCTGATTCTACAGATTCTTGGATCATAGACTCAGGAGCCACTAATCATGTTTGTTATTCCTTGCAGGGGTTTCAAGAAAGGAGAAAGCTGAGTAAGAATGAAATCAATTTGCGCTTGGGCAACGGAACGTTAGTGTCTGCAAGTGCAGTGGGAGATATTAGAGTTTATTTGGATTCTAGAAGGCATTTAGATTTAATAGACGTTTATTATGTACCTCAATTCAAGAGGAATTTAATTTCAGTTTCTTGTTTGAATAAATTTGGATATTCGGTTACTTTTAATAAAGTTTTTTATTATAGTAAGAATGACAAAATTATTTGCCAAGGTACATTGGAAAACGGTCTATACTTTTTGCATAGAAATATCTCTCACTCGTTAGACACAGAAATAACGGAACCTAATCATAAAAGAGTAAAATTATCAACAGATGAAACCTATCTTTTGGCATTTACGCTTAGGTCATATAACCTTAATAGGATTAAAAGATTGGTATGTGACGGACCTTTGAGTGACTTAAAGGTTGATGATCTACCAACTTGTGAATCTTGTTTGGAAGGTAAAATGACCAAAAGGACGTTCTCTGCCAAAGGTGCAAGAGCCACTGAATGTTTAGGATTGATACACACTGATGTATGTGGACCTATGAGCATTCAAGCTAGAGGTGGATATGAGTACTTCATCACCTTCACGGATGATTACTCAGATTTGGTTATGTGTATCTCATGAGACATAAGTCGGATGCTTTTGACATGTTCAAAGCATTCAAAGCTGAAGTGGAAAATCAGCTTGAGAAACACATAAAAATCTTGAGATCTGATCGTGGTGGAGAATATCTATCTGGTGAGTTTCAGCAATATCTTATTGATAATGGGATAGTTTCTCAGTTTTCTGCACCAGGTACACCTCAACAAAATGGGGTAGCAGAAAGGAGAAATAGAACTCTTTTGGATATGGTTAGGTCTATGTTGAGTTATTCAACGCTTCCTATTTCTTTTTGGGGATATGCTTTACAAACTGCTATATACATTCTAAACGATGTACCATCTAAGTCTGTTCCTAAAACACCGCATGAGTTGTGGACTGGGCGCAAGCCTAGTTTACAACACTTAAGGATATTTGGTTGTCCTGCGCATGTGTTAAAAGGAAAGACAGAAAAGATGGAGTCCCGTTCAGAAACATGTATATTTGTAGGGTATCCAAAAGAAACTAAAGGATATTATTTCTATAGTCCTTCAGATCTTAAAGTATTTGTTTCGACAAATGCTAAATTTCTGGAAAAGGACTATATGAATGATTTTGTGCCTAGAAGTAGAATTGTCCTGAATGAGATGTCAGGAGATACAATTCCACGAGAGGTTACACAACCTAACCCAATTGTAAGTTCCGATCCAACACAAGATCAACAACCTACCATTCCTCGTCGTAGTGGGAGGGTTAGAACACAACCCGAAAGATACATCGGTCTGGGAGAATCAGTGGAGAATCTCCCGGACGACGATGATCCCTATACGTACAAGGAAGCTATGGAGGATGTTGATAGTCGCCATTGGCAAAAGGCAATGCAATCCGAGATTGAATCTATGTTCGATAACAAAGTCTGGTCCCTTGTAGACTTGCCTAAAGGGATAAAACCCATTGGGTGCAAGTGGGTATACAAGAGGAAAAGAGGTATGGATGGAAAGGTGGAAACCTTTAAAGCTAGATTGGTAGCTAAAGGGTATACACAGAAAGAAGGTATCGATTACGAGGAAACCTTCTCTCCTGTGGCCATGCTTAAATCCATTAGGATACTCTTATCCATTGCAGCATCTTTAGATTTAGAGATTTGGCAAATGGACGTCAAGACAGCTTTCCTAAATGGAAGTCTTGACGAAAGCATCTACATGATGCAACCAGAGGGATTCATTGAAAAGGCCAAGTGGATAAGGTATGCAAGTTGCAGAAATCCATATATGGATTAAAGCAAGCATCCAGATCCTGGAACATAAGGTTTGATCAAGCTGTCAAAGGTTTTGGATTTATTCAAATCCTGACGAACCTTGTGTATACAAAAGGATTAAAGGCGACAAGTTGGTTTTCCTGATTCTTTATGTTGATGATATACTACTCATTGGAAACGATGTAGGTGTATTGACATCAGTAAAAGAATGGTTAGCAAAACAATTTGATATGAAGGACTTAGGAGAAGCAAGTTTTATTCTAGGTATCCAAGTAATAAGGGATAGAAAGAATAGAACGATTGCATTATCCCAAGCTTCATACATAGACAAAATCTTGTCTAGGTTTTCCATGCAGGATTCCAAGAAAGGTATGTTACCTTTCAGACATGGAATCAAGCTTTCTAAGGAACAAGTTCCTAAGAATGAGCATGAAGAGCAATTCATGAGTAGAGTTCCATATGCCTCGGCAGTTGGAAGTCTCATGTATGCAATGCTCTGTACTAGACCAGATATTTGTTTTGCTGTTGGCATAGTTAGCAGGTTTCAATCGAAACCTGGACCTGATCACTGGACGGCAGTCAAGCATATTTTCAAGTATCTTAAGAGAACGAGAGATAATATGCTTGTATACTCTGGAGGGGATTTGGTTCCCGTTGGGTATACAGATTCTGATTTCCAATCAGATTCTGACTCCAGAAAATCCACATCAGGGGCTGTGTTTACTATTGGAGGAGGAGCAGTTATATGGAGGAGTATCAAGCAATCTTGTATTGCTGATTCCACCATGGAAGCTGAGTATGTTGCTGCATGCGAAGCTGCCAAAGAGGCTGTTTGGCTCCGCCAATTCTTGATTGACTTAGAAGTGGTTCCTAGTGCGAATAAGCAGATCACTATCTACTGTGACAACAGTGGAGCAGTGGCTAATTCGAAAGAACCAAGAAGTCACAAGAGAGGTAAACACATTGAAAGAAAGTATCATCTTTTAAGGGAGATTGTTCAAAGAGGTGACGTGACGATTACCAAAATCGCGTCAGCAGAAAATCTAGCGGATCCCTTCACAAAGGCTCTACCTCAGAAGAGTTTCGATGGGCATCTAGAGAATATGGGCTTGAGAGATATGACACATTTGCTATAGCGCAAGTGGGAGATTGTTAGGATTATGCTCAATAGCAAGAGTGTAATGTTGTAATTAACAATCTTTTTCATATTAATAAAGTGATTTCTGGTTTAACAAATCGTATAGCATTTATAGTTTATATTATAATTGTCAAAGTAAATAATCATAAGGTCTAAAGACTATGGGAAAAGAAGAATTGTTCGTACATCTGGATATGTATGTGGTAGACACAATTCTTTAGTTAGTCTTGAATATTGTTCACAACTTAAGTTAAAGGTTGGGCACCTTTATCTTGTTAAAGTTGTAGAATTCTTTTGCTAGCATTTGAGTGGGATCAAATGAGATATGATGAGTCTAAAATCATCGGAGTGTCTTCGAGCAAAAGGATCTAGTGCACTGGGTGCATTGAACTGGATCACAATGAAAAGCTTTATCTAAAACCGTCAATAGATAATAGTTTTTTCATTATCAGGACAATCGGAGAGTCTATCTTAATCCTGAGATAAATGATGGACTTATGGTTGCAAGTGATATCATTTGAGTTATCAATGAGTACGATTATATCGCATAGTCTATCCTCGATAATTTGGTGATATTCATTTGTTAATCGATAGAGGACTTCATTTATAGATATGGACATCGTGGCTCCATTTAATTAAATGAGAGTATAATATCATCATATGGATGTTTTGAGGTAATTGGATATTAAATCTCAACGTTGAGTTTTCAATAGTGTCTATTGAAAACATGGCTTCTGGACAAGTCAAAATATCCAAGTTCAAAACGTGGTCATATGAGTAAATATGGTAACTTGGAGAGTTATAGGCGGTCTATGAACTCTTGGCGATTACTGATATTAATCACGAGGATACACTATCTCCAATATGATTGTCTAGGGTATGAATGAGGAGCATCTTCCTTTTTCTATCTTTATTTAAGAGTTCAGTTTTAGCTCTTTAGTGGAATGAGTTAAAATTAATGGATCGGACCTAAGTAAATCATTTGTTGATTGTGATTAGGTTATGTCTATTGAAGCTTAAATTTAGATGGCCCGCCAAGATCCCCAATCCACACGGACTTGCATGGATCACTTGATATATTCTACCGGACCAATTTAAGGGTCCATCTAGAATTGCATTTAATATATTAAGAATATAATTTGCACATTATTTAAGTAATGGGCTGCTCAATTATATTAATATATTAATGAAAGACATGTGGGCTTGTTTCTTTTAGTAAGAATGGGTCTGGTTCACATGTGGGCTTTTTATTTAAAGTCCAATGGATTAAATGAAATAAGAAAATAATGTTAGGCCCAACCTTATACAAGTGGGGCGGCTAGGTTAAGATTTTAACCTAAAAATATTATTTTGTTTCATTTGTTTTAATTAAATAAGAATTAATTGATTTATTGATTAATTGTTTAATTAAAGAAACAAATCTTTCCTAAAAGTAAAAGACTTGTTTGATAAGTAAATAAATAAATTAGTTTTATTTATTTAATCAAATAAGGAGTCTTTTTTATTTAGTCAAATAAAAGAATAAAAATAAAAGAGTTGGATTAGGGTTTGAAGTCTATAAAGTTAAAAAGAATTAGGGTTGAATTTTAGTCACCCTATATAAGTGACATGATGAAATTCGGCCAACCCTAATCTTAGACTACATAGAATTCGGCAACCCTAAAGGAAAAAGAAGAAAAATTCGGCCAACCTATATATATGTTCTTATAGGGTTCGGCCACATCAATTATTGGTGCTTGAGTTTTTATTTTCTTTCTTCTTCTTCTTAATTCTAAGAGAGTTTTATTCTAGAGAGACAAAAAGGAGTGAAAAATTATTCTTTGATAGTATACAATTGCTTAATCATCAATAAGCTTGTGTATACGATATCGATCTAGGTTCACGCGAGTTTCGATCATAAGATTGAGAACTCAAAAGTGACCGGAATAATTTTGACATTCTTTTGATTGTTTTGTGACTAACAAAGAAAAGAAAGTATTTGTTTGGTCCATTCACAGGTTTGCAATTCAAAGGAAAGGGAGACCACGCTCCTAGGTGATCCACGTTCGTGCTCGGATTGAAGGTCTTGCGGATTACCATCGACGTAAGTCAATCGGATCACGCGACAAGAGGTAATTTACTTTTGTTAATATATATGCATGTTTATTGATTAAAAGGGTTTAAGGTTCATAAAGGAAAAATTTTAAAAGTCACTAAATCGTTTTAGTATCGCTTCCGCTGCGTGTAACACTTTTATTTATTATTTTTCCCTACAATTGGTATCAGAGCCTAGGTTGAACCCTTTTAATTAATTAACGTATATATACGTGGATCTATTTCTTTTTATTGTGATTATGCATGTTTAGAAAGAGATGGCACTCTAGGTATTCAAATATATAATTACATGTGATGTATGGATTTATATATATTTATGTGGTTTGTTATTGCTTGATTTTGGCCCTAGATTTTCAATGTAATTTTTGTTTCGGAGTTGTAACAAGAAGGGTGGTCTATTATCGCCATAATTCCTTCTTGGTAGATTGCTAGGTTTTATTTTTTTTATGTGTGCAGTATTTTTTTAGGGTTACTGCAGTTTTTTTTATTTATTTTTAGTATGTGCAGTTTTTGGTTTGTAAAAATACTGCAGTGAATAAAAAAAAAAAAAAAAAATTAATACTGCAGTATTTATTATATATATACTGCCGTAATATATTTAGGTCTTGGAGATTCGAAGACACGAAGCAAAACGAAGCAACCGGAACCAAGTACGAGCACCGTGCGCACCCTAGGAGTGGATTGGGCTGCACATGACAAGCCCAAACTTTGGTGGGCTGCGCATGGCAGCCTTGTGTGGCTTTATGGGCTGCGCAAGGCAGCCCCTTTGTGGGGTTGTGGGCTGCGCACGCCCATGGGAGAAGGCCGAAGGATGAGCGTATGGTTGATGGGCCACCTGAAGATCTTGTATTCCTGACAAATTGTAATTTACTTGTTTTTCTAGGATGGGCCAAATTGTTGCTATTTAATTTATGCTTAAATATTACAATATTTGTTATTGTATGATAACATGACATATAGAATAGGAGTGCCACGCATATATCTCTTTTGGTATGAACATGCATTGAATGATTTAGGTATCTAAATTGGCATCTAGATAACTCGGTAAATCATTCTATGGGATTTAATCACACGCCTTAAATAATTGAGTGGGAGAAGGTGTTTTTGTAACACCTATGGCCTCCAAGGTTAGTTGAGCTTAATTATTTATTGGTAATCCCCCCAAGGGGCGTCCATGAATGGAATTTAGCAACATACTTCCTTACAAGGATAGACTAGACAATGGACTCAAATGAGATCTACTCCCCAAGGAGGGATTTTCGTGAGAGAAAATTGAGGGTCGATATCTTGGTAACACACTCAATGTAATTTTATTGATATCCTCCCAAGAGTTCTTGTTAATAAAATTGCAAGGCTAAAATTGAAAACGCTGGTTGTTATGTTAACAATTAGGTGGGACCTAGTCTAACTAGTAAATGGTGCGAACTCCCAAAGGAGGCGTAACATTTATGGGTGTTAGATCACCGTTGAATTTTATGATTGAGTTATTTATTTAATTCAAGATAAATATTTAAAAGTGCTTTATCATGATTATTTACTTATATACGTTTTGTTTTATTCAGAAATCATGACCCCATCACTTATGAACATCCTGAAAGATAACACTTTAACTGGAGATAATTATGTCACATGGAAAAGGAAAATTGGGTTGTTGCTGCAAAGTGAAAAACATAAGTTTGTTCTAACTACTCCTAAACCACCTGCTCCTAATAATGAATCTAGCATAATGTGTAGAGATGAGTATGAGCAGTGGAAGACTTCAGATGATATGGCAAAATGTTACATTATGGCCACTATCTCCGACGTGTTGCAACAGCAGCATGAAGGAATGGAGTCCGCTGCTGATATAATGATGTCTCTAGAGGAAATGTTTGCTATGAAGTCTAGGACGACTAAGAGAGAGGCAGTGACTGCTTTTATGAATCTTAGGATGAAACCTGGACAGGCTGTGAAAGATCACATGATGAAAGTCATAGCACATCTCAACATTGCTGAACTGCATGGCGCTGAGATAGATGGTGAGACAAAGATTGATATGGTTGTCAATTCATTGTCAGATTCCTTTGATCAGTTCAAATTGGACTACACTTTGAACAAAAAGGAATACACCTTACAAGGCCTGATGCAAGATGTTCAAAGTGCTGAAAAGATCCTTGTGAAAGGCAAAGGTCAAGAGATTCATATGGTTGGTAAAGTTGCTACTGTTAAGGCCCGTCAAAAGGTCAAGAAACAACAGAAGAAAAAAGCAACTTGGGCCTATCAAGAAGGAGACCAAGAAAGTAACCAAGATCAAAGGGAAATGCTTCCTTTGTGGTGAAAAGGGACATTGGAAGAGAAATTGCCCAAAGTCCCAGAACAAGAAGGAAGAAGGTAATTTGAATTATCTAGAAACATGTTTTTTGGCTGATTCTACAGATTCTTGGATCATAGACTCAGGAGCCACTAATCATGTTTGTTATTCCTTGCAGGGGTTTCAAGAAAGGAGAAAGCTGAGTAAGAATGAAATCAATTTGCGCTTGGGCAACGGAACGTTAGTGTCTGCAAGTGCAGTGGGAGATATTAGAGTTTATTTGGATTCTAGAAGGCATTTAGATTTAATAGACGTTTATTATGTACCTCAATTCAAGAGGAATTTAATTTCAGTTTCTTGTTTGAATAAATTTGGATATTCGGTTACTTTTAATAAAGTTTTTATTATTAGTAAGAATGACAAAATTATTTGCCAAGGTACATTGGAAAACGGTCTATACTTTTTGCATAGAAATATCTCTCACTCGTTAGACACAGAAATAACGGAACCTAATCATAAAAGAGTAAAATTATCAACAGATGAAACCTATCTTTGGCATTTACGCTTAGGTCATATTAACCTTAATAGGATTAAAAGATTGGTATGTGACGGACCTTTGAGTGACTTAAAGGTTGATGATCTACCAACTTGTGAATCTTGTTTGGAAGGTAAAATGACCAAAAGGACGTTCTCTGCCAAAGGTGCAAGAGCCACTGAATGTTTAGGATTGATACACACTGATGTATGTGGACCTATGAGCATTCAAGCTAGAGGTGGATATGAGTACTTCATCACCTTCACGGATGATTACTCGAGATTTGGTTATGTGTATCTCATGAGACATAAGTCGGATGCTTTTGACATGTTCAAAGCATTCAAAGCTGAAGTGGAAAATCAGCTTGAGAAACACATAAAAATCTTGAGATCTGATCGTGGTGGAGAATATCTATCTGGTGAGTTTCAGCAATATCTTATTGATAATGGGATAGTTTCTCAGTTTTCTGCACCAGGTACACCTCAACAAAATGGGGTAGCAGAAAGGAGAAATAGAACTCTTTTGGATATGGTTAGGTCTATGTTGAGTTATTCAACGCTTCCTATTTCTTTTTGGGGATATGCTTTACAAACTGCTATATACATTCTAAACGATGTACCATCTAAGTCTGTTCCTAAAACACCGCATGAGTTGTGGACTGGGCGCAAGCCTAGTTTACAACACTTAAGGATATTTGGTTGTCCTGCGCATGTGTTAAAAGGAAAGACAGAAAAGATGGAGTCCCGTTCAGAAACATGTATATTTGTAGGGTATCCAAAAGAAACTAAAGGATATTATTTCTATAGTCCTTCAGATCTTAAAGTATTTGTTTCGACAAATGCTAAATTTCTGGAAAAGGACTATATGAATGATTTTGTGCCTAGAAGTAGAATTGTCCTGAATGAGATGTCAGGAGATACAATTCCACGAGAGGTTACACAACCTAACCCAATTGTAAGTTCCGATCCAACACAAGATCAACAACCTACCATTCCTCGTCGTAGTGGGAGGGTTAGAACACAACCCGAAAGATACATCGGTCTGGGAGAATCAGTGGAGAATCTCCCGGACGACGATGATCCCTATAAGTACAAGGAAGCTATGGAGGATGTTGATAGTCGCCATTGGCAAAAGGCAATGCAATCCGAGATTGAATCTATGTTCGATAACAAAGTCTGGTCCCTTGTAGACTTGCCTAAAGGGATAAAACCCATTGGGTGCAAGTGGGTATACAAGAGGAAAAGAGGTATGGATGGAAAGGTGGAAACCTTTAAAGCTAGATTGGTAGCTAAAGGGTATACACAGAAAGAAGGTATCGATTACGAGGAAACCTTCTCTCCTGTGGCCATGCTTAAATCCATTAGGATACTCTTATCCATTGCAGCATCTTTAGATTTAGAGATTTGGCAAATGGACGTCAAGACAGCTTTCCTAAATGGAAGTCTTGACGAAAGCATCTACATGATGCAACCAGAGGGATTCATTGAAAAAGGCCAAGTGGATAAGGTATGCAAGTTGCAGAAATCCATATATGGATTAAAGCAAGCATCCAGATCCTGGAACATAAGGTTTGATCAAGCTGTCAAAGGTTTTGGATTTATTCAAAATCCTGACGAACCTTGTGTATACAAAAGGATTAAAGGCGACAAGTTGGTTTTCCTGATTCTTTATGTTGATGATATACTACTCATTGGAAACGATGTAGGTGTATTGACATCAGTAAAAGAATGGTTAGCAAAACAATTTGATATGAAGGACTTAGGAGAAGCAAGTTTTATTCTAGGTATCCAAGTAATAAGGGATAGAAAGAATAGAACGATTGCATTATCCCAAGCTTCATACATAGACAAAATCTTGTCTAGGTTTTCCATGCAGGATTCCAAGAAAGGTATGTTACCTTTCAGACATGGAATCAAACTTTCTAAGGAACAAGTTCCTAAGAATGAGCATGAAGAGCAATTCATGAGTAGAGTTCCATATGCCTCGGCAGTTGGAAGTCTCATGTATGCAATGCTCTGTACTAGACCAGATATTTGTTTTGCTGTTGGCATAGTTAGCAGGTTTCAATCGAAACCTGGTCCTGATCACTGGACGGCAGTCAAGCATATTTTCAAGTATCTTAAGAGAACGAGAGATAATATGCTTGTATACTCTGGAGGGGATTTGGTTACCGTTGGGTATACAGATTCTGATTTCCAATCAGATTCTGACTCCAGAAAATCCACATCAGGGGCTGTGTTTACTATTGGAGGAGGAGCAGTCATATGGAGGAGTATCAAGCAATCTTGTATTGCTGATTCCACCATGGAAGCTGAGTATGTTGCTGCATGCGAAGCTGCCAAAGAGGCTGTTTGGCTCCGCCAATTCTTGATTGACTTAGAAGTGGTTCCTAGTGCGAATAAGCAGATCACTATCTACTGTGACAACAGTGGAGCAGTGGCTAATTCGAAAGAACCAAGAAGTCACAAGAGAGGTAAACACATTGAAAGAAAGTATCATCTTTTAAGGGAGATTGTTCAAAGAGGTGACGTGACGATTACCAAAATCGCGTCAGCAGAAAATCTAGCGGATCCCTTCACAAAGGCTCTACCTCAGAAGAGTTTCGATGGGCATCTAGAGAATATGGGCTTGAGAGATATGACACATTTGCTATAGCGCAAGTGGGAGATTGTTAGGATTATGCTCAATAGCAAGAGTGTAATGTTGTAATTAACAATCTTTTTCATATTAATAAAGAGATTTCTGGTTTAACAAATCGTATAGCATTTATAGTTTATATTATAATTGTCAAAGTAAATAATCATAAGGTCTAAAGACTATGGGAAAAGAAGAATTGTTCGTACATCTGGATATGTATGTGGTAGACACAATTCTTTAGTTAGTCTTGAATATTGTTCACAACTTAAGTTAAAGGTTGGGCACCTTTATCTTGTTAAAGTTGTAGAATTCTTTTGCTAGCATTTGAGTGGGATCAAATGAGATATGATGAGTCTAAAATCATCGGAGTGTCTTCGAGCAAAAGGATCTAGTGCACTGGGTGCATTGAACTGGATCACAATGAAAAGCTTTATCTAAAACCGTCAATAGATAATAGTTTTTTCATTATCAGGACAATCGGAGAGTCTATCTTAATCCTGAGATAAATGATGGACTTATGGTTGCAAGTGATATCATTTGAGTTATCAATGAGTACGATTATATCGCATAGTCTATCCTCGATAATTTGGTGATATTCATTTGTTAATCGATAGAGGACTTCATTTATAGATATGGACATCGTGGCTCCATTTAATTAAATGAGAGTATAATATCATCATATGGATGTTTTGAGGTAATTGGATATTAAATCTCAACGTTGAGTTTTCAATAGTGTCTATTGAAAACATGGCTTCTGGACAAGTCAAAATATCCAAGTTCAAAACGTGGTCATATGAGTAAATATGGTAACTTGGAGAGTTATAGGCGGTCTATGAACTCTTGGCGATTACTGATATTAATCACGAGGATACACTATCTCCAATATGATTGTCTAGGGTATGAATGAGGAGCATCTTCTTTTTCTATCTTTATTTAAGAGTTCAGTTTTAGCTCTTTAGTGGAATGAGTTAAAATTAATGGATCGGACCTAAGTGAATCATTTGTTGATTGTGATTAGGTTATGTCTATTGAAGCTTAAATTTAGATGGCCCGCCAAGATCCCCAATCCACACGGACTTGCATGGATCACTTGATATATTCTACCGGACCAATTTAAGGGTCCATCTAGAATTGCATTTAATATATTAAGAATATAATTTGCACATTATTTAAGTAATGGGCTGCTCAATTATATTAATATATTAATGAAAGACATGTGGGCTTGTTTCTTTTAGTAAGAATGGGTCTGGTTCACATGTGGGCTTTTTATTTAAAGTCCAATGGATTAAATGAAATAAGAAAATAATGTTAGGCCCAACCTTATACAAGTGGGGCGGCTAGGTTAAGATTTTAACCTAAAAATATTATTTTGTTTCATTTGTTTTAATTAAATAAGAATTAATTGATTTATTGATTAATTGTTTAATTAAAGAAACAAATCTTTCCTAAAAGTAAAAGACTTGTTTGATAAGTAAATAAATAAATTAGTTTTATTTATTTAATCAAATAAGGAGTCTTTTTTATTTAGTCAAATAAAAGAATAAAAATAAAAGAGTTGGATTAGGGTTTGAAGTCTATAAAGTTAAAAAGAATTAGGGTTGAATTTTAGTCACCCTATATAAGTGACATGATGAAATTCGGCCAACCCTAATCTTAGACTACATAGAATTCGGCAACCCTAAAGGAAAAAGAAGAAAAATTCGGCCAACCTATATATATGTTCTTATAGGGTTCGGCCACATCAATTTTTGGTGCTTGAGTTTTTATTTTCTTTCTTCTTCTTCTTAATTCTAAGAGAGTTTTTATTCTAGAGAGACAAAAAGGAGTGAAAAATTATTCTTTGATAGTATACAATTGCTTAATCATCAATAAGCTTGTGTATACGATATCGATCTAGGTTCACGCGAGTTTCGATCATAAGATTGAGAACTCAAAAGTGACCGGAATAATTTTGACATTCTTTTGATTGTTTTGTGACTAACAAAGAAAAGAAAGTATTTGTTTGGTCCATTCACAGGTTTGCAATTCAAAGGAAAGGGAGACCACGCTCCTAGGTGATCCACGTTCGTGCTCGGATTGAAGGTCTTGCGGATTACCATCGACGTAAGTCAATCGGATCACGCGACAAGAGGTAATTTACTTTTGTTAATATATATGCATGTTTATTGATTAAAAGGGTTTAAGGTTCATAAAGGAAAAATTTTAAAAGTCACTAAATCGTTTTTAGTATCGCTTCCGCTGCGTGTAACACTTTTATTTATTATTTTTTCCCTACACACACTAGGAAGTCCTTGTAAAAGGCATGAAGTCTTGGTTAGAGTCGGGGTGACTCGGATAGCCAAGCAAGAAGACTTGCCTAGAGTCGGGATGACTCGGATAGGTAAGCAAGGAGTCATGGCTAGAGTCGGAAGGACTCGGATAGTCATGCATGGGAGGCTTCCTAGAGGCATGAGTGCCTCGGATAGAGAGTTGGCTATTGTATTGGTAGGCCTAGGCGGATGGTTAGACATAGACTCCGATAGAGCGGGGTATACAGGAGGTGTATGCACTCTTGAGGAATTTCTAATCTACCATCGATGTTGGTTTTGTGTGGTGTCCAATATATGGTGGTTTCGCATCATTGAGGGATTTCACACTTTCCAATAGGGTTGGGTAGGCTTAGACTTCACTAGGTTGGGTGAGCTAAAGATTGGTCACTTTATGAATGTTCTATGTTTACTTTCCAATAATATAGTACCCAATGGTTGTAGTTCAACCCGTGGATGTTTCCTTCTTGGAGGTTTTACCACGTTAAAAAATCTCTTGTGTTAATTCTTCCTATCTCTATCTCTTATATTTTTATTTGTACATTTTATTATCTTGTTTCATAATATTCACTTGTAATGTATTGTGAAGCAAGACTTTGTATAGTGTGATTAGTGAACTCATTTTATTGTTCATTTTTATTTCTATGATTCTTTTGTATATTGTATTTGTGTATAGTGATATTTGATCACTCTTGTAACTCATTGAATATATAGTGAAATACAAGTATTCTTTGTTATTGTACTTATTTGTTTGTTTACCTCATACAACTTGATGATGTATGTAGACCATGCTTATATGATTACCTATTCATATTGTCTATGTATGTTGTCTCTTCTTAGTATATTTGTTTTATGTAAGGCAACCTTGAGGGACAAACAAAAGTTTGTTCAAGGGATTGAAAAAGGCGTAAAAACCTATTCACCCCCCCCCCCCCCCCTCTAGGTATGCCTTAAGCAATTTAACTACGTTTGTATACTTTCAATTGGTATCAGAGCGGGTCGTCGGACGGCACTCGACAAGATCCGGTTTATACTTACGTGTAGATTGCTTAGGTTTTTGCAAGTATGGTTTTCCAAGATGACATGATGACCGAAGGGGCTTCGAATTCTAGACCTCCTCTTCTCAAGGGTCACAACTATTGGTTTTGGAAATTGAGGATGAAGGCTTACATTCGATCTATCGATGAGAGAGCTTGGATGACCGTTGAAGAAGGTTACCTTGCTCCCAACAAGATTGAGGATGGAGTGACCATTTCCAAGCCTAGGAGTGAGTGGTCTACTAATGAGTTTGAGCTAGCAAAATGGCATCATCGGGCGGTGAATGCTATTTTCGGAGGTGTTGATAGTAGGCAATTTTCCTACATTCAAAACCTAGAAACCGCAAAGGAGGCATGTGAAGCTCTCCAAGTCACCAATGAGGGGACTAAAGCGGTGAAGAAGTCTCGTCTTCAATTGCTCACTTCCCAATTTGAGGTTTTGCAAATGGGTGAGGAAGACAAATTTGTTGACTTCCAAGATAAGCTACTAGACATCGCCAAACAATGCCAAGCACTTGGTACTCCTATCTCTGGTGAGAGGCTAAATTGGAAGATTCTTAGATCACTTCCAAAGAGGTTCAAAGCCAAGGTTACCGCCATCAAAGAGAGCAAAGACGTTGACATCATGAGCATAGATGAGTTGCTAGGATCTCTTCAAACTTTTGAGGTGTGTATGAAACCAAAGGCTAAGAACAAGGGTTTAGCTCTCAAGGTTGTCAAGGAAGCTAGTAGTAGCGATGATGATGAGGAGATGGCGTTATTAGTTAGGAAGTTTAGGAAGTTCATGAGGAAAGGTGCCAAGTTAAGTGGTAAGTACTCAAAGGACAAGGAAGTCAAGAAGTCTTTTACTCCACCTCATGAAAGAAGTGGCCATGCTAAGAGCAATAGGAAGGTTCAATGCTTCAAGTGCAAGAAGCTTAGACATTATGCTTCGGATTGCCCTAGTGGTGATTCTAAGAAGGACAAGAAGGGAAAGGCTATGGCGGCTACATGGAGTGAAGATGATGACTCTAGTGATGAGGAGAGCTCAAGTGATGAGTCTTCTAGTGAAGAAGAGCTAGTGAGCAACTTTGTTGCATTCATGGCTTCTCACTCTACTCTAGAGGATGTAAATCAAGATTCGTTGGATAAGGAGATTGATCAAAGTCATCAAGAGTGTTTAAATGATAATCCGACCTACATTGATCTTTTGGCTAAGGTGAAGTTTCTTAAGGAGAAGTTGAAAATAGCCTTAAGTGAGATTGATGAGAAGGAGGACTTGATCAAGATTCAAGTGGATGAGTTTGTTGCTACAACTCGTAGGCTCTTGCATGAAAAGAATGCTCTTGACAAGAAGCTTTGCGAAGTTGAGGGTATTGTGCTTGAAAAGGATAGGATCATCTCTAATATGAACTTAGGTAGCTCAAGTTTAGCGGTGGTCAAAGAGAAGCTCATAAAAGCATCACTTCCTACTAGCGAAGCTATCATTGAAGAGAAAGCTCCTAAGAAGAGACGTTCCAAGAAGAAGAACAAATTGAAGAATAAGGTACCCCTTGAAACTCTCATTTGTGCTTCTCCAACTCCGGAAGGTAAAATCTCTCCTTTTGTTCCAATATGTCATTTTTGCAATACATTAGGCCATATCAAGCCCAAGTGCTATAAATTCATTGAAATTGCAACATAGAAAATGCATCTAGGAATAGAGAGATTGGACCTCATTCTATGCATGCTAAAGCTTTTGAATATGGAAAGCATGATAATTTCACAAAGCATGTTAAGAATGTCCAGAAGGTGAAGAATGCATATCCTTCAAAATTTGACCATGCATGTGTTGCTAACAATGTTGAGAAAAAGAGTATTAATGACATTATTGTGAATCAAGTTGTGGAAGAACTTTACTCTAGGTTCAACATTGTGGTCAAAGAGAATCTTAATGATGTTCGTGCATGTCCACCCAAGACAAAATTTGTCAAGGGTGAGTGCTCTTACCATTAGTGTAAGTTGCACATGTGAGTTAGCTTTAAGACTAGTGTTGTTGATAAGAAGCATAGCTTTTTGCTTTGTATCTTTTCAACTTGACATGAACTTAGCTATCTCACTTTGATTGTTATGATAGTCAAAATTTGTTGATTAACTTTTGAGAAGTTTTTTTTTTTTTTTTTGAATCTATATGGTAACATAGTTGTTATGGCTTTTAGAGAAAGTCATTTTTTTTGTTTTTTTTTAATTGGATTACATTGTCTTTAGTCTCTTGGAATCGACACACCTATAACTTATAGTCATGAGGACTTACAAGCCAAGAGGACTCATAAAAAGGGTGAAGGCATTGTATTTGGTGAAAATAGCTTGCGAAGGTATCTCTATATCATATTGCTTGCTTACTTGATTTTTCATCTATCAACTCATTGTTTGTATCACATTCATGAAGCATGTCATAATTGAGAACTAGTATAGTGTTTATATGGTCCTCTTTGACATTTGCTAGTTTAAGATCTTTTGGTGATAAGTGTTCACATTGATCTTATTTCATGAAGTGTGTTGTTATTTGTATGATTGTTGAGTGGCTAATTTTTGAATAATGTGAGCTTCATATTCTTTGATAGCTACTCTCTTGAGAAGTAGAGATCTTAAGTAAGTCTCTTTACTTGCTTTTAGATCATGTGCTTTTAAGCCTTAAAATTTGGTTTCAAAAATGCACTTTGCTTCTCTTGTATGTTTTGTTAAGTATGTTGAGCTTGATTGATGTTTGCTTTGGATACACCTTGAAGTCCTAAGGACTAGTACATTTAAAAATGACTAATGGTTGGTATCCATTTGCTTTGGCAACATAGAACGAGCACCCTCATGGAAAGGGCTACACACCTTGGTTGTGAAGCCACCCAATGTAGGAAAGGGCTACGCCATTGTGATGAGTGAAAGCCACCATGAGGAGTATATGTTTTTGTTAGAAAAATCAAAGAAGTGTTGAATTGAATCATAAAAAAAAAAAAAAAAAAAATCTTTGATTCAAGCCTAAATAAAAAAAAAGGGGGGGGCTTTTGGAGTATAATTGAATAATCAAATGAGCTCGGGTTGACAAATAGAAATGGGTTGACGAGCCACATGCACACACACGCTCACATGTTGAAATCTATTCTCTTTATAAGCAAAATTTCGGATGATAACCGGTTTGACCTTTTTATGGAAAGGCCTAAGATGAATAGATGTTGAAATTGGTTGCATGCTTGATTATCAAACTACTTTTTTTCATATACTTGAAGCAAAATCTTCACACACTCACTTTTGCTTAATTAGTATTTTTGATACTTTAGCAATTTTTGATGACATATGAGAGTGATTGAAAATCTTGATGTAACTCTCTTAGATATGTGAAGCTCATTTGCAAATCTAATAAAATTGCTTGTGATGTGATTGTGTGGTGATTTTTGTGAACATTTGTCTATCTTGATTTTAGATGAGGCACTTGTCAAGGGGGAGCATAATATGCTAAATTCTTGTTCTCTTTTATGACATGTTCACATGTTCTTCAAGGTTGTTATTTGTTGGCATTATTCTTATTTTTGATAAATCATGAAGATGCTTTGATAAATTCTTATATGCATGATGATTTGTTGAATATAGTGTTTTGCCTTTGTATATGTTTATTGGTTTCAATTTGTTTCTATGTTTCCTCTCACTTTCGTTTTTAGTGTTTTTGTTTTGCAAGAGTATGGGGAAAGCAAAGAAGATTGGTGGTAATGTTTCTTCAACTCCCATTGACAAGTCTAGACCTACAATTTCTTCCAAAATTTCCAAAGCTAACAAAGTGGATGAGTTGGGAATTTTCGGTTGCAAAAAGTTGATTCAAGAAAGAGGTATTGACTTGGACTCTTGTGTTGGATCCTATGTTTATGATGTGCTTATGAGTAGAAATTGGAATTCATGGGTGAACATGTTAGGAATCTCTAATGAGACCGTTGTTAGAGAGTTTTATCATGCTTACAAGTCTAGTTCTACAGTGACGAGTGCTACTTTAAACATAAGGAAAGTCGTCTTTAGAGTTTGTTCTAGGAAGGTTAATGAATTTCTAGACTTGCCCGATGACATTGAATCGGAATTCTTTGATGTTGACATCTTGGAAAACCTTGATTTAATGGGTAGGACTCTATATGATGATAGTAATTTTGTGTGGGGGAAACGTGCTTATATTAAGCAAGGTGAGTTAACAAAAATTAGTGCATTTTGGCATTTATTTGTTTGCTCCAATCTTGTTGGCTCTACTAATGCTTCGGAGCTTAATAGAGACAAAATCAAGATTGTATATGCCTTGGTGACTAACAAACCTATAAATCTTGGTGAATTGCTAGTGGAGCAAATAGAGATTGCGGCTTGTACTAGCCGTTTGGATAAGAAATTGGCATTCCCGGGGTTTATAACTCAATTATGCTTAGCTAAAGGTGTGAGGAATCTTGATGGTGATGTTATGCTTCCTCCCTTAGAGAAGTAGAGTGAGAAACGTGTGGCATCCATGTCATACAAGGACAAGGGAAAGTCTAGTGATGTGTTTAGGCTTTTTGGTGAATCTCTTGATTCTAGCCATGTCCCTAGCTCACCCGCTCTTCCTAGTTGGGCTTTAAAATTGAGGAATGAGGTTGAAGAGTCACGTAGGTTGATTGAGGCGTCACAAAGGAAGATTGAAGACCTTAGTGCCAAGCTTGTTGTTCAAGATGAAAGGATCAAAGAGTTGGAAGGAAAATCAACTACAACAAGGCAATATGTGAGATCCGCACACCGCACTTCTTTCCTTGGTGGCACAAATGGCTAGAGAGCTTCATGAGGTATATTTTCTTACTCTTTCCCTTTGGCTTCATATCATGTCAAAAAGGGGGAGAAATATGAGAAACACATGGGAGAAATCTAGCTTACTTAGTCTCATTTTATATGTTTGTATATTTGGTATCTAGCTTGAACTATATAGCATGTAATATTTTTTTTGTTGTTGAATCTTGGCTTAGAATATTTTGATGGATAGTATGTATTAAGGGGGAGCATACTTGATCCACTTGAACTTATATGTTATTATTTTCTTACCTAAGATTGGATATTGCCATATTTGTTGTCTCTTGGATATTCTTGTGCTTTCAAGTTCAATTTAGGTGATATCAAGAGAAGACCAAGTTGAAGTTCAAGACTTGTTTTTAATTGTTAATTTGTGTCTATATGTGTAACTCATTGTACTCACTGTGACCAAATATTTCTCTGTAATTGTTTTAGTGTTTGTTTAGGGGTTTTGACATGGAATTTGCCAAATGGGGAGATTGTTAGGTTTATAGTTTGTGTTGGCATTAATTCATATCAAAACGTGTTTCTCTTGTAATGTTTAGTGGTTCGTATTTTTGAAAAATTAAGAAGACGAAGGATGTCTCAACCACAATTCATTCAAGAAGCCGGCATTTAAGAGATTTGTGCACCATTGTTCAACGAAGGTAATAAAGGACCTCATATCTCTTACAAGGCTAGGCACACACACACACTTGGCATTCTTGTGTGTTCCCTTATGATTAAACATCACTTATGTTTCACTTTTCACATATGACAAAATATGCTCATGCATTCATATTATATTGGTCAAATTTTGTTTATTGCATTTTCTAGGACTATGTCCGGAAACTAGCATATGTGTGTGTCTTTGTGATTGTAGGTTTCCTGTATTTTTGTATTTGGACTTGAATATGATCTATTATGATTCCTTATTGAGTTCCGGTCGTTTCGATTACTCATTCATTTAATTTCGAGTCCAAACGATGTAGCTACGCTACTTTTCGTTCTCATTCATTGAGTTGACTTCATCGACATTTTCCGAGATGATTTCTCAACCGTTTTTCAAAGTTGTAGTCTTCGTCGTGCATGAGAGAGTCACGGCTTGTAATCCGGAAACGGATTCAAAATCGGAGTTCGGATGCCCAAGATACGGGCTGAAGAACCAAGGGAGCGCGCGAGAAGTCAACCCAGGCCGTGAGGCCACTTAACTTGGCCGTGAGGGAGGCCGTGGGCCCCACGGCCAAAAGGGCTCTCTGCCCCCGTGAGGCCCACGCGCCCCCCACGGCCAGGGGTGATGTGGCCTCACCTGATTGGCCTGGAATGCTTCTCTCTCTCCTCCATTTATCTTCCCTCCTCTCTCTCCATTTGATTTTTTTAAAGAAGAAAATTAAGCAAATCCCGTCAGTCCTCTCCTCTTCATTTTCTCATCTTCCAAACATCATATCTCCCTCATCCGGAGTCGGATTTGAGTGATTCGAATTGGAGAGCGTTTGTAATTGAGTCCTCTATCATTTCTGAGTGGTTTGGTAGCTGATTGATCAAGTTTTCTGGTGGTTGGACACTGAAAACCGAAGCAGCTGTCAAGTCTAAGGTATTGGACTAATCTTTGGGATTTCTTTCTTTTTAACCTTCAATTTGCTTGGGGTTTCTTCTTCTATATCTATGTTTATATTTGGTAAAAGCTATTGAGAAAGATAGCTTGATTATCATTCTAATTGAAAGTCAATTTATAGACTAATGTTGACTAGTTTCTATGATTCTAGGTTTTACATATGTTTGTGAGTTGTATTGTGATTAGAATGGCATCTTAGGTTGTTTGGAACTTGATTGAATTAATTTTGTGATAAATGACCTTGAGATTTGATTTGATCATTTGATTAATGAAATCTAGGATTATTGAATCTTGTTTGTGTTTTAGAGCAATCTAGGATTTGATTGATGAAAATCTTGAATCCTTGCTCTATATTTTTGGCTAGAATATTGATTGATCTAAATCTCATATATCTAGCATTTTATTGTATATTGATAGCATCTTGAATTTGTTCTTCATGAATATATTTTGATTCAAGTGTTGTATGTGTGAATGAGACTTTGAGCTTATGTGTTTTGATGTTTCACATGCTTTAGGTTTTATTCGTGAATTTTGCATCTAGACTTGATTACTTGTGATATCACATGTTTAGGTCTATTTGTGCCATAGAATGTATTGATCACATGTTCTATGTTGTTTTGATTGTTTGCAGCATTTGCATTCACATGATCACACTAGGAAGTCCTTGTAAAAGGCATGAAGTCTTGGTTAGAGTCGGGGTGACTCGGATAGCCAAGCAAGATGACTTGCCTAGAGTCGGGATGACTCGGATAGGTAAGCAAGGAGTCATGGCTAGAGTCGGGAGGACTCGGATAGTCATGCATGGGAGGCTTCCTAGAGGCATGAGTGCCTCGGATAAGGAGTTGGCTATTGTATTGGTAGGCCTAGGCGTATGATTAGACATAGACTCCGATAGAGCGGGGTATACGGGAGGTGTATGCACTCTTGAGGAATTTCTAATCTACCATCGATGTTGGTTTTGTGTGGTGTCCAATATATGGTGGTTTCGCATCATTGAGGGATTTCACACTTTCCAATAGGATTGGGTAGGCTTAGACTTCACTAGGTTGGGTGAGCTAAAGATTGGTCACTTTGTGAATGTTCTATGTTTACTTTCCAATAATATAGTACCCAATGGTTGTAGTTCAACCCGTGGATGTTTCCTCCTTGGAGGTTTTACCACGTTAAAAAATCTCTTGTATTAATTCTTCCTATCTCTATCTCTTATATTTTTATTTGTACATTTTATTATCTTGTTTCATAATATTCACTTGTGATGTATTGTGAAGCAAGACTTTGTATAGTGTGATTAGTGAACTCATTTTATTGTTCATTTTTATTTCTATGATTCTTTTGTATATTGTATTTGTATATAGTGATATTTGATCACTCTTGTAACTCATTGAATATATAGTGAAATACAAGTATTCTTTGTTATTGTACTTATTTGTTTGTTTACCTCATACAACTTGATGATGTATGTAAACCATGCTTATATGATTACCTATTCATATTGTCTATGTATGTTGTCTCTTCTTAGTATATTTGTTGTATGTAAGGCAACCTTGAGGGACAAACGAAAGTTTGTTCAAGGGATTGAAAAAGGCGTTAAAAACCTATTCATACCCCCCCCACCCCCCCACCCCACCCCCCCTTCTAGGTATGCCTTAAACAATTTAACTACGTTTGTATACTTTCAGTTCTAGATAAAGTATTTCATTGTGATCCTATTAAATGCACCTAGATTCTTTTACTCAAAGCCACTTTGATGATTTTAGACTCATCATACCACATTTGATCCCACTCAAATGCTAGCAAAAGAATCTACAACTTTAACAAGATAAAGGTGCCCAACCTTTACCTTAAGTTGTGAACATTATTCAAGACTAACTAAAAGAATTGTGTCTACCTCATACATATCCAGATGTACGAACAATTCTTCTTTTCTCATAGTCTTTTGACCTTATGATTATTTACTTTTGACAATTATAATAATTAAACTATAAATGCTATAACTCTTGTTAAACCAAAAATCACTTTATCAATATTAAAAGATTGTCAAAAACTTATTACACTCTTGCTATCGAACATAATCCTAACAATCTCCCACTTGCGCTATAGCAAGTGTGTCATATCTCTCATTCCCATATTCTCTAGGTGCCTATCAAAACTCTTCTTAGGTAAAGCCTTTGTGAAGGGATCCACTAGATTTTCTGCTGACGCGATTTTGGTGATCGTCACGTCACCCCTATGCACAATTTCCCTTAAAAGATGATACTTCCTTTACAAAATTTATTGTTTCTTTTATTTATTATTGTTATTATTTTGTTGCAGTAATATTTCTACATTGAAATATCGATATATAGAAAGTTGATGTATACATTGTGTTGTATAAAATTTCTACTCTTTTTCTATTTTCTATCACTGATTGTTGTGTCCCCAACATGCATCTCCTCCCGTAATAGCCTCAATCAACTTAGCAATATCCTCAGATGCTCTTTCCATGCTTTTTTCAAAGACCTTGGTGATGTCTGCCGCTGTTGAACTAACATTCCTCTTTCTCTTCCGCTTTGATGTACTCTACCGGCACAATTCCGGGTAGGAGTAAGTCTGTGTATTCTAGCCGATATACTTGGTGAATAAATAAGATCTAACATAAAGCCAACGCCTAGAATGTAATAACTACACATTTTCACAATACAATCAAAAACCAAACCTAACACAATTTGATTAAATAAACAATACCCATTTCATTAACTAAACCAAGTAAAAAATCTAACACATACCCACATTAAAAAAAAAAAATTAAAGCCTAAATCTAAAAATGAAAATCACACTTTTACCAAACTTGGCCATATCCCAAGCAGCTGCAGCAAGTGATCATCCATGATCAAATTGAGAGGTTTTTTGTTGATTATTAATATTCAATTCAAAGAAACCATGCTAGAAAAACTTCAAACAACATACAAATTTGAAATCTTAATTATTATAATTAAGTTTGTTGATTTTTTTTTTTCCCTAAATAAAGACTACTTTTTCCACATTTTGATCAAAACTGCTTTTAGATAATCAAAAGTTCTTAATTAGCTATAAAGACAACAAGAATATATATATATATATATATATATATATATATAACACATACCCACATTAAATAAAAAAAAAAATTTAAAGCCTAAATCTAAAAATAAAAATCACACTTTTGCCAAACTTGGCCATATACTAAGCAGCTGCAGCAAGTGATCATCCATGATCAAATTGAGAGGTTTTTTGTTGATTATTAATATTCAATTCAAAGAAACCATGCTAGAAAAACTTCAAACAACATACAAATTTGAAATCTTAATTATTATAATTAAGTTTGTTGATTTTTTTTTTTTTGGTAGAAATTCACATAACTCCTACCTTTTTGATGATTTGTCACCGTTATAAATGTCTTTCCAAATTCATCACTTTAGTCCTTACTTTTTCCAAAACTCATCACTTTAGTCCATTTAACCAAATATGTGAAAGCCAACTATTTTAAAACATGTGAAAGTACATTTTTGCCCTTATTACTATTTAATTTAGCTAAAATGATTATATTAACTTTAAATTAAAATGAAAAATAATAAATTTCTCAATAATAAAATCTTAAATAAATATATTACAAAAAAATCTTAAATAAATAATAATAATAAAATCCATTAATTTTTTTTTTTTGTTGGTATTTTTGTCATAATGGATATTAATTTAGCTAAAATGATTATCTTAGTTTTAAATGATTTTTTTTCATAATTTTTTTTTTTTTTTTTGTAATCTATTTATTTAAGATTCTATTATTGAGATTTTTATTGTTTTTCAATTTAACTTAAAGCTAAGATAATCATTTTAGCAAAATAAAAATCCATTATGAAAAAAACGCAAAATAAGAGAAAATTAATGGATTTTTTCATTATTTATTTAAGCTTTTTTTTTAGTATATTTATTTAAGATTTTATTATTAGAAATTTTATTGTTTTCCATTTTAATTTAAAGTTAAGATAATCATTTTAGTTAAATTAAATAGTAATAGGGGTAAAAATGTACTTTCACGGGTTTTGAAATAATTGACTTTCACATATTTCGTCAAATGGATTAAAGTGATGAGTTTTGAAAAAAGTAAGGACTAAAGTGATGAATTTGAAAAGACATTTATAAAGGAGACAAATCACCAAAATGGTAGGACTTATGTGAAATTATGCATTTTTTTAAAAAAAATAAAGACTACTTTTCCACATTTTGATCAAAACCGCTTTTAAATAATCAAAAGTTCTTAATTAGCTATACAAACAACAAGAATATATATATATATATATATATATAACACATACCCACATTATAAATAAATAAATTAAAAGCCTAAATCTAAAAATAAAACTCGCACTTTTGCCAAGCTTGGCCATATACCAAGTAGCTGCAGCAAGTGATCATCCATGATCAAATTGAGAGGTTTTTGTTGATAATTAATAATCAATTCAAAGAAACCATGCTAGAAAAACTTGGCCATATACCAAGCAGCTGCAGTTGCTGCTGCAACAACCTAAGTCAATATGTATTATGTTTTTATCATAATTTCCTTATCATTTCCTCCAAGCTGATATTTATGCAACAACCCAGCCCACCAAACCAAAACAAGCATCCAACAACCCCATCGAAAACAAAGAGAAACAGATACAGCAGGGTAATTTAAATGTAACTACTAAAGATCAAAATCCTATTAGATTACTAGTCAAATCATTATCAAAGCAATTTAAATGAGAAACACATGCCAATCAAAGCATTTCAGTATTGGACCAACAATTTACCAGGTTTATTTTTATGCATATATTCTCTCTGTGTTCAATGTGTGTGTTCATGCTTCTTTTAGGAAATGGGGCTGGCGCCCCTTCCCTCAAATAAAATTTTGATTTCTTTTTTTCACTTTGCCTCCCCTTAAATATTTTGTTTTAGTATTAACAACTCTCTAAACTTAAATTTCTGATTCCACCCTTGTTTTTATGTAATAACAGATACATGTATATGCTTGATGAATATATGTGATCGATTTTCTTTTTGAACTCTTCCACATTTTCAAATATATATATGCTTGGTGAATATATGTGATCGATTTTCTTTTTGAACTACAAAGTCAAATATATATATGATTGATGAATATATGTAATCGATTTTCTTGACATGCAAATTTCATATACATTTTGTAAGAAATAGATTCAAGACAGAGCATCGGCGACAAGTATTGGTGGAAACTCACCAGATTCAAGACGCGATAGAGAGAGGGAGAGAGCAGAGAACCCCGACGTCGGCAATAGAAAGCTGAAGAGAAGACAACAGAAAACTGAAGAGAGATGGATTTGAAGCTAAATACAAGTATAAATCAAGTAAGCACACAAGCAATCATCAATTCCAACCATCCAAACCAATTTCTCACAAAATAAAACCCTAACCCAAACCCTAGATCAAATTCGATCTAAATAGAGAAAGAAGAAACATATTTTCGTTAAATCAAAGCACGAATTTAGATTGAGAGTAGACTACATACCTATTTGTTGAAGATTCGAGTTGGTTCGAGTTGATTCAAGCAAAATAAGGAGATTTGAGTGGATTTCGGCCAATGGCAGCAAGAACAATCGAGAGATAGGCAGATGAGGAAATGAGAGAAAGAAAGGGAAAATAGGTTTTCGTTTTTGTGATGTATTGGACAAGATTGTAATTTTTTGAAATGTTAGAGGGCAAAATTGTCTTTTTGGCGCTTGTCCCATGCCATGGGACAAGTTGGCCGAGGGTATTGGGTGGGACAGTTTTTTGGGATTTCTATCCCACCTTGTCCTATCTAGTCCCATGCAATGGTCGCACTAAACGCGGGATAAGAACAAAGTGTCCCACATTGTCTCGTCCCGTCCCGCGTACCAAACGCACCCTAAATGTTAAAATGGAAGCTGAAAAGTGAAAACACACCTTTTAATAATATGGCCTCTGTAACCATTTTGAACCGGAGAATTGAGGATGAAAGAATGAATTTAAATAAGAATGAATTTAATCGGCTATTAAATGCCAGGTGATCAAGAGGGTCACGCTTCAATTTCAATCCCCATTTTTCACAATCTTCAATCTTCTTCTTTCTTAATTGTTACAAAGAGAATTTGAATGGTTTTGAGCCGATTCTAGATACTATAAACATGCATTCAATAACTTCACCGGAATTTAAGACCATCACTATTATACATACACATCTAATAACTTAAACCATTGAACCTGGGGTGATATTTATATACACATAAGAGTGCAACTTTGCTCACCCCTTTAACTAGAGGTAAGCAATACCCCACACCTCAGGTGTTGCCACGTGTCCCAAACCTTGGGTTAAGTTTAGGACACGTGGCAACACCTGATGTAGGGGGTAATGCTTACCTCTAGTTAATGTGGGTGAGTAAAATTGCACTCATACACATAAATAGAAATGAATAATAGAATTTAAGTCCAAAGTTCCCTCACAACGACACGTGGCAAAGTGAGATTCTATTTTACTATATCTATATAATATTGTAAAATGGAACCCTCACGGTGCCACGTGTCATCGTGAGATAGCTTTAGAATTAATTGATTGATTTGACTTTTAAATTCTCCCATTATTTTCCTCCCTTCATTTTTATGAATGACCTATTTAATTTAAGTAAAATGAAAAGATACACATTGAAATCCTTCATTCTCAATTTATATCAATGATTAATTTATATCAATGATTTATTTAATTGAAGTAAACTGAATATTCACACTATATATACATTGAACTCATTTTATAATTGAAAAAAACTAATTGAATTAATAATCCACTTATTTAATTGAAGTAAAGTGAAAAGTCATTCTACATATATATTGAACTCCTTAATAATTATCCTTCAAGAAACTTACAATTTCAAAAAACTTGAGAACTTCGAAAGCCTCTATTATATCAATTATAAAGAATATGTGTGTACTCTCTAATTCTATATAAACTTGGACATTCATCTAAGTTTAATAGGGAATGTTCTCTTACAGCTCGGCTACTTACTATAACTCTTGCATGGCTCATTGCTCCTCTTGTTTGGAAGGTGTGTCGCGTGCATATTAGTTGTTTGACAAGAGACTATACTTGGATATGCCAAGAGACTAGGTAAATCATAAATGTAAGATTTCTATATATTGAAACATAAAATACTATTTGGATTGTGTCATTATATTCACATATATACCTTTTATTTTTTATATGTTTATATGTTTCTTTTCGTTTTTAAATTATTTTTTGATATATATATATATATATATATATATGTTGTTTGTATAATTAACTGAGGATTTTGTTTTTGTTTTTAATTTTTTTATAGAATTTTATGGGAATATATATTGATTCCATTCAACATGTTGATTTTGTTCCTCGAACTTTCTTAATATGTTGATTATGTCATCGTACCAGGTCTCAATAAGGTTTGAGGCATTGCTTTTGAACATGATGTCTTATTTATTTAAGTTAATCGATGTTTGTTGATGTAATAGGTAATTGCAAAGTAAGAGGTTCTGACAGTGATATCTGTTATATCTAAAGCAAGTGATTCCAAGGCTTCGGCGCGGGATACATTTTGTTTTGTTGATCTTTTTCTTGAGGTGGGCATGAATAATATTATAGATCATAAAGAGTCTTTTTCTTTGCTCTTGGATTGCCTTTTAAGGCCACAACACATCTTTTATGAAATATAAGGTAGGAAGTTAATTGGTAAAGGAAGCATAATTCTCTTTTGGGACAACAATTGGATTGGATACTTTTATATATATATATATATATATATATATATATATATATATATATAATTCTCTTTTGGGACAACAATTGGATTGGATACTTATTGTTGTCCCAAAAGAGAATTATATATATATATATATATATATATATATATATAATACTTTAATAAAAACATTTAATACATTCGTTTAGAAGAATATCAAAAGATAAATATTATTAATAATACTAAAAAAAAATAAAGATAGAAATGGAATAGAAAGAATCAAATTTCTAACAACTATGAGGCACAGCTGCACAGGTAATCTATTTTGAGAAAACTCGTGCATAACACGGGTTCACATAATATAATATAGTAAATTAGAACCTCACATTGACACGTGTCGTTGTGTAAAGGCTTTATCATTACATTTTTATTAATTATCAAGTGTGAATAGGAGGAGCTTTGACCATAATAATTGTTAATAAGAATTATTATTCCAAATTCGCCACGTGTCATTGTGAGGTAATTTTAGCATTAAATTCTATATAATAATAACTATAGTTTTATATTCATTTTAATTCTTCTTTTACTTTTTTTTTTAACTTCACTATTAATTAATTGCTTTGGATATTATATACAAACTAAATATCATTTAATTTTTAATCGCTATTAAAAATATGAATTTCAAATTTTATGGAAATTTTCATGCATTTACATACTCTCTATTCCATTAATATATATAATATTAATAAATTTAAATAAAATAACCCTTCAATTTTAAAGATTTCCATAAATTTAAACCCTTCAATTTTCACAATTTTCACAATTTTCTATAAATTTAAATTCTCCATTAATTTACTATTTGTTAATGAATTTTATTTTAATTAAATCATTATATGGATGAGTTAAGAGGAAACTTTTAGATATCCAATATCATTAATAAACTGTGACTACTCATTTCCACCACTATCAAGCCTATTTAGATGAAAGATCTATTGGTTCTTTCTAAACCCTTCAATTTTCACAATTTTCTATAAATTTAAACTCTCCATTAATTTACTATTTGTTAATTAATTTGATTTTAATTAAATTATTATATGGATGAGTTAAGAGGAAACTTTTAGATATCCAATATTATTAATAAACTGTGACTACTCATTTCCACTACTATCAAGCCTGTTTAGATGAAAGATCCATTGGTAGTTGCACATGTTTGTTTGTTTGTTTTTCAGTTTTTTTAATGAAACTAATATTGCTTAAATTTTTTTGTTTACCAAAATTGTAGGGATGAGAAAGACAAATAACCTACAAACTATGTATCTCTTCCTATGCTGTGGTGATTTTGAGGTAGGTAAGCTCTAATTTTATTTTTATTTATTTATTTATTTATTTATTTTTTAACTTTGTTATAAAAGCTCACCTGTATAAGAGTTTGTACTAGCAAAATTTTCATTCATTCTAACAACTTCATTTGGTAAGTCTTCTATTTCTCTATATCTTCCAACATTTATGGGCTTTTTTGTTTTGGTTTCCTTGATCAAGCTTTTGTTTTTAAGTTATTAGTTGTTATTGTAATTTGAGTATTTCTAATGATTTAATTGATTTTTTTTTTTTTTGTTATTTTTTTCTTTTTGGATGGATTAGAAGAGAAATATGTTGCAAATGATCAAAAAGATATGGTTTTTATGAGATCTGTTGTTTTATTTTCAGTGATTTGTTTGCAAATGATTAGAAAGTTATGGTTTTTATGAGTTCTGTAGTTTTGTTTTCAATGATTTTGGATGATTTTATAAGTCTATATATCTTGAACTTACTGATTTGATTTTGTTGGTGGGTATATAGGCACTGAGAACGACTTGAAGAACATGAAAGCCCCGGAAAATATTAAACAATGGATTCCTTTTGAAAGTACTATTTCGGTCAACAAATAGCACCAATCTTGATTCTTGACCATTTTTATTAGAGGAAATCACGAAGCTTCTAATTTCATTTTTTGCACATAATATCTTTGTTTGGCTCAAAATTTGTTAGAGAGTGGTGATATTTACACCCTTGAAACATTGTATTTACATCATTTTTTTATTTTTTTATTATTTTTTTTTTATGTTTACTCATTAAGAATTTTCAAAATAGTGTAACATTTAAGTACATCCCACTTATACCAAATATTCCATTTCTCTTAATTTGTGGAAAAATCTTATTTTATTTTTTTAGATTATAAAATAATAAAATAAAAAATAAAAAAAAGAATAGAAAAAAAGTGTGGAGGAGTGGCATAGGAGGGTTCTTTTTTCTTTCCCCTCACAATCTCCTTAAACATGGTAGCTTTTATTAGCCATAAAAATAAATGAATAAAGTCAGACCTTCTTGATTGAATTTTTTTTTTTTTATAATTAAATTCAATAATTTATTTCTCCTTAATTTCTTTATAGTTGTTATTTTTTTCTTTTTCCACTTATGTCAATCCAATTTTAGAGAAAAATATTTATAATTTTAAATAATCACTATTTAAATTTTAATTGATAAATAAATAATATTTATATTTTAATATTTATGTACATAACTAATTATATTTATTAAAATAGTAAATTTTTTGAATATTGTATTAATATTGTATACAAGATATATTTATATTATTCTTTTTAATAATTTTATTTTTGGATAATGTTTGAATTATAAAAATTTACTTATCTGGGTTGTACCGTGCACATACAATATTGGATAGATGCAAATATCATCACTTTTTGTCATCACCTTAAACTGAAATATTATGTCGAATTCTAATTGGTTTGTTGATTTTTTTTTCTTGGTTTGAATTGTGATAGATTTAAATGGAGAAGTGTTGCATGCGAATATGAAATTTCCATTGGCGTTGACCTAACCATCGAGAAAATCGGAAAATTAGAAATTGTAGTTAGTGAATTATTATTTTTTTCTTTTTGAAGTTCGATATTCAAATATTGGGTTATAAATTTATAATAGGTAATTTATGCAAATTTAGTGGCTTTAGTTTAGTAACCATCTTAATCTCTTCAAACTGGGGAACTATCTACCGATTTATATCTATATTTATATAATCTCTTATAATTAGAGATTGAAGTCGATTGTGTATTTTACAATGCCCGCACATCATGCAGGCTGCAAACTAGTTATATAGATAACTTAAAACATTGAACCTGGGGTGATATTTATATACACATAAATAGAAATGAATAATATAATTTAAGTCCAAAGTTCCCTCACAAAGACATATGGCAAAGTGAGATTTTATTTTACTATATTATATAGATATAGATATATATTATATACCGAAGCTCCCTTACGGCGACACATGGCACCATGAGGGTCAGCTTTTATATATTATATAGATATAGATTATATATGATATGATTTTAAAAAAATAAAAGAAAATTTAATAATATTTATAACTTCCACGTGTCGTAGCCACATCGAAAGTAGAAAAAAATCTATGATTATTATATTATCTATTAAAAATATATAATATTTATGATTTCCACGTGTCGCAACCACATCAAAAGTAGAAAAAAATCTATGATTACTATATCATATTATATAATCACATATATATGATTATGTATGATTAGTCTTTCTATTGTCAGTTCGTCCTAATAATAAATATATCAAGACGAAGAATGTGGATCATAGATTATGGAGAAGTTTTGACAAATGCATACATTTTGAGTCAAAGTATGTAAATCTAGTAGTTCACATTCTTCGTCCTGATATATTTATCGTCATGTCGAACTGATAATAGAAAATTTATATGTATGATATATTAAAAATATATAAAAAAAAATTAAAAATTAATAACATTTATGATTGCCACGTATCGCAACCACAACAAAAGTAGAAAAAAAAAGTCTATTATTATTATTGTTATTATTATTATATACTAGTTTTCTAACCCGAGCGTTGCACGGGCTTTGTATAAAAAATTGTTTGTAAAACATTGTGTTGTTTATACCGAAATTTTTGATGCAAACACGTTTAAACCTAATGAACATGTAGTTTTTCCTTTCAATAAAGCATCAGTCATCAGAGGAAAAAATAAAACACACCAACATTGATGATATACATAGTTCCTCAAATTAAGGTGAAATGTTAAAAGATTTTATTTGTTTATCAGAGAAGTTGACATGTCTGTTGACTTCCCCAACAAATAATGATTGAATTATTGATATTATTAATAAATAACTAATTATATTATGATAAAAAAAAATAAAAATAAAAACTAATTATAAAACAACAAAGCAAGATGAACTGATTCTTTTTTTTTTTTTTTTTTTTTTAAAAAAAAATGAGATGAACTGATTCTTAAGTAGTTAATGAATCTGATTTTATTTAAATCATAGTCAATTATAATGATGGTTATTATTTCTAATAATCAGTTAAAGAAACTCTTAGGTCTCCAATATCATTAATAAACATAGACTCCCCATTTCTATCACTATTATTCCAGTTTAGATGAACATATTCCTTAAGGATTATTTAATTTATTTTATAGGTTAATTAAAAATTATTTTTTGTATTAATTGAAAAGCCCTCTATCTCTTTAGCAATATATATATTATGACAAATTATTAATTTTTGTTATGTTATCATTAATGTATTTCCTTTGATATGCTTTTAAAATTTACCATTAATTCCATAAATAAATAAATAAATAACAGATTACCATTGATTTGGTAATACAATTACTATTTTAATTTTCTTTGTAAAATATTTATTTATTGCCATTTATAAGAATAATTAAAATTCAAAAACTTTTATTTTTAGAAATAATCATATTGTATTTAATGCATAGTTAATACATTCTAAACAATCTAAAAGAAAACAAAACAAAAAAGTAAAAAATAGAAAAAGAATTATAAATATTTATAATTATATAGAGTTAAATAACTATTGCGATTAGCTATTTACAATCCATTTTTTTTCACATTTATTTTCTTAAGACATTTCATTTTAATAAATTAAAATTTTGAAACCTCTAAATACACCCCAATTTACTCGAAAATACTATATATATATATATATATATATATATTATAAAAATGCTCATTCTATAAATACTTGTAGAAGTATGAATGTTTAAAAAAAAAATAATAATAATAATAATAATAATAAAATAATAATAAAAAAATAATAAAAAAAAAACTCCATGGAGGATATTGTCAAACCAAGTGATAAATTAATTTATTTTTCCACACTTTTTTTTTTCTAAAAACATTCTATTTTTTAATAAATTCTTGATTAGATTTATTTTTTTAAGTATCCGTCTCATAGATGATTCAATAAAAAAAATAAAAGGTGAAGAATTTTATGGAGATGCAAATAGTAGTAGGAGTTATTTGTTATTTATTACCATATATATATATATATATATATATATAATTAAGAGTGAATTTCATATATTTAGAAAATGAATCTATTGAATTGAATGTAATAATTAATGTTTATAATGTGTTACCATTAATAATTGATCAAAAACTATTATTTTAATTTTTTTTGAAACAATTATTTTAATTATTTGTTATGTTATCATAATATCATTAATATCTTACAATTAATAAGTTTTTAGAATTTATCATTAATTCTTAAGAAAAAAAAAACGGATTACTATTCATTTGGTATTACAATTGATGTTTTGAAAAATATTTATTTATTATCATTTATATGGATAATTAAAATTCAAAAACAATTATTTTTGGAATAATAATTGTGTATTCAATGCATAATTAATACATTCTAAAAAACCAAAAAGAAAAGAGAACAAAAAGGTTAAAAAAAAAAATGTAAAGAAAAAAACTTCCAAAAAAAATGCATAATTTACCTTAAAAAAATCCGGGGGAAATCGGATATTTGATACCCAAAAACTGGAGTAGATACAGTATTTTTTTTTTAAGAGACTATACAGTTTTATAGTTAGAACCAAGAATATAACCCTAATATTTATCTATAGTAATAGTATGTTTATCGAATCCATCGTTCATAAGTACAAAGCACATCATAAGTCTCGACTGGTTCATTGATTTTCTGTATTGGTGGTTATGAACAGGATGCTAGCCTTATCGGATGGTTCCATAACAAACACCTCAGTTGACAGCTAATTGAAAATCCAAGACCGCCAAAGTTAAAATTTCATGATCAATCCAAAATTACCTTTTTAACTACTAAAGCGTTTCCTACCAAAAAAAATTTTTAAAAATTATTCAATATGATATTAAAACAAAATCCGTAGAAATTACTCTCACCACCCAACGCCATCAAATTCCCCACCGCTTGTTTTGAGTTTGCTCGTGAGGGAGAGTCAATAGGCTGAGATGGAAAAAACGTGAGATTAAAAAAAAAAGTGGAAATGGAAGCAAATGTCCACTTTGAAAGTTAAAAGAGCAAAAATGTCTCCAGTATGTTTTTTTTGCATTTGTGTCCCCTTGGGCACATGAAATTCCAAGACTACCCTTAAGGGCATTTTAATATTTAAAACCATTTAAAAGAGGAAATCCCGAAATTATCCTACACAGTCAATCCCAATAAGGCATCATTACCAATTTGCCCTAACCTAAAATTGAAATTCAAAATCACGTTTGAGCCCGGCGACGAGAGTAGACGAAGGTGAACGACAGAAAGAACCCAGTAGAAGAGCAGTAGAAGAGCCATCTCAGTGAGGAGCTCGGCGGTTGTGTGAACGAGAGTAGAGGACCCCAAGAGGCGAACAAGAGAGAAGAACCGAGTAGAAGAGCCATCTCAGTGAGCAGAGGAGCAGAGGTTGCGAACGAGAGAGAAGAAGAAGAAGAAGAAGAAGAAGAACACACCAAGTAGAAGAACAGTCAAATACCGAGACCCAGGCCCGCCGTTTTGTTCTTGTCATCTTCATTCCACATTCGAGTTAGAGAAGACGCCTTTGTCGCGCAACTCGCAATTAAAGGTATTCATTTGTTTTCTCATTGTCTTCTTCATTCTGGCGTTTGAACCTCCCATTAATTTGTTTTGTTTGCATCTGTGTGTAACTATGCATGGATGATGATTTGATTTTTTACTTGGGTGACTTGGCTTGTGGTGGGGTTACCAGTGGTTTCCCCATTCTTGACTTGGCTTGGCTTGTGGTTTTTTTTTAGTTTTTAATTGAACAATGTGGCCCCATTTGTCTGAATATTAATCCTTGACAAAGGGATTTGAAGCCCTGTGAGCGATTGTCAAGTGTAGTGTTGTTGTATATCGTTTTTGTGATGTTATGTTAAGCGTTGGATTTTAGAATTGGTGGATTTTGGTTGTGTTGGGGGCTGGGGCTTATGTATTATTTTTGTGTTGACATACATCACTGTATCCCAAGGAAGCCTTTCATAGCATTGTTTGTTTTTTCCAAATCAGAGCTTAAAATCCCTTTCCAGGGCTTGAAATTCCAGTTCATGTCTTCAAATCCATCTACAGGGCTTGAAATTCTTTATCCAGTTCCTGAAATCCCTTTGCCAGGGCTTGATATTTGATTCCAGGGCTTGAAATCCCTTATTATGTTATGCTTAGCATTAATGATTTTTTCTTTTCTTGTAAACCAGATGGGGGCTGATCGTTTCAAAAAACAATGGCGGTTTCCAGACCACAAAAGCTGGGTACATGCGAGAATAAACTCGCACAACAAAAAAAAATTTCTTCAAGATTTGAAGTTGGTCTTGACACGTTGCGGCGTGTTAGATAGGTTTAAAGAAGGCCCCTTTGGGCAGTACTTGGAAATGATACAGCCCATAAGGGTTCATGGGATGCTGATCTACAATCTTTTGAAAAGACAGCTCATTTGTCCTGAAGAAGAAAAGGATGATGAAATGTGGTTTGGTTTAGGGGAGAAGAAAGCTCGGTTTGGCAGAGAGGAATTCTGCTTGTGCAGTGGCCTCAACATGGGCACACTGCCCAAAGGGTTCCAAGAAAAAGAAGAAGTCAGTGAGGAATCTATTTTAACACGCTATTTCGTAGATGAAAACCCATCGATTGAATTGTTGGAGGCAACCTTTAACCGGCTGACAGAGCCTTCAGAGGGTGATGACGCATTGAAGATGGGATACCTATTAATGGTGTCCCAATTCTTTGGGATGGATGAAGCACGGACAGCCATACCCAGTTGGGTGTTGTCTTTAGTTGAGGACATCGATGCATTTGAAAGTTTTCCTTGGGGCTCATACATATTCGATGTCACCTTGTGTTGTTTGAAGAATGCAGCCGAAAAACACATTAAAAAGTTAAGAGGCAATGGCGAGAAGAAAGAAGAGAATGAGGGCCCCAAGAATAAGAAGAGGAAGAAGAAGGAAGAGGAGAATAAGGAAGAGAAGAAGAAGAAGCCGAAGAAGAAGAAGAAGAAAACTGACAATCAGCAGGCGGAACTGACAATCAGCAGGCGGAGTTGGACAATCAGCAGAACAATGATGATTCGAAGTGTTTCACATTCCACGTTTATGGATTTCTACTAGCATTTCAGGTAATAGTTGCCAAATGCATTCATTTGTAAATCAAACTCATGAGATTTGTAATTTCTTTATGAGATTTTTTTAATTGTTTAGGTTTGGGCCGTTGAACGGATTTGCCGTTTGGAAGGTAAACTCGGCGTACGGAAAAGTACAGGGTTCCCAAGATTTAAGAATTGGAATTTCAATACAAGGGTTTTAAAAGTTGAATCTTTCTTCAGTACGACGGTGTGTATTTTACTTCTACGTGTATTTTATAGTGTATGTAGTTAGTTAATATCAGTTCTTGGTTTTTCCAAATGAGGGTATGAAAGGGAGGCGGGGCTTGAAATGCCTTGCTAGGGCTTGAAATACCTTGCCAGGGCTTTAAATACCTTGCCAGGGCTTTAAATACCTTGCCAGGGCTTGAAAACCCTTATGTGTTATACCACTACTACTTATTACTCTATGAAGCTCATTCTTAAATCTTTATCATCATAGTGGGTTGTAGGCTACACTTTCTTATTTCAAATGAAGGTATGAAATCCCTTAGCCAGTTATTTCAATCCCTTGCCAGGGTTTGAAATAACTTGCCAGGGCTTGAAAACCCTTATGTGTTGTGTTATACTACTTTACTCTATGAACCTGGTTCTTAAATCTTAATCTTTATTATAATGGATTGTGGGCTACACTTTCTTATTATGAATTGGGGGGGGGGGGGGGGGGGGGGGGCCCGGGGGTGCTTGAATTTATAGTGTATGTAGTTAATTAATATCAGTTGTTAGTTTTTCCAAATGAGGGTATGAAAGGGAGGCGGGGCTTGAAATGCCTTGCTAGGGCTTAAAATACCTTGCCAGGGCTTGAAATACCTTGCCAGGGCTTGAAAACCCTTATGTGTTATACCACTACTACTTATTACTCTATGAAGCTCATTCTTAAATCTTTATCATCATAGTGGGTTGTAGGCTACACTTTCTTATTTCCTTGCCAGGGCTTGAAATACCTTGCCAGGGCTTGAAATACCTTGTGTTGCTGGTTATCTTATGCATACTATTGGGTTTCTGACCTCAATGTTTTGTGCACCTTATATGCAGATGGCTTTGTTCCCATGGAAGGTGTCAGCACATGAAAAGTCAAGTGCTTATTACAAATCTTTGATGCTTCAAGATGATGCGGAGGAACGTGAAAATGCAATCGAAGAGGGTGATGCTTCCATTCACCAAAGCAAGACAACAACAAGGTTCATCGGATCTAGAAAGTCAGATGAACCGTCATCTAAGAAACGGCTCTTCGATGATGGAGATGTAGAAACTCCCAAGGTAATGATTTGTAATATACATACATAACTTTAACTATCCTAAGTTAGTTTGCGTAATGTATTAATTCTTTTTTTGAATTGGATTTGCAGTCAAAAATCAAGACATCAGTTCCGTATACAATACCTGAATTGTATACATCTATTGAACAGCTGGTCACGCAGAAAATAAAAGAAAGCGAGGACAGGATGAAGTCCTGGATAAGTGAAGAAATTGGAAAGATTGCACCAGAAAAAAGGGAGAAAGATTTGGACGAGAGAAGAGCAAGCTCACACAAACCTTGGTCACACAAACCTGTGGACGACATGGTAAGTAATATAACACATAAGGGTTTTCAAGCCTATTCAAAAACTTATTATGTAATTAAACATTATTCAATTGTGAAGTTCTTTATACATATTCTGATGACTGCAGGTCAGTCCTAATTTGTCGCCATTGCACAATTTTAATGATGGGGAAAAGTTTGAGAAAGACTTGAACAAGGAGGATGTCGAAGAGGTGGAGAGGGCCAAGGTTGAGAAGGCCGAGGTGGAGATGGCCGAGGTTGAGAAGGCCGAGGTGGAGAAGGCCGAGGATAAGGACGATACAGGGATGGCCGAGGTTGAGAAGGCCGAGGTGGAGATGGCCGAGGTGGAGAAGGCCGATGATAAGGACGATACAGGGATTGTTGTTGGTAAGGAGGGTGGGTTGGATAATGTTGTTGGTGAATCATATGGGTCAGCTAAGCACGCGATAAATTTGGATGACTTCCCTTCACCATGTGTGAACGTGGTTCTTCCAAACCCTGACCTTAGTGTTATATTTATGAATGCGGCTGACCCAAGTGTGTGTTACAAGAATAATGAGAACGTAAGAGCCCGTAGGCGGTCAAAGTATTTGGACAGCCCGTACACTGATCCCATGCCCATACCCAAGAAAAGGAAGAGAACCAAAGATTTGAGCGATTGTGTGAATGACAATTATGATCGGTTCATCTCATTTCTGAAGAATAAGGATGATACTCGGTAATGTTCCATTCCTATTCTCCTCTGTTTTTATTTTATATTTTATTTACGTGTTTTTTTGTTCAGAATATTTAATTTAATTTTTCCAACTCACAGTGTCTTTACTGGCCAACCCGTCGATATGAATCGTGAACAGTTCAACAATTTGGTCAAACCTACAAAATGGTTGTCCAACTTGGTAAGTGATAAATTGTGATGCCTTTGTTTACACAAATACAGATAAGTTTCCTAACGTTTATATATAAATGTCTTTGTAGCACATAGACAGCTACCTCGACGTTCTGTGGAAGAGGCAGCGTTCGAATGGAGAGGTTAGCGACTGTCAAGAAATCGGGTTGGTCCCAACGGCGTTTTTCGTAAGTTCATTTTTCTACTGTTTTTTTCTTCACATTCAATTCTGATGCAATCCTAAACTGAACGAAAGTTTTTTTATTTTGTAAACAGGCTCATTTGAAACTGAAGTGGGAAGCTGTTAAGAAGTTATTAGAATCTGAACATTTAAAAAATAATAACCCAGCCGGATTCGAGCAAAAAGAAGTCAAAAAGAATAAAAAAAAGAAGAAGGATGTTACACCCACTACACCAGCTGTCCCAATTTGGGAAGAATACCCCGAATTCGATCCCCTATCTTTCCAACCAGACGATGATACACTAAATTATGTGTCAGGTTCTGACCTTTTTTACCCTCAACCGTGGTGGACTATGGAGTCGGTAAGTATGTGACATGCAATGTGACAATTTTGTTAAGTTATTATTGGTTTTCACTAAGTCACTAACTCCTATTTTTCTTTACTGCTCTGCTACTTGCTGGTTGCTGCTGTCTTCTTTCTTCTTTTTTCCTGTACTGCTCTGCTACCTGCTGGCTACTACTCTTGTACCAGGTATGTTCTTCTGTCTTCTTTCTTCTTTTCTCTCGTTCTTTCTTCTTTGTTCCTTGTTTTTTTCTTATTCCTCTCTTCCTCGTTTTTTTTTGCCTTTTTAATGTGATTTGCCTATGTTTTGTTCTTTCTTCTCTTTTTGTTTTTTTTTTTAACACAGGTGTTGGTTCCTTGCAACACCGGGGATCATTGGGTACTATGTGAAGTTTTATTAAAAGAAGGGAAAGTCAATTTGTATGACTCGTTGTGTGACCATAATGGAAAAAGTGACCGATTGAAAGACATCCCAGGGTTACTTTATTTGTTACCCTCAATACTTAAGCATTCTGGTTACTATGAACATATGAAGATGCCTCCTCACACAAGTCCATTCACTGCTGAAAACATCGAACCAACCATTCTTCCTCAACAAGATGACGGGTAAAATTTGCATTATTACTTCTAGTTCTTTATTATGATACAAAAATATTTAGTCCTGCATTTTCACTTGTTGCAGCTACAGTTGTGGTGCCTTTGTGTGTAAATATGCAGAATTGATATTATTTGGGTTCCCGTTGTCATCATGGATGGATATGTTTGGACAGAAGGATATTCCCACCATCCGTCAGGCAATGGCTCTTGAAATTTTCGTTAACGGTGAACTGTGTTGAGATGTTTGTTGGGGTAGCTGTTTCTGTTTTACGGTTGGTAGATGTGAAGTTGGTAGCTGTTTCTGTCGTGGTTTTGTTTGAAGCTTCATTGTTATGTTAATTGAATGTGTAATTAATTCTCCTTATATGTTTCATTGTTTTTGTTTGAAGCTTCATTGTTTGATGTTTATCTGTTTTAAAGTTTCAGTTTTCTTTTTTCCTCAGTTGGTGTTAGTTAATGTAAAGCAGTACAAGTTATGATTTTGTGATGAATTTTTTCAAGATTTTGTGATGATTTAATTGAATTGAATGTGTAATTAATTGTATAAAGGTTTGGTTATCATAATGTTATAGAGAAGAAAGTGGAGATTATTATGAATTAATAGTTGAATTTCAGCTTGAAGATTGCATGAAGTCGTTATAACAATGTTATCAGAACTTTCACTGGATTGAAGATCTTCTGTCTTCTGATATGTATTGAAAGATTTACAACAATCGTGACCCCATAATGTGAAGGATATCATTCGATACATATTCTACATTTCCTCTTACTTAGGGGCTAATAATAATAATAATTTCTTCCATTTCCGCTAACCATACATGAGTAGGGATAGCAATTAAACCCGAACCTGTGTGTCGATCCCCAACCCAACCCGCTTAAAGAGGTAACCGAACCCGCTTGAAGAGAACACGTTCGGTTCCGTTTAATAATGAGAAAGGCCGCAAAACTACAAATATGAATTCTTCTCGTCTTTGGTGGGACCCCGACCTAGGGTCACGTGAGTTTTGTTGTTTTTGGGGTGTTGAATTTTTTTTTGTAATGAAAAGGGGGGCCCTTTGCATTACAACCCCAAAACAACATGATGGGGTGTTGATGATGAACGCCAACGGAACCAAGTACATAAAAGGGGCCCCACCTTTGGGGGGGCATTTGGCATTGGCATTTAAAGGAAACCGTGAGTCCCCATTTTGTCGATACTCTACTCTCTTTTGTTCTTCATCTACCATTTCCACTTTCCACATCCACTTTCCACTACACCTTCTCTCTGTTTGTCGTAGACACTGGTATGGGGAACCCTAGAGTGTTCTTTGACCTAAGCATTGACGGCATCCCTGCGGGTAGAATTGTGATGGAGCTCTTCGCAGACAGTACCCCTATCACAGCGGAGAACTTTCGGGCTCTTTGTACTGGAGAGAAGGGGATCGGCACGGTTGGGAAGCCACTCCACTACAAGGGTTCAACCTTCCACCGCGTGATACCTGGGTACATGGTCCATGGAGGAGACATCACTCAAGGAAATGGAACCGGTGGTGAATCGATATACGGCCCTAGTTTTACCGACAAGAACTTCGTGAGGAAGCACATCGGTCCCGGTATATTGTCAATGGCCAAAACCAGCACATTGGCCAACGGGTCCCAGTTCTGCATCTGTACCACTAAGACCGAGTGGCTCGATCGCAAGCAAGTCGTCTTCAGTGAGATGGTCAAAGGATTTGACGTCTAGAAGGCCATTGATCAGATCGGCTCCAGCTCCGGCTTGCCATCGAAGACCGTAATGATCATTGACTGCGGTCAATTGTGCTGAAATTGAGACGTTTTAACATTTCCAGTTGAGCGATGTTAAGTTTATCATTAATAATGAAATCCATCGTGTTGGACTTTCCCTCTGTGAGGGAATGTTGGGGTTGTGGCTGGAATGTTTATCAGCTTTGTTTGTTTTTAGATTTTTTGGTTTTATTTCCGGTGGAAGCCTCTGTAATGTAATCCATGGTGTGTTGTTTGGTTGTTTTGCTTTGGGTGGGGGCGTATGAAATGAAATGACTTGTTCTGAAGCCCATAATATTTGGTATTGGAGTATTTCTTAATGTGTTTGCGCCAAATTCAAAAAATTGATTTGTTCTGAAGCCCAGAATATTTGGTTTGGAGGCCACTTTTTTAATGTCTTTACGACGAATGAAATGAATTGTTCTATTTTTAAGCCTTAATCCATTCATAACCATTACCATTACGGAATACATACAAAAATATAGCATACTGCATACGAAGTCAGCTCAGTACAGTGGTTTTGGGCTTCAATTAATTTCCAGGGCTTCACCTTAATTGTTTTTGGGCCTGAAAAAATTTACAATGGTAGTGGGTAAGGAAATTGGTGGACCACAGCTGGATCCCACTAACCAATGCAAGTGGACCACAGCTGGATCCCACTTCATTCTTGGGGTTAATATGTAATTACTGGGCTTGAACAATAATAGCCAAGGCTTGAATGTCTATTGTTTATGCATCCGATGATGTGGGTCCCGTGTTTTTCTTCCCGATCGGGATGGTCCAAAGTGGATTGAATGTAGGTCGGTATCTTTATAGAGTTTTTGGGGGAGCATCGGACGGACAAAAAAATACACCGTGACTAAATCCATTAACATTGCATAGTAACACTTATAACCCTAGTAGAGTAATGGGTGACATTTGCACATAGTGTCAATCTAAGGCTTCCCACATTATGGATTGCGTTTTTGGTGGTGTCAAACACTCTACGTGTTGCCACATGTTGTGTAACAAATTCCGTACAATCGGAAAAATTTTTAAAATTGTCCAAAAATTTAAATTAAATGCAAAATATTATTCCAAGTCAGCTCAGTACGGTGATTTTGGGCTTCAATACCTTTCCAGGGCTTCACCTTTATTGTTTCTGGGCTTGAAAAAAAATGCAACCGTAGGGGGTAAGGAAATACGTGGACCACAGCTGGATCCCACTAACCAGCCCCCAATGCAAGTGGACCACAACTGGATCCCACTTCAGTCTTTCCCCTATATAGATGGTCGGTTCCTCTTCTTCTCTTTCTTCATAATCTTCTGTTTATTTCTTTCAATCCTGACGAGGAGCCACCACGCCCAGAGGTCTTCTTCTACAAATCTTAAACTTCATTTTGTTTCGTTTTTTATTCGTTCATTTGTGAAATTAGTTAGAAAATGAGTTCAATGGCCATGGAGGTTTTCGACAAAAATCATATGGTTACAAGGTAGTATAGTTTCAACCTTTGATTTCTGTCGAAAGACTTCTATGGCCAATTAACTGGTTTTTGTTATTTCATTTTCTTTAATGTATGCAGGATTTAATGTCTTTATTTATTTTGTTTGTTGTTTTGTCATTATAAAACATAATCTAATCTGGATTTCCTCTTTGTTAGTTCTTTTTTTGCACGTATATTCAGTGTTTTGTATGATCTGGCAAAGAAATCGGTGTATGCTGTTTTCAAAGGCAGGAAAACTGGTGTGTTCAACTCTTGGCCTGATTGTCATGAACAAGTTGATGGATTTAAGGGTGCTTCTTATCAGAGATTTAATACGGTTGATGAAGCATATGAAGCTATCCGTGCGGTTCAGCGTAAAAAACTTTCAAATCATAGTTCTTGTACCACAGAAGATAAGGTTCTTTACACTGAACCGGTACAAAGCAAAACAGTAATGCTGGTTATATTGTATATTGTTGTTTTTGTAATCGGAGTAACAGTTGGCAAATGTATGTGAATGCTTGTTTGTGTTATGTTTGTTCAAGGCATCTGCTTTCCCTTTTTTATGAATATGAATTAAAGATAACTTTTTTTAGATGATTGAGATATTCTGTTAGGGATTTAGGAAAGGGAAATATGATAATATTCATTTCCTTCCATTTCCACTAAATAATATTATATTATATTTAGAAAGACCTGAACACATTGAACATAAAAAACACAAGCAAAGACATCAGACTGTGAACAAAATAATAAAGCATTTCTCTAGGGAGATGGTGGAATATTGAACTCCAACAATTTCTTCTGCAGTTTTTCCACAAGACTGTACAGCCCATTCAGTTCATCGTCTCTTGCCTCCATCTGCACATGTAAATTGATAATTTCTGCTTCCAGGTTTTCAACTTTTCCCATCAACAATGCATTGTCCACAGTCAGGCGTCCAGCATTTGCACGCTCTTCACGGATGGTGTTCTCTGCATTTGCAATCCGTTGCCTCAGACATACGAAGATGGATTCCAGCCTGTCTGTTTCATGAAAATTATTTGCAACATTATTCCTTGTGTTGTTTTCTGCCATTGCACCTTGAAAAAAAACAAAAAAATGCTAAACAATAGCCCCGAATATAAGTGAAGTGAGTGACAAAAAAATGTAACAAAGGACGGTATTTATAATGTATGAAAACCCCCAATGTCCCAATAAATGAAACTCACCATGGTCATTGCCCCAACCGTCCTTTTCCATTGAAAAGTCATCTGGATGCCTTTTCACAAACCATTTCAATGAATGCTTTTTTCAAACTCAAAAGACACCAGGTATAAAGACTCCCGAAGCCCAAGACCCAAGACTCCCTAAATGAATGTATGTTTACCATTACTGCTCTACTTCATTTAACTAAATATTATTAATTAAAATACATTGTCATGACCAACCCCACCTTCTGTTGGGCTAAATAATAATATCCAGGCCTTAACAAATCAATGTTGTTCAAGCCCGGCCTTGACATATATATAAAACATAAACATGGGCCTGTCATACTGGTGTAAGTGTGTACAAATAAATGTTCTTCCAGGGCCTTGGATATAATAAATAAATTCAAGCCCTGGCTTCAAAAATTATTCCAGGGATTGACATGTAAATAAATTCAAGCCCTGGGCTTCAAAAATTATTCCAGGGATTGACATGTAAATACAGTCAAGCCCTGTCTTGCATGGTTCCTGTTCGTTCCTGGGATCAATAATATCAAGCCCAGTATGGCAGTATTACTACAAAAAACAGTATACAACAATATATACAACAAAGAAGAACCAAGAACAGTATATGTGTATGCTGGCGACACACAAATATATACTTAAACAAACACATAACATAAATACCAGTATCACCCAAGACCCAAGGCCTCAACAACAATTATTCCATAATAATAAAATAATAAAACAAAGCCGCAACAAATATTCCAGGGCTTGAAAACAATTATTTCATACAAGATCATCACCACAACAAGTTCAAAACAGCTGTAAATATTGTGTTATTTATAACACATGCTGGGCTGCTCCTGCTTGTAAAAACTTAAAAACCATAAAAAAGGTACTAAACAAGGTAACCTGCAACTTACAATGACTACACCACACCACCTAAAAAGAACCACTGCACCATCATCACAGCAACAACCAGAGAAACAACATCCCCTGCAACTTACAACACATACTACACCATCATCACCACCACAACTTTTTTGCACTCCTGCATCTGAACCTACAGTGAAGATGTATGTGAATGCAACAACAACAGCGTAAGCAACACTGCTGGCTATCAAAGAATTTTTATTTTAAGAAAATAAAATAGAAGGAAAGGATGAGTCTCACCCATACCTACGAATCAACTTCTTCATCGTCTGTGTCAGTGTCATCCGAGCTGAGGTGGGGTGCCAAACTAGGGTCCGGTGCCTTATCCCTATCCGGGCACGTAAGTTTGTTATGTCCTTCTTTCTTGCACACACTACAACCACGTGCTTTTTTTGCTGGTTTCCCTATGCTACATGATGGGTTCGTGCAACTTTTTTGATTGTGTCCCTTTTGCCCACAATTCCCACACGATTGTTGCTTTCGTTTCTCCCCGACAGAAGGCATCCGATTTTTCTTTGGTCTTCCTGTCAGTCGCTTTTTTTTCCATGGCAATACAATGCGATTACGAACATCATCAGCAATGTCCCACTCTTCAGGATTTGGAACAGGGTTCACAACCATGGTGTACGCCTGTTTCAGCCATCCGGTTGTGAAAAAGTCTGAACATAATGAGTTGATGGGCTTACCTTTAAGCCTGATACAAAAGACACAAAAAAATGAATAACAATTAGAAATTGAAGATTATGGTTGTTATTCAAAAACTAAATAAACATTATGTAAGCATACGTTGCAACAGCCATGGCATGAATACACGGTAGCTCATCTAGGTCCCATTCACGGCATGAGCATGAACGTTGTTCCAAGTCGACAATTGCTTCACTCCATTGGTCTTGTACCTTGAATCTATCGTAGTCAATGGGGTGAATCTCACACCGTTGCGATGCTAATACCCTGTCTTTGATGTGTTGGTCCGCATCATTAGTCAAGAATGTGGGTGTTTCTCTTGCATTACTTCGACGGTCGTGGAACCAACGTTGCAACAAATCTCTGATAAATTCGGCAATAGATGTGATAGGCAACTTTCGGATCGCAAGTAAACAAGAATTCATTGACTCTGCAATGTTAGTGGTCATCATATGGTACCTCTTCCTAGGGCTATGGACACGTGAAAACTTTTGTATCCCAACCTCTACGAGCTCATCATAAACCTTAGGATGGATGGATGGATTTCAGCTCAGCCATTACACGGTCGAATTTCTCAACACGATACGCATATGCAGCACGATAGTAATGATAAATCACGTCACCTCGCTTCCTACAATGTTGTTTCAGATTGTTGGCCAAGTGGTATGCACAAAGCACATGTGCTGAATTGGGGAATATTGCTCTCATGCCATTAGAGATACCCGTGTGTCGATCTGAAACTATCAGAACAAGTTCGGGATGCAAGATCACGTCGTGAAGTTGCTTCAAGAACCATGTCCATGACTTCGAGCACTCGGAATTGGCAAACCCAAATGCCAAAGGGTATATCATCTCATTACCATCCTTGCATACCGCAACTAACAAAACTCCCTTGGTCTTGGACTTCAAGTGGGTAGCATCGACGGCAATAACCGGCCTAATTACTGTATTGAATCCCTCTATACAAGGCCCAAGTGCCATGAATCCATATTTGAACCGGTTTTGCCTATCGGTTGCAATCTTGGTTTTTGTCCCCGGATTACATTTCTCCAACATGTGAAAGTATGCGGGCAACGTCTTAAATGACTCCCATGGATCACCAAAAACACTATGTAAAGCACGGTCCTTAGATCTGTAAGCTTAGTTGTAGGTGAGGTTTATGCCGTGCTTATCCTTCATGTCAGCCTGGATATCTTTAGGACGGAGGTTGCGTCCTGGATCGACAAACTTTCTTGCAAACAATTGCCCTATTACATGGGAACTTACACGGTGAAAATCTACGTTGTAGTTTCCATTATCACCACATGTGTGCTTAGAGTCAACGGACTTAACATTCCAGTACGTCCCATTTCTCGATTTCCCTGCCCTAAAAACCCATTGACAATCTCTCTTTTTACATATTGCGACGAATCGTGTATGATTCGATCGTCGAACCCTGTAATCAAACCTCTTTTGCAATGCATTGAACCCTAGAGCCCCTTTCAATGTTTTCTTGTCCTTGAAAATTTGTCCTTTATATATTTCACTAAAGTCTCCATTGTCTTGAAACAATTCTTTCGATCTAATGGGCTGAATTGAGTATAGTTCTGACCCCGATATTGTCCACCGTGTCGTCGTAGAGGGTGTAGAACTCTTAGGTGCTCCATTTGTTTGAACTTCTCTACAGTCTGTTGACGGTTGCCTCTCACTGCTAGACTCATCACTGCTAGACTCACTGCTAGAACTATCATAATCATCCACCTTAACCTCTGCATCTGCATGCTTAGTAGTCGATGCTGGAGTCCCCTGATCTTTCTCGGCCGATGTAAATCCGAGGGAAGGCACTGGCCCAAACGGTTGGTTGCTACCACTCACCGATGAAAACAATGGAGTACTAATTGGGGATTCGAAATGACCAGAGGTTTTACAGCCTGAAGGTATACATGACTGGATTGTTGTATTTCTTGACTTTATCACGGTTTGAAAAACATTTTCAGTTGCCTTCGCCGGTATAGATCTTTCTACGACTTCGACCTTAATTTCAGTCCACAAGGACAAGGATCGATTATGAGAAAGCAAACAGGATACATCACTGTCGCTCATAATGGATAAAGTACAACTCCCTTTCGGCGTTAACAGCTCTGAACTTAAGCTTATCCGGAATCTGTCATTACTAACCCCGATACGGTGACATATTGTTTCAAACAATTCACTATATTTCTCGTCATGACATGCAAAGGAAATTGGACCCATCACCTCGTCATCAATCCAATGTCTATCGCAATGTACTATGAACCCATCCATTGTATCCATAGACCCTGCAAATGTTGTTAAAGTAACAAAGATATGAAAATGAAGAAATAAAACAAAACGGTGTATAAGTAAAACAGTTGATTGTTAAAGCCCTGTCAAGGCATTTGAAGCCCTGCACAGGGCTTCCACACCCAAGACTCGAACTTCAAGCCCTGGACAGAGTTATCAATGCCAAATAAACAACGCCACATAGCAGCAGCAATTCAACAAGGGGTGCCATAGAAAACAAGAAATGCCCACACAGCAGTTAGAACGAACAAATGCCAACAAATTCTTCATTACAACCAACTCACGAGACTGAACAAACGCATTAATGATAACATTTCACGCAACCATGCTTCTCTCAAGCATATTATCAAACACTTTCTCTGCTAAATCCAAACACCCACAAAGTTGCATCAAAATGAATCAACCCAGGCAGGGAAGCAAAGACGCCTAAAACAAGACAACACAACCTAACTAAGACATAAGACAAACAATAGCTATACCAGCAAAAACGACCCCACATCAACACCAGGCAAAACCATCAAAAACAACCCAATCCAAACACAACACCAACAAAAACAAAAAAGAAAATCGAGCCAAAAACAATGTATAGCCCCTCCCAAACAGCAGCACCGCCCAGCACAAACGAAAAATTAAAATTGATTTCAAAGGTTCCAATGCACATATTTAAAGAAACACTCACCTGCAGCCGTCTTCGATCCCACAGCTAGCAGCTTAGGTATCCTTGCCTGGTCGATCTACCTCGGCTTCAGACTCAAACTCCACCCTATCTGTTACCCAACACAATTGCAAACTTTTGAAGACTACGGACAGAAACCCATCATCCCTCGTCGTCCTCGTGCCTCTATCTCTCTCTATCTCTCTGTTTTTAGGGTTTCTATATGGTTTTCAGGTTATATGGTTCTTGATAATGTTCAATTGAAAACAATTCAGAAGGAATTTCGGAATGGTAGGAGGAATATTGAAGCCTCGAAGATGGGGAAGGAAGAAGAATGAGAACAAGAAGAAGAAGTATCGGGGGAGGGGCACGACTGTGTTGTGGTCGGGTCAGGTCCTGTATGTTCGAAAATGGGGGAGGGAATTCAACAAAGGACTCGTGGAAAGAAAGGGAGGGAAGGGAAGACAAGGGTAATTGTGGAAACCTGAAATGTTTAAGGGTATTTGTGACATTACACCCCAATTTAAGTGATGAGGGTAGTATAGTCCAACATGGGACATTTATGCAAAGTAAACATTGATACCGGACAGTTTTGCAAGAAAATCATACAGGAGACATTTTTGCACTTCTAAACTTCATAGTGGACACTTTTGCAAAGCCCCCAAAAAAAATACTAAAACTAAAGGATTAAAATTATTCAACCAAATATTTAAAAAAAAAAAAATCTATAGAAATTCCTCTTACCACCCAATGGCATCCAATTCTCCACTGCTTGTTTTGAGTTTGCTGAGAAAGTCAATTGAATGAGATGGAAAAAAAAATATATGAGATTTTGGATGGTTTTTATAGAGAAAATTGAGGGAAATGAGAGGGCATAAATGGTTTAGAGAGAGAGAGAGAGAGGATGATTTAAATGATTAAGTCTACAAAACCATCATTGTCATTAATGAAATAAAAATCATGGTTTTAATTCCTTGAATTTAGCTTGGCAGTTTAAGAATCCAACATATTTCACGTTAAGGTTGAATAGGAAAGGGTTATTATTTATTTGCTTTTATTATTATTATTATTATTATTATTATTATTTACTAAATTGATTTCATTGTAGCATTTATTTCTTTATTATTTTGAAGAAAGGAAAAAAACATTTAATAATAGAAGATATTAGGATCAATCATATTTGATTGATTACATTTAATTCCAAAGCTCTCATACAGCGACATGTGGCGCTATGAAACTCTATTATTATTATTATTATTATTATTATTATTATTATGATTATTATTATATATACAATTTTTCTATTATCAGTTCGTCCTGATATAAAATATATCAGGACGAAGAATGTGGATCATTAGATTTACATAATTTGACTCAAAGTGTATGCACTTGTTAAAACTTCTCCATGATCTATGGTCCACATTCTTTGTCCTCGTATATTTTATATCAGGACGAACTGATAGCAGAAAGACTGTATATATATATATATATATATATATATATATATGATTTTCTATGTATTATTTGTGTAGCATTTGTATAGCATTTAAATCCAAAGCTCTCTCACGACTACATGTGGCACTGTAAAAGTTTATTATTATTATATGATATAGAATGGTAAGAATGTCCAAGATGAAATATCAATTAATTACTATTGAGAAGATCAAGGAGTTACTCTTTGACATTCTTATTAGTTTTTCCAAATGTATTTAAGTCATCCATCCATGCATCCTTCGGTATTGAATGAATTAATAATTTTGATATGAATGAATTAATATAAATTTATATTTACTATCCTATTAAATATGGACATTTGACCGTTATTATTAGGGAAGAAAGGAGGAGTCTATAAAGAGAATACACGGAGAAATGTCACAATTAAGAGAATAATATTATTAATTAACAGTTAACAAAATTTAATGCTAAAATCTAAAGTCAAATTTTGTTCATGAATCTAGGAAGAATATCAAAGGATTAAAGATAAATATGAATACAATAAATAAAATAAATAAATAAAATAAAATAAAAAAAAATAAAAAATAAAAAAAACCTCTCAATCTCGCTGTTGTATGTATAAACTCGCCCAACTGACACGTCATCAAAGGAGCTAGCAAAAGGTTGCCACGTCGTTCATGGACCGGGTAAAAGGAAGAAGTTTGACCAGTCAGGATGAAAAAATAGCTTAGACCAGAGGGAAGTCAAAGGCATGGTCGCCAAAACCAAAAACCTACTCGCCGAATATGGAAGTGTATTCGCCAGACATGCAGTACCCAGAAAATAAAAGTACTCGCTGGATCAGCACACTGGGCTCGAACCGACTCGGCATAAACACAGAAGCAACAAGGAGTCATAAAAAGGAAAGAAGACCGAATCCGCAACAGAAAAGGATCCTAAAAGCAAATCAACAAGGGGAAACCCTAAATAAACATGTATAAATAGAATCACCTATCCCACGAGGAAGGGGTTCAGAAATAGAGAGAGAAAGAGAGAGAGAAAAGAGAGTAATTGTGAGAGATTAGAGAGTGTAACGAAGCAATTAAAACCTAGTATTATTCTTCTGCCCTCAGGGGCGCCGTGGTTTTTTCCCATTCAAGGGTTTTCCACGTAAAACTTGTCTTTTGCATGTGTTCTTGATTTTCTTGCTTTATATTAAATTGATTTAATTGTTGAGTGCGTGGTAATCCAAATTTCACCGTCAACAATTGGCGCTAGAAGGAGGGGGTTTTGAACGTAAAAACTTCGAGGGACCCTTGCGAAGTCAGACAGCATGAACAACGACAGCGACAGAGATGGTAACTCCAGTGGAGATTTAGTTGTTGAACCAACTGCACCAGTGGGAGACAGGGCAGTGACAGTTGGGGAGCAGTCAGCAGCGACGCCAGGAACTAGGGCGGCGGATCCCGGGATTTTGCAGCACTTCCAAGCCGCATTGGTAAACCTAATCAGCGAAGCCAGCAAAATAGGACTTTCGCTTCCCATAGGGTTAGGAGCTTCATCTCCTTACGAGTTAACCACCCCTGGAACCCATCCACCCGGAAGGCTGCGGTCAGAAGTTCATATCACAGTTCCCGACAATCAAGCAAGACAATCCACCGAGGAGACCCCCCAACACCACATTGAGGATTTCGAGGGAAGAAAACAGAGGAAGGGAAAGGGTGTGATGAATGAAGAGTCCAGGGAGGAACGAGATCAGGTGCGAGCACATAGGGTCAATTCCAGCGACACATACCAGCGAAACCGGCGGAGATACCGGTCCATCTCATCTGAGGACAAGAGTCCTCGTCCGCGAAGGGAGTTGCGATCTAAAAGAACGAAGCGGAGAAGATCCGAGAGCACTGAAGATCGGAGAAGCCCAGATGAGAGAGGCAATCATGGTAGAATGACGATCAAGAGTAGGCTCGACCCAGCAGGAGAACCAACTGGTCAGCGAGATGTCACCTTACAAGAGCTATCAAGAAAGGTTTCAGCAATGGCACGAAGGTATGGACGTAATGTATCCTCGGATGATGAGTCAGATAGCCCATTCGTTGAAGCTATTGCTCGCACCCAATTTCCAGACAGGTTTAGAATGCCAACTATTGAGCAGTACAAGGAGAACAGGGACCCAAAAGAGCATGTTCGCCGATTCCGCAACATCATGGCCCAGTATTCATCCAATGACGGGTTGCTGTGTCTCACCTTCCCGCAAACATTCGGCGACCTCGCCTCTAGATGGTTCGGAAGGCTTCCACCCGGAACCATAAGCAGTTTTTCAAACCTCAGCAAGGCATTCATAAGGCAGTTCATGGGAAGTGTCCAAAGAAGAAAGTCACTCGCCCATCTATCGAACTTGAAACAGGAACATAACGAATCAATCAAGAAGTACCTGGCCAGGTTTGGGAAGGAAGTAGCTCAAATTGAGGATGCCAGTGATGTAGCTGTAATCGCCGCTTTCACTAATGGGTTACAAAGTGGACGATTGTCTTTTGACCTGCGAAGGGACAGACCTAAAACTTACGAAGAGATGATGGAAATAGCTGGCGATTATGCACTGGCAGAGGAGGAAGAAGTAGCACAAGGGGGTAGCTATGTGCATGGGCACAAACCTAACTTGAAAACAGACCATAAGGACGACAAAAAGATGCAATCACGTGATCGCCAGAAGGATGAGAAGGGCCAAAAAGGATACTCAAGAGAGAGCAGGGGAAACACTCGGGCCAATAAGTTTCGAGGAAGGTATAACCATTACACCCCTTTAAATGGCGACCAGGAGGAGATATTATCTGTGGTAGAAGACAAGGGACTCGCCAAATACCCCCGACAGCAGTCGGCGAATGCAAGGAAAGATACAACCAAGTACTGTCGATTCCATAAAGATCATGGACATGAAACTTCAAAGTGTTTCCAGTTGCGCGATCACATCGAAAGCCTGATCAGAGATGGGCACCTGAAAGACTTTGCCTTGAAAGGGGACAAGCACGGGGGTCGCCAAGATAGCCGCCAAGGAAACGGGCAAGATAGGAAGAGTCCAAGGAGGAACAGTCCTAACGCAGCCATAAACACTATTTTCGGCGGACCTCACACTGGGAGGAGCAATCGAGAAAGGATGTCGGAAGTTCGAGAAGTGATGTATGAAGGCAGAAGCATGGAAGTCAATTCTGTGCAGAGAAATCCCAAGAAGGGGAGAGAAGGACATGATCCCATAACATTTACAGCAGAAGACTCAGACGGGATTGATGCAAAGCCTAATGATGCAATAGTCGTGGGAGTTCGAATAGCCCATAGGGATGTCCTTCGAGTGATGATTGACAACGGGAGTTCGGCTGATATTTTAAGTGCCAGAGTGTATGATGAGTTGCGGCTGGACCGGAAAGATCTTGAACCGTTCCATGTACCGTTAAAAGGATTTGGTGGCGCAGAGGTCAGATCGTTAGGAACAGTGAAACTACCGGTAAGATTTGGAACAGCACCATGCCGGCGAACAATCCTGTTAGACTTTGTCGTGGTTGACATCCATAATTGGCCGTATAATGCACTACTCGGCCGACCGTTTCTTAACAAAGCTCGAGCTGTAACTTCAACCCATGCACTGAAAATAAAGTTCCCTACAGAATTCGGCGTCGGAGAATTAAAGGGGTCGCAGGAGATGGCTCGCCGCGCCAACTTGTCAATCTTCAAAGATAAAACAGGGATGGAAACTTTGAACATATTCAAAGTAGACACAGAGACGCAGGAGGATAACCCGGAAAACTTCGAACTAGATCCAAGAGACAAAACAAGCAGAGAAAAGGAAGAACCAATTGAGTCGATTATTCTAGATGAAGCGGAACCAGATAAAACAGTAAAAATTGGAGCGAGGTTGACTGAGCAGGTTAAGAAAGATGTGACGAACTTGTTGAGAGAATATAGGGGGATTTTCGCTTGGTGCCACGAAGACATGCCAGGGATCGATAGAAGCACAATTTCCCACAATCTGGCTGTGAATGAGAAATGCAAACCGGTAGTGCAGAAAAGGAGAAGCTTCAACCCGGAAAGGAGTGCAGCGATTAAAGAGGAAGTGTCAAAATTGCTCGCCGCAGGGTCAATTAGAGAAGTTAAGTACCCGGAATGGGTGGCGAATGTAGTCCTAGTAAAAAAGAAGAACAATCAATGGAGGATGTGCGTCGACTTCACCGACCTGAACAAAGCTTGCCCCAAGGACAGCTTCCCATTACCAAGGATTGACCAGTTAGTAGATGCAACAGCCGGACATGAGACGTTGAGTTTCATGGATGCATATTCAGGGTACAACCAGATAAAGATGCACAGACCTGACGAAGAGAAAACGGCATTCACCACAGATCAGGGGCTGTATTGTTACAGGGTCATGCCATTCGGCCTGAAGAACGCCGGGGCAACTTATCAGCGCTTGGTCAACAAGATGTTCGCCAGACAGATAGGGAGAAATATGGAGGTTTATGTTGATGATATGCTGACAAAGAGTATTACCGCAGATAAACATGCAATTGACCTGAGGGAAACGTTCGACGTACTGGTCAAGTATGGAATGAAGTTGAATCCGGCAAAATGTGTATTCGGCGTACCATCTGGGAGGTTTCTCGGGTATCAGGTGAACCAAAGAGGAATAGAGGTGAACCCTGAAAAAATCCAAGCACTAGCAAAAATGGTCTCACCAAAGACTCTGAAAGATGTCCAAAAACTCACAGGGTGCCTAGCATCGCTGAGCAGATTCATAGCCAAATCAACAGACCGATGCCTACCATTTTTCAAAGCTTTAAAGAAGGGAAAAGGGATCGAATGGAATGAGGATTGCGAAAAAGCCTTTCAGGCCTTGAAAGACTACCTTGGACAGGCACCATTGCTATCAAAGCCAGAAACAGCCGAGACATTGTACATGTACTTGTCCGTTTCTGAAGCAGCCACAAGTTCCGTGCTAGTACGACAGGAAGATGGAATCCAAAAGCCAGTATACTACACCAGCAAGGCACTGTTACCAGCCGAAACAAGGTACTCGCCGGCAGAAAAAATGGCACTCGCCCTAATAACAGCAGCAAGGAAGCTAAGACCATATTTCCAGGCTCATAGAATCAGGGTATACACCAACTGCCCACTAAAGTTAATCCTGCAGAAACCAGAAGTATCCGGTCGGTTAACAAAGTGGGCGATCGAATTAAGTGAATTCGATGTAGAATACCTCCCAAGGACAGCAATTAAAGCTCAGGCAGTGGCAGACTTCGTAGCAGAATTCACTGAACCAAGCTTAGAGGTGGCGAGAATGATGGTGGAGCAAAATAAGAAAGTATTCAAATGGCAACTTCGCGTTGATGGCTCATCAAACACGCACGGCAGCGGGGCAGGTATAGTACTGACAACACCAGAAGGGGACTCAGTCGAATGTGCCTTGCGTTTTGACTTCAAAGCCACCAACAATCAAGCTGAGTACGAGGCACTTATAGCAGGTTTAAAGATTAGCACAATCTTAGGTGCAGATGAGGTGGAAATTTTCAGCGACTCTCAAGTTGTTGTCAATCAGGTACTAGATGAATACCAGGCGAGAGAAGAAAGCATGATCACTTACCTGGAATTAGCAAGGGAACTGTTAGAAAGATTTAAAGAGTATAGAATTATTCACGTCCCCAGAGAAGAAAATGAAAAGGCCGACGCCTTAGCCAAACTGGCATCTGCCACGATCAGCATTTGGCCCAACAATATCTCTATGATCCGCCTGTTGCAGCCGAGTATAGTTAAAACAAAGGAAGTCGGGGCAGTCTTTGGCGAGAGGGACAGCTGGATCACGCCAATAAAAGAGTATCTCATCAACGATATACTTCCAAGTGACCCACTGGAAGCAAAGCGGCTAAAATACAGAGCAACAAGATACTCGGTACTTAATGGAGAACTATACAAGAGAGGATACTCGAGGGCACTGCAGAGATGTGTCGGGCCCGAAGAAGCAGAAGGTATCCTAAGAAGCATACACAGTGGAAATTGTGGGAACCATGCTGGGGGTGCCAGCCTAGCCCACAAAACATTGAGACAGGGTTTTTACTGGCCAACCCTATTCGCCGACTCCAAAAGGGTGGCAGCGAGATGTGAAGCATGTCAGAAAATCGCCAATAACATCCGACAACCACCTGAGCTCCTGCAAAGTATTACCTCGCCTTGGCCATTTGCCATGTGGGGAATAGACTTGATCGGCCCAATGCCAACAGCAACTGGAGGAGCAAAGCATGCCATAGTAGCTGTGGATTATTTTACAAAATGGGTAGAAGCCGAGCCATTGGTGCATATAACAGAAGCAAATACCATTAGCTTTGTGAAGAAAAATATCTTGTACAGATTCGGGATACCAAACACCATCATCACAGACAATGGGACCCAATTTGATGGCAGGAAATTCAGGGAACTGTGTGATAAGTATGGCATCAACAACTACTACGCTTCTCCAGCACATCCACAGACGAATGGCCAAACTGAAGCAGTGAACAAAATCATCAAGCACAACCTGAAAGCTAAGTTAGCAACCAAAAAGGGGAGCTGGGCGGATAAGTTACCGCAAGTGCTCTGGGCATATCGCACAACGGAAAGGGGGTCAACAGGCGAAACCCCGTATTCCATGGCTTACGGAGCAGAAGCTGTTATTCCCGTGGAAACATCGTTCTCTTCACCAAGGGTACAACTCTTTCAGCCAGAAATCAACGTTGATATGCTAAAGTGCGGCCTAGATGAGTTAGAAGAAAGAAGAGAGCGAGCACAAATAAGGAATGCAGCGTACCAACAGAGGGTAGCCAGATATTACAACTCGCATGTGCGTGAAAGGAGGTTCACACTTGGTGATTTAGTACTGAAGAGGGTGAATCCGGGAACAAGAGACAAGGCTGCAGGATCACTCGCAGACAAATGGGAAGGGCCTTATAAGATTACGGGGATAGCTGGCCATGGGGCATATCGCATTACTCGAGAAGGATTTGGCGAGTTACCCCGTCCATGCAATGCGCAGTACTTGAAGATATATTATCCTTAAGGGACAAGTTAGATTCTTTTGAATTCCTTCTATTTTTCTATTTAGCTTAGAGAAGTTGTTCGTTTTAGCATTTTTTCTTTATGACTATGTTAATAAAGTTGCAGGAAGTATTCAATAAAGAGTAATTAATTACTAAGAGATTCTCGAGTCTGACTCGCCAAACGCAAAAGGCATTCGCCAGCACACACAGCTACATCACACGAAAACGAGCTTTATGCTCGCTGCAGCGATAACTGGCGAGAAATAAAAACTCAGGGCATGGTCGGATAAAACCTGCCAAAACACTGAGTACGCCAAAATACAGCAACGGCAGCTGAATAAAAGATGAAAACATGATAAAAACTCAGGGCATGGTCGAATAAAACCTGCCAAAACACTGAGTACGCCAAAATACAGCAATGGCAGCTGAATATAGCTATAAAACATAATAAAAACTTGGTATATAGTCGGATACGTCCTGGCGAATACTAAGTATGCCGAAAATCCAGCAATGGCAGCTGAATAAAAAACAACAGTAAGCAAAAACAGCACTTGGTGGAAAACCAAGCCAAAGCCAAAACTCAGCAAAGGCAGCTGAACGAAGAAAAATATATATATTCATAACTTTGTATTATTTACAAATGAATGGACAAAAAATAAATTTACAAGTCTTCCAAAACAACAGAAGAATCAGCCGGCTGCAGGAGGGCCCTCGCTATCTTCCTCGTCTTCGATCTCCTCATCTGAAGGCCAAATGACGGCCTCATCCTCCGTTGGCATAAAGGGCTCATAATCTCTCCCAGCAACGGGACCCAAATCGGGCTCAGCACCAGAGCCAGAAAAGCTGCCCTTCTGACCAGAGTAATAAGTGTTGAAAGTACGCTTACTGGGAATCTCAAGGTGCATAGGATGAGGCTCAGTCCGGTTATAACGGCAGTGGGCTTTCCATCGTCTCATCTGGTCTTTAATCGAGTCCACGCCGTGGGCCATATGCTGCTGGAGGGACTTGTCAAAACGCTTCAGAGCTTTCTCATTGGAATGATCCTTCATGGCAAAGAATTTCTTCGCCTGCCTCATGCCTTTCTCAAATTCGCGCAACAAAAGCGCATCATAGGCAGGGGATCTCTTGAAGCGATCAACAGACTCAACCTCCAGCACTGCTTTCAGGTTTTCAAAAATGAGATCGCGGGAAGATAGCTGGTTACGTAAATCCGCCGCTTCCAGTTCAGCCTTCTCCTTAGCCTCCTCAGCTACCCGCTCAGCCTCCAAACGCGCTGCGAAGGATTCTTGACTCGAGGATAGGAGCTCTTTTAACGAGCGAATTTCCTCCTCAGCAGCAGAAAGTTTTTCTTCAGCGGCTAGCCGAGCAGACAGATGACCGTCTGAGGACTCTCTCAACTGAGCAAATTGTTGGGCGTGGGATTCTTCAGCGGAAAGCTTCTCGGCCGCCAAAACAGAAGCCTGCTCGCGCAAGCGCTTAATTTCACGAGAAGCTTTGATCCCGAATTTATAACTATCGCCCATCTCAGACATCATCTAAGGAAGAAGACAGCCAAAGTTAGAAAAAGGAATAAAAAATAAAAATACATAGAGAGTTGCGGCGAAGAACTTACCAAGGAGTGGCAGTTGAAGAAAAACTCCATCTTCTTGTTGCAAGACTTGTTTTTAACATGCCCCCAGCTTTCGCCGATATATACATCATTATTAGTCAAGTGGGAGCATATTTCAGTGGCAGAAAAATCAAAAAGGGACACGCTCCCTTCTTCAGCTTCGACCGGACCGGCAGGAGGAACTTCACGGGCCGAGCCCGAACCGGAAGCAGAGGTCCCCGCCTGATGTGATGGGCCTGGCCGATCAGTCGACTCAGATGGGCCAGATGGCCCAGGTTGATCTGAGACACCCTGCTCGCCCACAACCACTGCAAGAGAAGCTGGCCGAGGAGAAGCTGGTTGAGAAGGAGCAGCAGGGGGAGTCTGTTCATTAACCCCCTCAGAGGGAGGCGCCGCCACATTCTCCGCTTCAGCAGACCTCTCCGGTTGGGCAAGAGGAGCCTCGGCGACATCCGGTTCCCGAACATCCTCCTCATCAGAAGAGACGACAAACTGCACTACCCGCGAAGCCCGTTTAGGAGGTCGAGCTGAATGATCAGGAGCGCTTTCAGCAGGGCGTTTATTCCTAGCTCTGGGAGCCAAGTCACTCGCGGGATCGAGGGGGGTCTCAGGGACATCCGCGTCAAAAATAGGGATGTCACTAGCCACGCCTGAAACCCCCACCTTCTCCTTTCCCTTACGATTGAGGACTGTGGCAGCAGGAACAGTCGCAGCAGTACTCACAGCAGGAGAAGAAGCCGTTGCGGGAGTACTCGCGACAACCTTCGGGCGAACAGGCGGTGGCCCTGATTCAACACGCCTCTTGTCAACACTGCCGACCCCCCTTGAAGCACCTGCTTTCTCTTTGCCTTTACGGCTGGGGGTAACAGCTGCAGTTGTAGCGGGAGTATTCACAGCACCCCCCCTAGAAGCATCACCAGCCTCCTCGCCGCCGTCTGAGTGATCATCACCATCAGGGCTAGCAATTCCATCCTTGGCCAAACCAGCAGCATGCCTCTTGCTGGCAGCCTCAGAATTCTTCACCGCCCGTGCTTGCAGATCGCAAACGGTGTCAAAATCACACACTGCAGGGAAAATAAAACCAAGTGTCAAACTAAGAGAATAAAATCAGGCAAGAAAGTAAAAGAAAAACAGAGTGAAACTTACAGCGAGGGAGCCTTGCGTGAAGCCGAGTGAAGATTTCAGAAGAAATCATCTTCTCCTCATCCAAGAGGAAGGACCTACCCCTCGAGTCCAAAGGAAGAACAGCCGCTGCGGCCAGATGAGAAACCTCCCTATCCGTCAAAACAGGGGCCGCCTTCGACCAGGCTTCTGGAGAGGTAAAATGCCTGGGAACTTTCCTCGCCAAAAGATTGTGGCGATTGTGGGCAGGTACATTTCGACCCCACTCGCCGCTGGCGAAAAACCAACTGTTTTTCCACCTCTTATTTGAGGTAGGGAAGCCCCAGATGAAACCCTTCTTCTTCTCGTCACTGGAGACCTCGACCTGACCAGGGTTCGCCACACCCTCGGGAATCCAGTTCTCCACCGGCGAGGAAAGGAGAAAGTATGTGCCACCATTGCCCGCCTGTCTCAAAGTGTAAAAATGGCGGATCTCACGAGGCGTAGGAGGCCCGTAACCCTTCAGCTTCCACATGAGACACAGGCACATCAGTATCCCGTAACTATTTGGGGCGAGCTGAGCCGGTGCAATTTGAGCCTCCGCCAAAAACCTGGCAATAAAAGGCTGAAGGGGGAGAGTCACCCCACAACTGAGCATAGCTCCATAAATGGCGACCGCATTTTCAGGAGGATTCCACACAGCCCGGTCGCCAGGTAACACAAGAGTCACCGAGTCTGGAATATCGAAGCGACTCTTGTATTTACGAAGTTCGCCCTCGCCGACCACGTTTACTTCCGTATCGAAAGAACAAGGGCGAGCAGACGAGAAAAGCAACCTATCCCTCTGATGATCTTCAACATCAGAGTCAATGACCGTCTGCACATCCAGCAGAGATTCGCGAGGAGCCCTAGTGGAGCGTCGTTTACCACTTGCAGTTTTTGGAGATCTCGTCATTTCTGGAGAATCACTGTCAAAAGGTGGAGGAGAGATGTCAGGATTAGAAGCATTCTCAAAAAACGGAATATCAACAGAAATCGGGACCGGAGAATCTGGACGAAAGTTGCGAATCAGAGATTCAATTTTGTCCGCAGTACACTTATCACCAAGCTCCATAGCTTGCATCATCCTATTAAAAAGAAAAGAACGCAAGGAGGGATCCATGAGAACTCACCAGAAAACCCTAGACTCGCAAGATGTGCGGGAAAGATCAGGAGACACGGAGAAACAAGAAGAGGCGAAATCCGGTGAATCGACCGATAATAAAAGGCACAAGAAAAGGACTGTAGTTAGCTCTCGGAGAATTAAAAGAGACGAAAGCAGGAGATCAGCTGTTCTTTCTTTTTGTTCTGATAAAAATACAATGAAGCAAGTAAAGAAAAAGAAGAGAGACGATCGGGCCTTAAAAAGAGGGAATTTCGAAATTCAAAAAAGAGCAATCAAGTACAAAGAGGCGTATTTAATGGGAATGACGGCCACTGTTACCAAACCGCGATGGTCACCACCCAATAAATGACATGTGGCATCTTGGGGAAAACCGAGCCGTCAGAACGTCCCTTCACCTGTCAAGCAAGTGGAGACGCCAGAAGTTATGTGGTTCAGATTGAAAGCGTGCACCGGAAGAATTAATTAATAAGTACAGCGCGTGGTTAAAAGGAGAAATTATTGCAAAAATGCGTTGAAATCTCATAAACGTAAATATAAACACTGCTCGCAGAGGCAAACGAAGTAGGAAGGACAAGTCATTCGCCCAGCTCGAAGTATTTATGGGGGTATTGTTGTATGTATAAACTCGCCCAACTGACACGTCATCAAAGGAGCTAGCAAAAGGTTGCCACGTCGTTCATGGACCGGGTAAAAGGAAGAAGTTTGACCAGTCAGGATGAAAAAATAGCTTAGACCAGAGGGAAGTCAAAGGCATGGTCGCCAAAACCAAAAACCTACTCGCCGAATATGGAAGTGTATTCGCCAGACATGCAGTACCCAGAAAATAAAAGTACTCGCTGGATCAGCACACTGGGCTCGAACCGACTCGGCATAAACACAGAAGCAACAAGGAGTCATAAAAAGGAAAGAAGACCGAATCCGCAACAGAAAAGGATCCTAAAAGCAAATCAACAAGGGGAAACCCTAAATAAACATGTATAAATAGAATCACCTATCCCACGAGGAAGGGGTTCAGAAATAGAGAGAGAAAGAGAGAGAGAAAAGAGAGTAATTGTGAGAGATTAGAGAGTGTAACGAAGCAATTAAAACCTAGTATTATTCTTCTGCCCTCAGGGGCGCCGTGGTTTTTTCCCATTCAAGGGTTTTCCACGTAAAACTTGTCTTTTGCATGTGTTCTTGATTTTCTTGCTTTATATTAAATTGATTTAATTGTTGAGTGCGTGGTAATCCAAATTTCACCGTCAACACTCGCCGAACCCGGCAGATATTGTTGTAATAAAAAATAATAATAATAAAAAAAAAAAAAAACCTTTCTTTCTCAAATTTCTAACATGGGAGGTGGAATAAATAGGGTTCAAAATTTAAATGTCACTATTTGGGGCGTTTTTTGTAAGACAGGCACTACATTACTAATTTAAGTTTAAAAGGCACATATTTAGGTGACCAGACAAAAATACCCTCATTTTGGCAGTTTATGTGTTTTCAAACGTGGAGAGAAAAAAGTTGAGGGAGAGAGAGAACAGTGGAGAGAGAAAGATTCGGTGCAAGAAATCCGGTCGATCATCTAACCGCGAACTCATCGGCGATGATGCTACAGTCCTGAAGTCGACGAAACCTGCAATCTCACGGTAAGGTTATGTTTCTATTTCATTTTTGTTATTGATAAATTTATGTTGGTTGTTGTTTTGATTTGTTTTTGTTGTTAGTTTATGTGTGTTTGATTTAGATTATGTTTGTGGGTTAGTTTAGGTTTAGATTAGGGTTTGAATGTATAAAAACGTTGTGTAGAAGACGATAAAGATCTGGGTTTTTGAGACATTTAAAACGTTGGTCGAGCCTTTTAAAACTTTTCCAAGCCTTTTCCGAGACTTTTACAACGTTGTCCGAGCCTTTTAAAACGTTGTCCGAGCCTTTTCAAACGTTTTCCGTGAGTTTGTAATACAAATCCAAGCTTTTTTATATTTTGAATCTCTGAGACTTTTAAAACGTTGTCCGAGCCTTTTCCGAGCCTTTTTAAATATTGTCCGAGACTTTGTAACAGTAATCCGAGCTTTTTCTATTTTGCATCTCCGAGACTTTTAATACGTTGTCCGAGCCTTTTTATACGTTGTCCGAGCCTTTTTAAACGTTGTCCGAGACTTTGTAACAGTAATTCGAGCTTTTTCTATTTTGCAACTCCGAGACTTTTAAAACGTTGTTCGAGACTTTGTAACAGTAATCTGAGCTTTTTCTATTTTGCATCCCTGAGACTTTTAAAACGTTGTCCGAGCCTTTTCCGAGCCTTTTTAAATGTTGTCCGAGACTTTGTTTAGGGTTTCTGAGCTTTTTCAATTCTGAATCTTCGAGACTTTTAAAACGTTTTCTGAGCCTTTTCAAACGTTGTCCGAGACTTTTCATATGCTCTCTGAGCCTTCCCATATGCTCTCCGAGCCTTTTGATATACTCTTCGAGCCTTTTTAATTTTTCTCCGAGCTTTTTTATATATTCTCCGAGGTTTTCAATGAACTTATATGTTTTTTTTCTTTGAATATGCAGATAACGAATCAGCTTAAAAAATTCCTTAAAACTCCAAAGGATGGGAGGTTCTCGGGAAAAATAACTCGGCATGACCATTTCGATGACCTTTCAGATATCAACAACGCACTTGACGGGGTACATGAACATCTTGCGGTCGAAGAACAACGTCGGTATACTGAGTCTTGCTTTGGACATTTCCTTCGGATGCAACGTGAGATGAAGTTTTCAAGTGGTGTTTTCCATCGGTTGCTTATTCGCGAGTTGCATCACAATGGGCTGGAAGATGAGATGAGATGAGATGAGATTTCTTTTAGGTCAGCATTCGGTCCGGTTCTCGAAGGTTGAGTTTTGTCTGATCACCGATTGAAGTTCGGAGTCATGCCCGACACGTCGACCTATGATATGGTAGAGAATGGCATACACCAGCAGTACTTTGAGGGTCGAGATGACATCGAGTATTTACAGTTGAGAGCTGCATTGCGGATTGACCGAGCAGTATGATGCGGTTAAGATGTGCTTATTGTATATGCTTAATTGGATACTAATAGGGTTGGACGAGGGAGAGAAAGTTCCAGTATGGCAGTTTTGCCTAGTTGAGGACTTGGACGCTTTTGATGCGTTCCCGTGGGGTGCACACGTGTATAGGCGGTTTATTTCAGGTTTCAAGCATGCGTTGGCCAGTCGAAGCCGGCAGTTTGAAAAATGCAAGTGACAAAAGGGTGTTGTCATACACAGACAGGAGACATCAACATATACGATCTAACGCACGCACTGTTGGTGAGAATTTAGAATTTGATGACGTACTTTAATTCTAATTTTTTTCATATGACTGATGTATTGGATTGGATTCTTATCGTACTCATCTATTACGCAGATATTTGCTTTTGAGGTTATCCCCGGGCTTGCCAATAGCAACTATGGGACCCGTAGGGAAATAGAGCTATCCCCTCATATTCTGAAGTGGGAGTTGCATCAGCAACCGAGGGGGGACAAGCTGGATGACATTTTCAGCAACAACATAAGTATCTTTTTTTTTTAATGTTCAGTATGTATACAATTACAATGGTCTAACCTCGATTTCAAATGTATGCGATGGTTGAATTGGTGCCAACGACAGCTGAGAGGGCTGAACGGTACTTCGAGGGCATTTACAAGGGAGACAGTCGGTATGAGGGTCCGTCTTCCTGACCTAGTGATACTAAGGGTCCGTCTTTCGGGCGTAATGATACGGAGGGTCGCAGTGGGAGTCCCGTGAGGCATAGGCGAGTTCGATTCTCGTTGCCCAGACAACCTCGAAGTGGAGGTGACTCACGAGGAGGCGTTGGAGGGCATCCAGAGGTATGTTAAAATATTTGTACCGCATTATTTAATTTGAATCCAGTGAAAGGTTTTAGTACTGACAGAATTCGAAATCCTTTCAGGAGACCTGGGACTGAAAATTCACTGAAGTGATGGATGCCGTCCGAGATTTACGAGAGGATATCCAAGGTTTAAAAAGAGGATGTCCAAAAGGGTAATGAGAAATGAGATCAGCAGCATATGGAGTTGCTGGGCTTGATCCTGGCACTTCAAGGTTCCACCTCGCAGTCCCATCGGAATGGTCCACCGTTCGACAACCGAGACTTTACTCACAGTGATAGGCCAGGTGGTCATCAGGACGGGACAAGGCTTGACACCGGACCGGAAGGGGGGTACTGGTCCTACGGAGACAGTACCTGATCAGCGGGGGCCAGTTATGACCGCACGAGAGCAGGTACGTGTTGGTACACAGACAGCACTATTGGAGAAGGTACTGTCTCAGGACCTCACCACAGACCATTCATCCCTGCTACTGCATGATCCTGTTCATATCTCGGACCTAACCGCGGACCGATCATCGTAGCTGCTGCCTGATCCTATTCATTTCCAGGACCTCACACCTGACCGCTCATCGCAGCGCAACCCTCCAGCCGATCCCAGCGTACATAGTTCCTCCTCACAATGTAACCCTCCGGTCGATACCAACGCTGCGCACCCATCCAGGCGATCCACGGGGACAGATTTGGTTCATCGCGATGCACCCTTATGGTCGATCCCACACTGCTCATTTTCACACCACTCCTCCTCACATTGCTCTTCCTCACACCACAGGGATGTGGTCGAACCCAACGAACAGAGTTCCTCCTCATATCGTAGGGATTCGGTCGATCCCAATGCTTTGGACCAGAGTCCCCCACCCCTAAGGCATTAAGATCGGATTCGACAGCGAGGTTGGCAGCAGCGGTCCCCATACACAGACCCCTGTCGACCGAAAAGGCCAAGGATTATGCCACCGCCACCATATAAATGGATGCCACACTGATTGGTTGATCCTGACTAGTTTGAGGCCTACATAGCCTACAAGAGGAACCTGACGGGGGAATTGTAAATATAATCGTAGAAATTTCAATTTTTGTATAGTATTTTCAAACTTCTTTGGTTATCTAACTTCTTGGTTTGAAATTATGTGAAAGTACTTGGTTATCTAACTTCTTCAAGCATGATGCAAACGTGATGTGGATTTACAAAAGCCAGTTGGCGTCACTTGGTTCCTTCAAACCAACTTCATGGAGTTGGAGGATACGGTATGTTCCTTCAATTGTCTGCATAAGTTTCTCTTAGAAATGGTAGAATCCTAACAATACAAAATGTTGAAATTGTCAACACATTGACCGTACTTAAAGATTCTCCGGAAGCGTCAGCGAGCATACCCAATTGTGTACGGTTCGAGGATCAACATACTGGATTCACAATTCTATGTAAGCGTTTATATTGTATGGTTTTTGCTTCTGCTTTGATGTGTTTTTGCTTTGATATGTTTCATACATCTTTAACCTAACGTTTCGGTAAATTTTATATGTACAGTCATTGTTATGTCATACCTGGGAGAGACTACAGCCTATTGCGGACAACAAACCCCCAAAGGGTTGGTCTGTGCTGAAGCACCAGTGGCAACATGATGAACTTATGGTGGTACGTGGAGAGCTCTCGTTAGGAAACAGGCCATGGCACGATGTTGACGCGGTGAGTGTTTATTTTACATGGCATAAATTTTAAATCAATTTGACACTGATAACACTTTGTTGAAACACCTACAGGTGCTGATTCCTTGTAACCTTAGACGTACGCATTGGGTCTTGGCCAGCGTCGACCTCACAACAGGGTTAATCTACCTGATAGACCCGTTGATAGTGCATATTTGTACACTCGGTATAGCCCCCATTTCTTATCAATTGTACTCGTTTTCAAGCGTATTTGTATATTTAATGTGTTTGGTGAGCATTTTGTAGGTTATTTGTCATAAATAAGGCATTTGAGCTTAATTGATGAGTTTTTGAAATTAAAATGGCTGAAATGGGAAAGACTTGTGCAGTACATCTATGTTTCGGGGGCCATATCTCTCACCTCAGATTGAACTAGGTTTCATGCTACCTATTTTCGAAAAGCCTCAACTGTCTACGTTTTAACGGTTTTTACGGATCGTACTTCCGATATTATTGGAGAAAGTTATGCCTGTTTCCGTAACGGTGCACGCTGCCGGAAGACACTGAAGAACAAGAGGCGTTGTACGTAAAGCGCTTTTGTACAGCGCCCGTACAGTGCCAATTCTCTGGAATGTTGGACAGTAGTTAGGCGCTGTACGTACAGCGCTTTTGTACAGCGCTTTTGTACAGCGCCTTCGTACATCGCCCTGGGCATCCGTTTTGTGTTTTTTTGTCCAAATTTAAGGGGTTTTCTTATCCTTTGACCCCAAATTCTTGCCCTAACCTCTCCACTCTTTAAATACCCCTTTTTCCTCTCATTTTTCACACCTCTTGCACAACCCTTCCATTCCAAAGCACTTCAAGAACACATTTTTACTCTCCAAATCCACAAAATCACTACATCCAACCTTCAATCCATCACCCAAACTTCAAATCCACTCCACCAAACATCAAATATCCAACTTTCATACCATTTCCCACCATAAAAACCCAACCTTGGAGCATAGAAGGGAACTAAGAGAGAAGAAGCAAGTCAAGCACACCAACACACCAACACACCAAGAGAGGAGGAGAGCTTCACATATAGTTTTCTCTACACCTTTCTCTCTTTATTTTCATTTGTAATTTGTTATGGCTTACACATATATCATATCTTTTGTTGCCATTCCTTGTAATATGAACTAAATTCATCTTGGCTAAGGCCAAGATGAAACCTTTTCCATGAATTATTAGTAAAGGCCATTACTTTATCATGATTGCTTGTGTTGTGTATGTGTATTTCAATTGCTTAATGCTTCTAGGTGTCTAGCTAACACTTGGTTGATATTTGGTTGTTGTGTGAAGCACCGAGAGGAGAAGCACACAACGTGCTCGATGAAATGCCCGATATAAGTCTAGTAAGATAGAAATATGCGATGCTAGCTTGTAGGATTCAATTTGTGTGCCATGAACTTAATGAATTTATATGTAGTTCGGATAACCATTGAGAAATAGGTTGTTGGTGCATATAAATGTTGTCTTTATCACTTGAGAGAGGTTAGAGACAAATGGAGGGCATCACGAATCTACGCACACACTTGCATACTTTACCTTAATGATGTGCCTAAAATTAATGAGAATTGGATAGGTGGATTCAAAGTCTTAACCTAATTTCCCATAAGAGATAAAATTACTTGCTTGTGTTTGCCGTTGCTTAAATTTTCTTATTTGTTTAGTTTAAATCATTACATTTTAGTTTTATGTTTAATTTAGTTGAATTTGAGTAGTATAATTCCATCATTAAATTGTTGCTTGTTTGAATAGCTCTTAAACTAATCAATTTCGGTAATCGATCACTCGGTCCCTGTGGGAACGAACTTTTATTTACCATTGTGCTACTCTTCGACCTCGTACTATTGCAAGAGTCATAAAGAGACAAGTCACCCATTCAGACAGGAGGTCCCATTTCGCCACAGGAATGCCCAGGTCGCGTGCTTAAGATACCTTTTACTCTCGATGCTGAATGCGGTTCACTTTCACAGGAATAGACGGAGTGGTGATATGACGTACAAACAGAAGGATGGGCCCTTTCAGATGAGGTTTGTGTCTGCAGACCGTGTGCCCCAACAGGATAGAGGGTATGACTGTTTCAAGATTGGATTCTATCCCAATTGGTTTTAATAAAATTCCATTCTAACGGTTGTTCATGTGGTGAATTGTAGGGGTAACTGTGGTGCCCATACTTTGAGAATGATAGAGTACCTGACGGCGAACAAGGATTAGTTCAATTGGAAAGAAGCCGATATGGGCACCATCTGGGAGAAGATGGCCGTGGAGGTTTATTGTAACTCCAAGAACATTTAGTTGATGTACATAACATTTGAGTAATTAAATGATGAATTCCTTTTCTTTTCTTTTTTTAAAGTGTTTGCAGTGAAAAGTTCAAAACACATTTCATACATTGAAATCCATAAACAATAGAACGAATTATGAACACTATAACAAAAAATAAATCAAAATAGTTCAACATAAAAGCATAAGAACCAAGGGTCTCATAACACAATGGTATCGAGCATGGTTCCCAAAGTCTGAACGATGTTAGAAGACATCAAGTTGGAGACATGTTCTTCATTAGCAATCGCAAGCTTTTTTTTGTGGCAATTTGTCTTCCTCTTGTACTGCCTTGTTATGTTTGATCGTCTTCCGCAACGGTTCCATTCATTCCACGGTAGAGTCCTTCTCAGGGCACGTTTGTTTGTTATGTCCAATCTCAAGACAGATGCTACACCTATGATGATATTCCTCGGGGACAATTCTGTTGGGACCTTCATTAACCATAGATGGGTTAGAACACCTCATGCTAATATGTCTTGGTTGTCCACATCTTCTACACGACTGTGTGGTTGTCCTCTTCAAAGACGAGGCATGTTGACCCTCCATTGGGCGACCTGATTGTCTCTTCGTCTTTGGACTTAAAACCACCCGCGCTATGATGTCAAATGGCACTACCTATGAAGAAGGATGGCCAACAGGTATAATAGGAACCGAGTATGCATCAATAAGTGTCTCCCTCTTCTAGTAGTCCGCACATAGAGATGTAAATTCAAGTTCCGCTGCCTGCAACAATGAAAACAATGAGATTCACGTTTGGGTAATATAAAGCATTAAGTGTAACTTGTCATGTACCTTGTCGTTGCAAGTGCGTATGAACATAGAAAAAAGTCCATTAGGAATTTGTTGCATGTGCAAGTCTTCCGGGATAAGTTAACCGTCCACTGTTTTCCATTGTGCTTAACGAAGAATATGTTCCAGTCAACTGGATTTACGGTTATATAACCGCACTTCTCAACACTTTTTATGATCACAAGATATGTTGCATTGGTCAATCGATGACGCATGGACCGTGCAGCTGCATGACGATCGTGAAACCACTTTTGTAACATATTCCTAATGAACTCTGCCAGTGTCATCAGTGGCAGTTACCGTGCGAATTTTAGGCATGAGTTTATGCACTCTGCACCATTTGTGGTAATCACCCTATACCTTCTTTGGGGACAGTGTACGCGGGACTGCTTGTATGGACTGGCAGTAATGGCATAATCGAATACAGCCTTGTGTAGCTTACGTAACTCCTCCATATGGCGATTATACTTCATTTCACTATACGACCTAGCTGCGTCATCCAATATGTCGGCAACATCCTTTCTATGGAATCGCTTCTTCATATTTTCACCAAAATGCCAACAATATATGGTATAGGTTGCATAAGGGAAGACTTTTGAAATCCCTGCTTCAATGCTTGCATGACGATCAAAAATGAAAACCAAATCATCTATATGACAAAGGGCACCCCTCAAACATTCCAAAAACCACTCTCATGAAAGGTTGTTTTCTGAGTCACCGTACCCAAAAGCAATTGGATACACATGTTCGTTTCCATCTTGTGCAGTTGCAACAAACATTGTACCCCTAAATCTTCCCTTCAAATGGGTACCATCAACTGCAATCACAGGACGCATACAACTTCGGAGACCTCTAATTGAGGACCCTAACGACATGAAAAAGTACAGGAATTTACCATCATCTGCGCACTATAAGTCAATGATTATGCCAGGATTTTGCTGTTCCAGAACGTGTTGTATGTATAAATTCGCCAAGCAGACACGTCATCAAAGGAGTCAATAAATGCTGAAGAAAAGGTTGCCACGTCACCCGTTGATCTGGTCAAGGAAGAAAAACGTGGCCAGTCAGTATGTCAACGTCTTAAATCAATAAGTCAAAGGTGTGGTCGCCAGAGCTAGATATGTACTCGCCAAAGATAGAAACGTGGTCGCCGAAAGGTAATACCCAGGAGTGGAGGTGTTCGCTACATCAGCGTACTGGGCCCAAACAGACTCGGCAGAAATACAGAAATAAACCCTAACCTCTAGAAGACCCATGGCAACGAGAAATCATAAGAAGAGAGGAGAAGGGAAGGCAAATTAAACACAAAGAAGTTGGAATAAGAAGTAAATCCTAATCCATTACGACGTGGAATTCCTAACACGAATCAAAGAGGAAATCCTACCACCAACACGACTAGAACTAAGGGAAAACCCTAATTATCATGTATAAATAGAACCATCTATCCCACGAGGAAAGGGTTCGAAAACCTAGAGAGAAAAGAGCAATTGTATGAGAGATCTGAGTGTGTAACAAAGCAATAAGCCTAGTATTATCTTTCTGCCCTCTGGGGCGCCGTGGTTTTTTCCCATTCAAGGGTTTTCCATATAAAATCTGTCTCTTGCATGCACTGATTATTTTCTCATTTTACTTTGAGTTGATATAATTGTTGAGTGTGTGACAATCCAAATTTCACCGTCAATAGAACGTATGCAAAAGATGGCAACAGTTGGAAAGTTTCTTCATGCGTTCCATAGCTCAATGACAATGCATATTGTAGGGCATCATGTGCCTTACTGTACATGATTGGGATGCCATACATTGTTTTCATATCGGTGATTACGTCTTTGGGACGCATGAGATGACCATCATGTTGTTGAAGTCTAGGTGCAATGACTTCTCTGATTATGACTGCACTAACTTGTCGATGGCGAAAGTGAATTTCCTCTAAGGGACAACTGTGTTCGTTGACAAAACTTCTGACTTGAAAGTAAGTCCCTTCGTCTCTCCTCACCGCTCTTAATTTCCATGTACAGTCGTCAATGATGCAAACCAAATGTAAAGTTGTCTTATTGGACCTTTTCACCTTCCATTCAAAGTTCTAATGCATTGCAAAATGGCCAACTAACCTCTTCAAATCCTTTTTACTCGGAAAAAATTGACCTTTATAAATCATGGTTCTAGGTTCTTGCGTTGCCAAGGTGCTGCTTCTACCAATACCAAATGAGTATGAATCTGCTATGGGAATAACCCACGTTATCGCATTATTAGAATCAGATGCTATTACATTATACCAGACCTCGGAAGTCCCAGGCATATTTGGTGCAGTGCAACTAACTCCTTATACACGTCTACCACGTGTTTGATTTTGGGCAGGCTCTTCATCTACATTTTGTAGATTATCAACCTATTCATTATTTGCCTCATTATCCACCTTATGGTTCTGATCATTGAATTGCTCAATTGGACAACCAAACACATCACCAAATTGAGGTTCAACTATATCTGCATGGTCAACCGCTACCGGTGGGACACCACACATGTTTTCCCCACCTTCGGTGGCACTCCTTTGGGTGAACACTTGGTTGCTACCACTAAAGGATCTAAATTGTTAGGTATTTTCAAGAGGAGGAATATCATTCCCTATCACATCTCCAGCTGTCCTCTCAGTTAGACTAACACATACTTGAGGGATCACCCAATCTTCCCCTAGCATAAACTAAACATCATCGTCATTTGTTATAAATTTACGACATGAACTGCCAGGAACGATTGATATTGATGATAGATCAACATTGAATTTGTTTACATCATACTTCACAATGGTATGCATGATCGCCACCAATTCTTCGTAAGTGATATTCCTTGACATATACATTCCCCGGTTATCGGATCCAACAAACCTCTGACTTCCGTCGGGTAACTGCTCCCATCAACCATTGTAAGATATTACTATTATAACCCAATTCATGATGCTGTCAAATTAAGCATCATAAACCATTAATTAAAACCCAGGACTACAAAATATTTTCATATATTACATTTACAAAGGCTCGAGTGAGGATATTGAAAAATCTCGGAGAAGACTTCAAAAGTCTCAGAGAAGACTTTAAAAGTCTTGGAGAAGACATTAAAAGGCTCGGATAGTGATTCATTGAAAAGTCTCGGAGAAGACATGAAAAGGCTCAAATAATGATTCATTGAAAAGTCTCGGAGAAAACATGAAAAGGCTCAAATAATGATTCATTGAAAAAGTCTCAGAGAAGACTTGAAAAGTCCCGGAGAAGACATGAAAAGTCTCGAAGAAGACATGAAAAGGCTCGAATAATGATTCATTGAAAAAGTCTCGGAGAAGACATGAAAAGTCTCGGAGAAGACATGAAAAGGCTCGATACTTATTCATTTAAAAGGCTCGGAGAATATTTTTAAAGGCTCGAACAAAAGTTTAGAACACTTGGAGATCCAAAATTCTCACAATGGCCAAGGTTTACAAAAGACTCCTATAACAGATTTGTTTATGAACAAATGAAAATGTGAACAAATTAAAAGTATTTGCAAGAAATATTACCTTGTTGTACTGAAGCAACCTTGAACTTGTATTTGTAGAGAGAGAGAGAGAGAGAGAGAGAGAGAGAGTCACTGAGTTAACACTACTGTCGTTTTTGTTGGAAGTGTGGAGAGAGAAAAGTACAAAGAGAATAACATAAATGATTAACTAAGGGTAATTTTGGTAGTTCACCATAATTGGTGCCTTTTAAACTTAACTTATTAAAGTACTGACCTTGTCACCAAATCAATTTAAAAATGTGACATTTTCCACCATTTCCACAATAATTGTTGGGAAAAGAAGAAGCACGTGGGCATTAAATGGCTGAGAAAATGTGAGAAGAGTTAATACATATAATAGTGGAGAGAATGAGCACTATTAAATATTCAGTTAATATAAAAATAAATAAATTATAAATTAAAAAATAAAAGATAAATTGAATTAAATATTCGACATGAAACAAGGGCTAAGAGAAAAGATGAATAAATTGTGAAAGTGAGCAGGAGAGAGAAATTGAAAAATAAATAAGAGAGGTAGAGTTTTAGACTTTTAGTGGGATAGGATTGTGTATTTCATGGGTTTTTCAATAATTAATCTCAACCTTACAGTTCACTCTGATCTAAAGGCTAAAAAATTGTATAAGAATGTGTGTTAAAATTTGGGGCTATGGATCATACCCCTATATATATGTATATATATATATATATATATATATATAGGCAGAATTTCACATAAATCCTACCATTTTGGTGATTTGTCACCTTTATAAATGTCTTTTCAAATTCATCACTTTAGTCTTTACTTTTTTTAAAACTCATCACTTTAGTCCATTTGTCGAAATATGTGAAAGTCAATTATTTCAAAACCTATGAAAGTACATTTTTACCCCTATTACTATTTAATTTAGCTAAAATGATTATCTTAACTTTAAATTAAAATGAAAAACAATAAAATTCTCAATAATAAAATCTTAAATAAATATACTACAAAAAAAAGGCTTAAATAAATAATTAAAAAATCCATTAATTTTCTCTTATTTTGTGTTTTTTTCATAATGGATTTTTATTTAGCTAAAATGATTATCTTAGCTTTAAGTTAAATTGAAAAACAATAAAAATCTCAATAATAAAATCTTAAATAAATAGATTACAAAATATATATATATATATATATATATATATATATATATGAAAAAAAAAATCATTTAAAGCTAAGATAATCATTTTAGCTAAATTAATATCCATTATGACAAAAATACCAACAAAAAAAAAAAAATTAATGGATTTTATTATTATTATTTATTTAAGATTTTATTATTGAGAAATTTATTATTTTTCATTTTAATTTAAAGCTAATATAATCATTTTAGCTAAATTAAATAGTAATAAGGGCAAAAGTGTACTTTCACATGTTTTAAAATAGTTGGCTTTCACATATTTGGTTAAATGGACTAAAGTGATGAGTTTTGGAAAAAGTAAGGACTAAAGTGATGAATTTGGAAAGACATTTATAAAAGTGACAAATCACCAAAAATGTAAGAGTTATGTGAAATTCTGTCATATATATATATATATATATATATATATATATAGAGAGAGAGAGAGAGAGAGAGAGAGAGAGAGAGAGAGAGAGAGAGAGAGAGAGAGAGAGAGAGTTTCTTTTGACAATCTAATTTTTTCTTTTTACACTTCTTTTTTAAAAATACTCTATTCTCAAAATTTAAATTTTAAAAAATTCTAAATACACTTCATTTTGTTACAAGATTATCCCTTTTATCTTTTTTGAATTAAATTATTAAAAAAAATTATCTCCCCTAATCATTAAATTAATTATTACATATTAAATACCCTTTCCTATATTTTTAATTACCATATTAAACTCTCTCCTCCAATACATATCTTTAATTTTCTATCTTCATTTTTCTCAAGCAAGACTAACAGTTAAGAAAAAAAAAACTAATAAGCTTGATTTTTAGGAACCATACGTACGTATATATTAAAAAAAAATAAAAAAAATAAACAAGTACCATTTTTTTTAAAAAAAAAATCAAAATATGAAAATGATTTTTGTTACTCTTGTAGGTATGTGATTGTTTAGAGAACTTTAATTCTTTCATTAGTCTTAGAAATTCTGAGTTTAATCGAATCTAGTTGAATCAATTCAAGCTTTCATATATATATATATATATATATATATATATATATATATTAAAAAATTGACTTTTTAATACATATATATATATATATATATATATATTCTGTTAGTAAAAAACTAAAATATTCATAAGTTTTTTTTTCTTTAACTATTAATCTAAGATTGATCAAGAAAGTACGGAAATATAATTTATATTATTTATTTTATTTTATTTTTGAAAAATGGAGAGAGATTAATTAGAAGAGAGTGTTTAATATGGTAATAATAGATTTAGATTTAGGAGGGAGAGTTTAAAATGTAATATTTAATATAATGATTTAGGAGGGAGAATTTTTTTTTTAATAATTTAATTAGTTTGGAATGTCTTTAAATTTTTTTGTCTTGTTTAATAATTTTAATTTTAGGTTAAAATTGTCATTAATAAAAAAATTAAATTGAAGTGTGAATAGATAATTTGTGGATTGTAAGGAGAAACTCTCATATATATAGTCTTTCTATTGTCAATTCGTCCTGATAATAAATATATCGGGACGAAGAATGTAAACCACGGATTATGGAGAAGTTTTGAAAGTGCATACACTTTGAGTCAAAAAGTATGTAAATCTAGTGGTCTACATTCTTCGTCCTAATATATTTGTTGTCATGACGAACTGATAATAGAAAATCTATATATATATATATATATGTTTATGAAATTTATTAAAAAGAATCTGTGTATTTACTTACTCAATAGTAAATAAATTTATTTAAATATCTCTATAATTACATTTAGGATATGTTTTAATAATTAATTAAAAAAATTAAATAAAAAACTCTAAAACCATAATTGATTATATCACTATATTCTAACCATAACCCTAAAAGTAGTCATCTTTCTAACGCAAACAATTTAACATTCATAAGCGTAAGTGAAGATTGAGAGTCGCAATCGCAACATAATAAAGATTTATGGAAGCTATGTTAGATTTCATTTTCAAGTTGTTTATTTTTGTTTTTCTTAAAATAATATGTTTTCGATAAAATGTTGGAGACTATGGTGGACTTGATTGCATGAGTTTGATCATGCTTTAGTACTATTGATTTACAACTTTTTAATAAATTTCAAATATAATATTTTGCAATGGGTCAGGTTGGGTTACCCATTAATTTAACAAATGGTTTCGGCTTTTATATTTAAACCCATTAAGCTAACGGGTCATGTTTGAGTGGGACAATTTTAACACGACCCCAGCACGAAACGACACGAATTCGTAATAACACGACCCATTGCCAGGTCTAATTCAATTGGTAGATGGACGAGCTTGGGGCTTAGACAAATCTGTTCATCCCATTGCTTGATTTATGACTACCATACGATCGACACTTTCACTCCCTAAACGGTTATAAATTTGGAATTCGGTGCAACATATGATGGGTAAAATGGTAAATTAATCAATCCCGTAAAGGGAAATTATCATTTTTGTTCTCCAGGTTTCACTAAATGTCATTTTAAACAAAAAAGGTTCCAAAATTTTCCATTTTAGTCCATTTGTTAACCACCATTTAAATTGAGATGAAATGTCGACCCTACTGTTAAATATAAGTTGACCCTACCCTTAACCACCATTTGAATGCATTTATAACTCTTAGATTAAGAACGCATAAATGGTTGAGATGTTGAAGTCACGAATCTAAGTTGTTTTAGCTTAACCCAAATAAATAATAATAATAATAATAATAATAATATATTATGTTCACATTTGGATGAGCTGGTTCAAGGTAAAAGGCATACAAACTGTTGAATCGTTGATACAGCGAGATGCTAAGGTTGAATACATAGTCTGTGTAAGATGATAACCATCCCAGAAGTAGTGTTCATCTGGACTAGTGCATGGTATTGAAAATGGTACACACCCTGATGTCCCATTAAACCATGCTATGCAACATGGATTGCTCGAATCCATCAGACCTGCAAAAACATTCACTAATTAAATCAAATATTCTTCTGATTCAAGTTAATCTAGTACTTTTAAATGACTAATTACCATATTTAAAAGGGTTAATGACTGCATCATAGCCTAGCCAATTAGCATGACCAAGAACAAAGTTGGAACCCTGGAGAGTTGATGTCAAATTTCTCAGCATTCCGGGAAGCTTGTTGTTGAAAAAGGATATCACCTGGTTCGTATTTTCCACACATTTTCCGCTGTGTTTCTGTTTCCTTGTAATCGATGGGATGCATCCGATCGGACCAAGCTCGAAAAACACCATCTTCCTACCTCCCAAATCATATAATCTCTGCATATATGATGATATATAGTTAGATTAAACCTATTTTGTTTTTTTTTTTTAATATTACAATAATTCAGGGTTTGAAGGTGAGGACACGACTCAAACCCACAACCTCTTGATGTAGACGTGAGGGGCATGGCATACCACTGGCAGGGTGGAGAGAGGCATGCCCCCGTTCCCTCAAAAATATTTTAAAATTTCTTTTAATTAAAATTAAAAAAAAATATTGATATATTTTAAACACTTTTCATTTTGGCCCCCATTTTTTTTTTATACAATGTCCCCCAATTTTAAATTTCTGACTCCGCCCCCTAACCACCGGACCAATCTCATCATGTCTAGATTAAACTTGTTGACACATTTACATTGCTGAAACAATAATTATTAATTAAATTATACCTTTAACTGGTCAGAGAGTCGATCAATCAAAAGCTGAGCAAATTGGTCAGGAGAAATACGTTTTCGGATAATTTTACCGATGAGGGTGTCATCAAGGTAGTTGCTTATGTAGTCGTTGCTGCCAATGGTGATTAGGAATAAAGACTTTGATAAATAATATGAAAGCTCTTGTGAGGTTTTATAATACGTCTGCAGCTGCCACTTAAGTGTTTCTTCGAATAACTCAACCTGCTTACTCAAACGCAAGCATCCACCCTGCACATACATACTTAATTAATTAATTTAAGAGCATTAATTATATTGGTTCTCTCCTAAGGAATCATTTATTTTAAATTAGACAAGGACCTCGTTCAAATCATATCGATTTTTATGAATTTTGATCTGAAATTTTTTATGGATGATAAATTCAATGAAATCTAACTATGAATAAAATTTGAGAATTGTTCGAACACTAGAACTACTTTTCTTTAATTTTCCTATATTTTGCTCATTTTTCCGATGTCTTAATATTTAAAAAAAAATCAGGAAAAAATAGTTTTAGTGTTCAAAAAATTCCTAAATTTTATTTAAAAGTAAATTTCATTGAATTTATCATCCATAAAAAATTTCAAATCAAAATTTATAAAAATCATAATGTAATTTCAACGAGATCCTTACCGAAGTTAAAATAAGGGATCTCTTAAAAGAAAATCACTCATATATATATATATATATATATATATATATATATATATAGTCAACAACATTTATATATAATAACGTTTAATTGATCTAATAATAAAAAAATTGTATTGGAATTAAGACAAGTAAGATATTTATATATGAGTAATGCTAGACATCCCAAATTTTGTCCCAAATGATGTGGCACGTGAGATGTCAGCATCTTATAAATCATGAGATTATATGGTGACTAATGTGATATTGACACTTCATGTGCCATATCATTTGGGACAGAATTTGGGAAGAAAATTTAGGACGTCTAGCATTACTCTTTATATATATATATATATATATATATATATATATATATATATATAGTCTTTCTATTATCAGTTCGAATTGATAATAGAATTTCTATATAAATCCAGCCAAGTTAAAGTATTTAAATCCAGTGGTCCATAAGTAAGGAACTGATATAACTTTTGTCAGTTCGAATTGATAATAGAATTTCTATATATATATATATATATAGTTGTATTAATTTGATTCAAAGTTTTGATATATGCAGCCGCGTTCTTCTCATGCCCTTATGCAATCACATGTTCCCACCTTAATTACTTCACTTCACATGTTCTCACCTTAATTACTTTACTTCACACAAAATATATTATGTATGTTGACTTAAGTGATGATCTAGTGCTTTTTTTTTTCTTTTTTTCTTTTTTTGAAAGAAGATGATCGATCTAGTTTTTTGCAAGTTTACTTGTGTAATTGAATTTTTAATTTCATATAAATGTTATAAATGTTTTCGATTATTAAATATGCGATACTTAATGAGTGGACAGCTCATCGCTTGTTATAACTATACATGCATTAATTAAATGGGGAGGATAATGGGACTCATGATCCTGTATTTAGATTTGCTTTATACATTTGTGCACGTATATTTAAGCTATGGAGAGAATCATATATGTAGTTTTTCTCTCGTTATGACCGAACTAAACTTTTAATATTAGAACAAGACTTATTGTGAGTTATTGATTAAGTTTAAGAAGATTTTAATTAAGATGAAGTATATGAATCTAAGGGCCAGTTTGGTATTGCTTTTGAGAAGTTAAAATCAGCTTATTTTATAATTTTTACATAAAATAATGTTTGGTAAAATTTCCAAAAGTAATTAATTCATAATCCGGTAAGTTTTAACAGTGATTTTGAGAAGTAGGTGGGGAGTTACTTTTTGAAAGTGATTATGGAATAATCTATTTCAGCATTTAATGAATCTTTTAAAATATCATTATTATCCTTATGAAATCAAATTAAAATCATTTATATACTTATTTCATCTTAAAATTAAAGATTCTAATTAAATATTGATTTAATATATATAATTAATGAAAAAAATAAAATAAGATTCTAAAATTATGTTTATTTTAGTCATTGTAACTAATTTCAGCACTTTTGAAATAAAATTACCAAACATATGTACTGCTTTACAGTAGTTTTAAAAGTATAATTAACCAAACATCTGCTGATTAACTTCACAGCTGATTATTCCTCCAGCACAGCTAACAATGATTATTATAAAAGTTACAGCAATACCAAACTGGCCCTAAGAGCTTGTTTTGTTGAGCTTTTGAAAAACTTTTATTTGTAAAAGATCTACTTGAAATAGATCTATTAGAAATATAGTTTTTAAAATAAAAAAAATTATAGTTGTTTGGTTGATAGACTTTTTTTCTTTTTTTTTTAAAGATCTATTTGGAGAAACTCCCCCCCACCCCACCCCACCCCACCAACCCCCCAACCAAATGAGCTTTTTACCCAATGGAGGTTTAAACTCTACTAGTCTATACTGAATTTAAAATAGACAACCTCAAAAGTTCAACCAAGCAACTAAAAAAAAAACCTCAAATAGAGGTATACCAAGCAACTACAAAAAATATATATATAAATAAAAAATAAATAAATAACTCAAATAGAGGTATGTAGAGCTTTTGAGGCAGTAGAAAGCCCAATCAAACAACCAATAATGGTTGCTAGTTATGGAACTGATATAAATAAAATCAGTTCGTCCTAAGAAGATCGAGAAAGACTATAGACTAATATATATATATATATATATATATATATATATATATAGTCTTTCTATTGTCAGTTCATCCTGACAATAAATATATCAGGACGAAGAATGTGACCACAGATTATGGAGAAGTTTTGATAAGTGCATATACTTTGAGTCAAAGTATGTAAATCTAGTGGTCCACATTGTTCGTCCTGATATATTTATTGTCAGGACAAACTGATAATAGAAAATCTGTATATATATATATATATATATATATATATATATATATTATGTGGTTTAATTTGGAGATCGCTGAGAATAATATTTTTGTATATATAGATTAAAATATGAAAGTTTGGTTAATTTCACGATGGTCTTCTTCTCTACAGGTTTTAAGAAAAAAAACAAATTAAATATAAAGTAATAGTATAAATCCAATAAAAGCACATAATTAATATATGAAAATATGAAATGAAACGAAATTAAGTATATGTAGAGGCTTTTAAACAGAAAAAAAAAAAAAAAAAAAAAAAAGAAGGTATTCCTATTTATAGAGATTAGCAGTTTATATATTTAAAACAAATATGTGTAATTTAAAAATGAGAAATAATATATATATAAGAAAGTAAAAGGAGATTGAAAATATGAAATTAAGTTTGAATTCTTACAGATTTGAGTCCAGTTTCTGGGAGGATGCCGCATGCACCAGACGCATAATTCAGTCCAGTAAGTACTACAGAATCCGGTTTACTCTTCCGATATGGTGGAGCATACGGTAGACCCAGAAATTCAGCTATAATCAAAATAAAAAACCATAATATATATATAATTAGTTTATATGATCAGAGAAATACACACATACATATAGTACTTAATTAACTTGCAATAGCTAATTAATTACCTATAAAATCGGGGATTGTTTTTCCATTAGTGAATCTTCCAGATGCTTTGATAAAATTGAGACCATAGGGTAAATAATTGGCCTTAGCAATGGTTAGCAGATCGTTGTTATTGCCACTGTCGAAGAGCGAATCCCCGAAAACGTACAATGCAGGAGCAAGAGGCTGCTGTTGCTGGTTGCTACTGATGATCTTCATGGGGAAAAAATGCAGCAAAATGAAGAAGAAAACGGCAGCCCAGCTTTGTTTCATCTTTACAATTAAGATGTAACTGAAATACGTACGTGTTTGGAGAGAATGATTTATAGGATCCAGATCCTACAATTAAAAGTTATAACGTAAGATATAATTAAGGAAAGCTGTTTTGTTTGTTGGAATGGAATTGCTAACTCTCGATCGATCTTCACATGGAAAACCGTAATGGTGGGATGACAAGGTGATGCATGGCGCACCTATGTATATATATATATATATATATATATATATACTTTTGTAATTAAAATGGTAAACTCTGTTAACCCTTTTCACCACTAACATGTCACGTATTAGATATAATAAGATTTTTGGCATACAGCCTGTACCAACATTTATATTTTTTTTTTTTTTGAAAATGCTAATTTATTATATAAAGCCACAATGCTAATTATATATTTTTGGCATACAGCCTGTACCAACATTTATATATCATTACATAATTTTCAGTTTCAGACGAGACTTCTTACTTACATAATTTATATTTATCAGATTTTATGAGGTTGACCTACTAGTTAAACCTCTCACACTCATACCATGAGGTTGTGGGTTCGAATTTCTCTCCCACACCCAAAAACCCGAATTATTATAAGAGTAATGTTAGACGTCCTAAATTCTGTCTCAAATGATGTGGCACGTAAGGTGTAAGCATCTTATAAATCTTGAGATTATGTGGTGACAGATATGATGATGACACCTCACGTGCCATATTATTTGAGAAAGAAATTTGGAACATCTAGCATTACTCTTATTATAATGTTTCAAAATATATATATATATCAGGTTTGAACAGAATTACATTATAGTACATAAAATTTGTTCCATCCTCCTTAATTATCTCAAGTACATCACCAATATATTGGATGAAAACATAGTTATTATGCTTATATTATTAGTACAATACCATAATATGAACCCTAACATGTATCACCAAATGTCTCAAATTAGTCTCTTGATTTTGGCCTTGCCCTCTTCAAAGCTCATTATTTTTAAGTGCTTCAAAGACTTACATAACTTGTTTCTCTCGAAGAATATATATCACGACGTATTGCTGAAGCTCCAATAACATTCACCACACTAGCTACCATATTAAAGAGAGATTGTACATCAATATGATTCTTTACTAAAGGCACAAAAGCCAATAGATTTTTTTTTTTTTTTTTTTTTTGTTTTTGACGAAAGAACTTTATTAAAACTAGAGCCAAAACCTAGCTAGCCTAGAAGGTCTTCCGGGACCAACTTCTCCACACAGGGAGGGTAATTCTCAATCCAAAAGCAGGCATCAACAACGGTACGTTTGTTAGGTTTTGACTTGTATTCCTAAGTGAACCCAATGTTAACCAAACGAGACTCAATTGATGTGAAACTTCCTGAAGACATGGGATACGTTTGGAAGAGGGAGGTTTGAAGAACACAAAGAACTGAAGAAGTGGTTCATTTCATCGTATGGATCGCGGTTTTCTGAGCGATGTAATTTTAGGTGACTTGCAACGGTTTAGGAAGCGGGTGCGCAACCGTGACCCGAATCGTAGTCAATAATAAGCATGCGTGGAACAGGAAATCTTCAATGGAAAAGGAAAGTGTTCTTTTGGGAAATTCTTGTGCTTGAAGGAAAAGGATTTACTCCTTACAAGAAGACTTGTCATAAAAGGAAATATTATTTATATGGAACAAGTAAGTCTTGTACGTTTAGGAGTAGGATTTCCTTTTATATTATACTCCCTGTAACTAGTATAAATAGAACCTTGTAATTAGGTTGAAAGTGTGAGTTGAACACCATGTAACATCAGAGAGTGTGAGTGAGATTTGGGGAGACCCAATGGGAATATCTGAGGAGGGATCCAAGGGAATATCGGTGGATCAAGTATGAGATCCGTGGGTGATATTTAGAGGAGACTTAGGGGATATTGTGGGGTTCTTAGTGAGGATCTTGTGAGCGTTTGGGGTTTGGGTTGTGAGAGAGAAAATCCTGAAGTATATGGTTGTAACTTTATCATATAGTGGAACTTTCTCTATCGTCCTGACAGCCCGTGGTTTTTTACCCGATTTGGGTTTTCCACGTATATCTTGTGTTGTGATTGTTTATTCTCTCTCATCTATTTTTCTACTTATTGACGTTATTATTTGCTATGAGTTATGGGCATATATTAGGCACGGTGTTTCTCGGTTCGGAATTATCCTCAACAATTGGTATCAGAGCCATATGGTTTGGCGATGGCGATTTCAAGTCATTACGGAAGATCGTATGGAGGACTTGGTGGCATTGGGGTAATGATGATCATGGTTGCCTAGTATGGTTTAGCAAAGGAGATACATCTTGAAGGCGGTTTTGAACTCGTTAGGGTTTGATGAAAGGAAGAATATTGATTCAGGAGAAGTTTGGCTTGTGGTGACAGGTACAAGTCATGGAGATTCAATATGGGTTACACAAGGAGCTGATTGACTATCAAAAAAAAAAAACTCTTGACTACTAAAAAAAAAAATCTCTCTGTGGTGTGGTGTGGTGTAAGGCTTATCCGGCAGAGCACTCCCAGTTTCTAGTAGCAAGTCTTTCACTAGGTATGTGATGTAAGGACAGAAGGTCTTTCACAGGTTTGGGTGATGTAAGTACATGTTTATCCTTTTGACAGTTTTCCCCACTAGCCATGGAAGAGGATATGTTGCTGCTAGTGGTCCATAATTATGCACAAGGCATTGGTCAGAAAGTGATGCAAGGCGTATGGTGGACAAAGATGTCGATGGCTGACGAACTCCCTAGAAATCTGACTTGAGGAGTTGCGCCACAATTTTAGCAGGTTATTTCGACATGGTGCCGAAACAACGAACACAAAATTGTGTGAAGAAAAATCTTAAGATGGTTCGTTCCTAAGTGATTATACCTTGTGGTGGGGTATGGTGATTCTCTGTGACGAGAATTGTGACTGTGGACAAAGGTCTTGAGAATTCAAGTCAAAGAGAAGAATTGTTAGGTTTTGACTTGTATTCCTAAGTGAACCCAATGTTAACCAAACGAGACTCAATTGATATGAAACTTCCTGGAGACATGGGATACGTTTGGAAGAGGGAGGTTTGAAGAACATGAAGAACTGAAGAAGTGGTTCATTTCATCGTATGGATCGCGGTTTTATGAGCGATGTAATTTTAGGTGACTTGCAACAGTTTAGGAAGCGGGTGCGCAACCGTGACCTGAATCGTAATCAATCATAAGCATGCGTGGAACGGGAATCTTCAATGGAAAAGGAAAGTGTTCTTTTGGGAAGTTCTTGTGCTTGAAGGAAAAGGATTTACTCCTTACAAGAAGACTTGTCATAAAAGGAAATAGTATTTATATGGAACAAGTAAATCTTGTACGTTTAGGAGTAGGATTTCTTTTTATATTATACTCCCTGTAACTAGTATAAATAAAACATTGTAATTAGGTTGAAAGTGTGGATTGAACACCATGTAACATCAGAGAGTGTGAGTGAGATTTGGGGAGACCCAATGGGAATATCCGAGGAGGGATCCAAGGGAATATCCGAGGAGGGATCCAAGGGAATATCGGTGGATCAAGTATGAGATCCGTGGGTGATATTTAGGGGAGACCTAAGAGATATTGTGGGGTACTTGGTGAGGATCTTGTGAGTGTTTGGGGTTTGGGTTGTGAGAGAGAGAATCCTGGAGTATATGGTTGTAACTTTATCATATAGTGGAACTTTCTCTGTTGTCCTGACGGCCCGTGGTTTTTTACCCGATTTGGGTTTTCCACGTATATCTTGTGTTGTGATTGTTTATTCTCTCTCATCTATTTTTCTGCTTATTGACGTTATTACTTGCTATGAGTTATGGACGTATATTAGGCACAGTGTTTCCGCGTTCATCGGTTCGGAATTATCCCCAACAACGTCAAAGCCATTTTCGAAAGAGAATGGACAACCACATTTACCTTTCAACCAGAATATCACTCAACAAAAGACAAATATCAGCAGCCGAAGAAACCCGTGCATTCAAAAGCCAATAGAAGTAGATGTGCAAACAAATAATATAATAATTAAGCACACTCATTCTCCTTCATAATTAGTTATTTGAGACCATTATATTCATCAATATGATTCTATTATTTTACCAATTTCAACTAAGTATACATTTCATTTTAACAGTTTATGCAAGAATATAGCCACCTTGAATATAGCCACCTTGAATATGTAAAAACTAAATATATATAGCCACTTATTGGAAAAAAAAAAAAAAAAAAAAAAAAAAAAAAAAAAAAAAAAAAAAAAAAAAAACCCTATATAACAAATATAGGTATAACCTTTTGATTGGGATTGCTGTTGATTTTGTAATAATAAACTTTTGGACCATAATTTGGGAGTTGAGGAGGGGAAATGACTTGAATGTGAAGGGCTTTGTCACTGGACCACCTTGACTTTGTCTAACAGTGACCTTTTAAATAAGTTGATGCTATTGGTAAATGAAGTTGAAAGTGATTGTTAGTTAATTACCAAATCCTTTTTTAAACACAAAATGATTATTTTAAAAGCTACGACAATCTGAACTACATAATCTATGTTTTTCGTTTGTCCAGCGGTGTATTATTAAGTTTGATGGTTCCTGAAAAGGAAATCCTGGAAAAGCTGGTGCAGGAGTGGTTGTGCACGACGAAAATGGAGATGTGGTATGTAGCTAGCCTAGCTACTTGTTAAGCATCTGTGTTGCTGTATTGTATTGACTGTTAAATAAAATATTTCTTGTCTAAATCTGATGAGTGTTAGCAGATCCGCCGAGTGAGTGAAGGACTAGGAAAGGCAACAAGTAATGAAACTGAGTATCGAGCTTTAACTAGAGGACAGAAATGTGCTCTTGATGATGGGTTTGAAGGTGTTCGTGTTCAAGGAGACTCTAAGCTTGTGAGAAAACAGGTTTGTTATGGAAGTTAATTGGTGGAAAAGACAAAAAAGAAGAGAGAAAACCAAGTAAAAATGTGTAAAGAAGAAAACTAAAATCTCAAAACAAAAGCCTTGTGAGAGGTTAATTCATGCTTACTGTTAATGTGGATATGTGTAAAAAAATGTATGCTTTGTCTTATTTCTATTTGTTTTGCTAATTTTTTGTTTATTTTGTTATCTTCAATCTATAACAAAACAGGTTTTGGGTAAATGGAATGTCAATAGCCCGAATTTGACTCCACTGTGCAAAGAGGCAAAGGAGCTTAAGGCCAAGTTTAAGCATTTCGATATGGATTTTATTCCGAGGGTACAGTCTGATACTCTAAAGCTCTGTTATGTGTTTAATATTTACATACAATTTGTGTAAAAAAAATGATATTATGTAATCCTTTGCTAAAGAATCTATGGCCCTCATTTGAGTTCATGACTTTAATTAGCAAAATGCACTGGGATTTTTCTGTGTTCTTATGGTTGTAATACTAATATCTCATCAATGGCTCAAGATCAAGGTTCTGCTGCATATTCATCACTGGTTTTGGGTGTATTTTATGTCATTCATTTTCGGTCTAGAAATCTTAAAATGGCTATGAATGTGAAATCTGAATGCTAATTGTACAACTTAAGTAACCAGTTATCCCATTAAACCATTGTCATTTTAATTTAGTGACTGATCGCGCTCCAAATGTTTACATTTACCGCTCCCTTTTCCTATCTTTTGTATTCGTTTCCGAGCATTTTTGTGTATTTAATGGGGTGTAAATAAGTGTTTCAGGGAATTAGGGAAGTTCAGGGGCAGTTGTGTAATTGTGGAGAAATTAGTGGCAAAAGTGAAATATTCGGATATATATTGCAATTTCTATGAATAGTGAAGAGATCAGGGGTGCAGAACGTAATTCGCCAGCCAAGGCGGGTTCTGAAGGCGGGCATATGCCAGCCTTCCCGAAGGTTTGAAGTCGCCTAAATCAAGGCGGGTTCATGAGGCGGGCATATGCCAGCCTTCCTGAAGGTTTGAAGTCGTCGGATAGCAAAGCGGGTTCGCGCGGCGAGCTCGTGCGGCGGGAAAGAGGCCTCCGAGGGCAAGGCGGGTTCACGCGGCGGGTTCGACGGCGGGCAAGAGCTAGCCTTCCAGGCGGGAACAAGCCGCCCACTTGACCGACCTTGGAGTTTGCACGTCCAAACTTGCCCAATTCTTCCCTACTATATATATTCTTCCCTTCCCAACCTTAAACACTAACCCTAACATCCAAATACACATTCTCACACATCAAATTAAATACCCAAATAGCTTAGACTAAATTAACTTAGTTTAGTTTAGAATCACACCTCAAACACTACATAGTTCATGTGAGTTTCCTAGCTTGGAAGAAGAAGGCTTTGTGCTCTATTGAAGACAAGAAGCTTACCAACTTGTGGTTTCTTCTTAATCTTTTACTTCTATTCCATTTATTTGTATTCATGAACATGTATGTGTAATATATTTGAATGTTGAGGAATGGATTTTATATGAATTATTCTTGTATTTAATGATCATATCTTTACCATATCCATCTTGAGTGATTAATTGTTGAATTGAATTAGATTGAATGTTTACATGTTGTTAATTGATCACTAGTAACATGTAAACTTTGTTTACAACATTAATTATCTCTAGTGGTAAGAAATTAGTTAGTAGTTGCATGTCCATGCATATTAGCTAGTTCTTAATGTTCTAGGTTGTAAACCATCTATTATTGTCATTCTAATAACTATTAGTTGATAGTAATTGAATTGTAGGATTAGATTGCATATGCCATAGAACATAAATGCTTAATTGAGATCAATTAGTATATTCCTCATCATTTGTATATTTGCTCTTGCATAATCTTGCAAGAATTAATTAGTTAGATTAGTTAATGATAAATTAGTTAGTTGTATTAATTAGTGTAACTTAATTATATTGCTTAGTTGTTAATTTATTTATTTGCTTTAGTTGCTATTTAATTAGTTTAGGTTAATTATAATTGTCTTTAGTGTAGAGATTGTGTATCCTAGATCATAGGATTCGCATCGCTTTTAGTTTTCCGCATTAGTGTAATCACATTAGATTAGTTGTAGCTTATTTACCACCATCTCATTTACATTTTCATGCATTTGTAATTATTGTAAATATAGTAATTAGCTTAATTATAACATAAGACGTAGAACCGACTTTACGTGTACCAACCAACCAACCACTCCCCCGTGGGAACGATACCCTTACTCGTAACCACTATACGTGGCCAACGATTCGTATACTTGCGAAAAGGGTAGAAATACACTCGCACGCACGTACAATCATTTACCGATAGTTTATAGAACTATCGTGTGTCCCGTGCGCCGATCAAGTTATTGGCGCCATTGGGGATAGTTTATTAGAACAATTACGTGCGTATCAAGTTTTTGGCGCCGCTGCCGGGGAGGTAGTATACTTTTAGTAGGTCTAGTCTTTGTTTTATTTAAGTTATTTTTCGTTATTTTTATTTTTATTTTATTTTCTTTTATTGTTCATATTCTATCTTGTTCGACGTGATTCTTGTTTAGTCTGTTTGATTGTTTCAGAATTCGAAATCGACATGGAGAAGGGCAACTCAATGTTAGCCATGCAATTGGCCGACTTAGCAAAAGAAGTAAGAGCTCTCTTGGCACAATATGAGCAGCCGGTGGCTGAAGTTTATTCGCCTTGTGGGTGGAATGAACACATGATGGACTTGGGTCCACAAGGAGAGAGTTTGCCAGAATATGAAGAAGAGATACCTCCCATGTACCCTTATCAAGAGTATAACAATCAAGGAAGCTATGAACAAGAAGGGCAAGACCATCAATGGAGTAACCATGACAACTTCTCATCGACGGAACAACGAATGCTCAACATAGAAGAAGTCGTAGACAGGGTCAGATTTCAGTTGAGCGAGATTTTACAAGAGGTCGAAGAAGAGAAGGAAGAGCCTCCAAGACTCTCTCAACCAACCTATCCTTTGTGTTCACATGAAGAAGAATCGGTGTCAACTCCAAGTAGCTCGTAAGACGACATATATGAGGCTTACATGCATTTTGAAGATGAGCTAAAGAAGGAGGAGGAAGAAAAAAGGATAGATGTAACCTATGTGATCAAGGAGAACATGGACTTGACAAGTAAAAATATGAGCTTGATGCATATGGTTGACTCACTTGAAGGAGAGAGAGACTCGGAAATTCGAAAATCACAAGCTCTCATGAAATTGATGGAAGAACAAGAGGAAGAATTCGCTAGGAAATTGCATGGAGTGCAATTGGAAGTAGAAAAGAGGGACAAGGCATTAGTAGAGTTGCAAGAGGAGCTCAACATGAGAAACAATGCCTTGGAGATCTCAAAGGTCAAGGAAAATGCAATGATTGTGGAGATAGACAATGTCAACAACACTCTCCAAACCTTGACCAAGATGGGGACCGAGCAAGAAGAAGAACCAAGGAAGCCTTGCACTTCCCATGGTGATGAATGCCATCCAAAGGCCCCCCAAAAAGAAGGTAAAAGGAGTAAGAATGAGAACAAAGGTAGTCTTCCAACTTATTCTCCTACATGCTATTTTTGCTCAATTAGAGGCCACAAAATGGCCGAGTGCTCAAAGTATATTGAATTTTGCAAAACTAGGAATGTCACACCTAGGAGAGTTGTAGGAGAAGCTAGACAAGTTTGGGTTCAAAAGGATCAACTTGTGCAAAAGAAAAAGACTCCTTGTGTTAATGGAACAAGCACACCAAGTGATATGGTGTGGGTGGTGAAAAGTCATAAATCTCTTATTCCATTAGAAACACCTTCAGACTTCCATGAATTGCATGATGATTTTTCGAATGATTTGCGAATCTCATTGAACATATGAACTTTTTGATATGTTTGTTAGTGTGCAGGAATTTCAAGCTTTAAGAAAAGGACGCACATAATGGACATTCGTTTTTATTTTTAATTTAAGGACTTTTTAATTTGTAATTATTTTGAACAAATATTAATTTAGTGTTAAGAGTCTAGAGTCTCTTATTTATCCACATATCTTGAAGAGATGCATGGAAATAGATAGGTTTGGGGGTTTTTGACTCCACACTTATTTATTTAGCATGTGCTTGTGGTAGTTTTGGTGTAATTTTCTGTGTGTAGGGGTGGCAATCAAGAAGAAATGCCAACCACGGAAAGAGTCCGCGGGAATTGCCCGCTCAACAAAGCCGCGGGGTTCTCTTGAACCTTGTGCAAGATGACTCCGCGGGAAAAGAAGCCGCTGGCTAGAAGATAAGAAGCCACAGAGTTCACCGCAACTTCAGATCCGTGGGAAAGATCCCGCTGCACAGAACGTGTGAGCCGCGGGGATTCTTGAGAATTGCCCGAGAAGAGATTCACGGGAACAAAGCCGCGGCACACCAACCAAGCACCACACACCGTACCATGAAGCCACACCATCCTACGAAGGTCCAATCTCTTACCCTTAAGCTTTTATTTCAAGTTGATATATTTTGCTTAGCTTAAGTGTGTGAATTGATTGTGTTGCCTAGTGATTAGGATTGGTTGTTGTGATGTGAATATATGATTAGTGGTGGATATCTAGGATTGTAAATATGTGTTTATATGTTAGTTGTAGATATTAGGATTGTATATTATTTTATTGTGTATTTTTGTTTTTGATTTTTGTTGTTATTTTTCAAAACCTTGTGAGATGCCCTGTTTTGAAATTTTTGGGTAAAATGTTTCTTTAAAACTGTACCAATCGGTAAAGAAATAAATTTTCCCACCCATGCTGGGTTCATCGTTTTTTTCGATATGATTCCAACGATATAAAGAACGTAAAGTTCTGGGTCGCGGTTTAAAAGTTATGACTATTTCTTCGACCGAAGGTCACAGACGTGCCCTGTTTTCAAAATTCTGCACGTGACCTGTTTTCAACGTCTGTTTTCACACTTTTCCGATTTGAATTTTAATATATTTCCTTCATGAAAAGTGTTCATTTTCATGTCTATATTCTTGTCTCAAAATTTGAGCATGTTTTATGGTGTATCTTTGAAAATATGCATGCAAAAGCAGACGTTGTTCGAGTTTTAAAAGTTGACAGTTTTTGTCAAAACATTTTCCTCTATTTTTCGATGCATCTCTCACATGGTATTTTTTGTTTGTTTGTGTGTGTTTAGTTGTATATATGTTAGAATGTTTTGTGTTCATATTTCCAAATCATGAATTCCTTGTCCATATACTTCAATTTTTTCAAAATTGAGGACAATGTCGAGTTTAGGTTTGGGGGTGTGGACACATATGTGTCATTTTTTATATTTTGTGTTGTGAATATTTTGTTTTTGTTTTTATGTCACAAAATTTTCAAATCTCTGAAAAATTTTGTCAAAATTTTGTGTTTTGGGAGTTGTTTACTTGTGTATACCAATATGAACATGTCATGCTATGCTTTGAAATCTAAGTTCTGACTAGTTTGCATGCCATCTAAGTTGTTACACCACTATAAATATGCTTGTTCAGTGCCAATACTTGGATGTTGAGGTAAATGAATCTTAGACTTTTTGTTCCTAGGAGAATTGTGGAGACTACCCGTGTGAGACATTGAGCCTTAACGATCATTTGAGAGGGTATTCTAGTCTACTCATTAAAGAGCACTTTTCGAAACTAGGATTGCATTGAGATCTCATTCACAAAGCATTTAGTATTGATTGCCATGAACATGAAAATTGTGGACTGCTTGTGCGACTTGTATTCCCTTGTTAGAAAGTCTGACAGATATGATTCTAGGCATGTGTGCGCTTAACTCCATTTCCCAAACACTGTCCTTATGAATGTATGCTCCAATTGCCAAATTTGAGGCCAAACACAAACCATTCACTTCATCACCACATATATCCATACACATCATTCACATGAAATCTTTAGTTGTTGATCATAGTCTTGCATAAGTTATAAATGCAATTGATTAGCTCAATCTGTAAATAGTGTGTACTCAGGCGATGATAGATAATGTGCAATATAGAGGCTAAACTGTAAAAGTGTTCAAAATAAAAATGCTTAAAGCCTTAGTACTTAATTGATTAAATACTCGAATAGAGTACCAATCAGCACAATCATTAAAATGTTAATCTTAGCCTAGACGCTTGTAGACAAATGAATAATGAGCTAGTAGAATATCATTGTTAAATTGATCAACATCTCGAGATTTCCATTAAATTCATTCCATTCATTAAAAATCACCCATGGCCCCATTACAACCAAAGGGAAACCCTAGCTGATCTTTTAGAAGTCTAGCTTGGGAATACGAGTCAAAACATGTTCTCTCCACGTTCTTGGTACATCAATTCATTCATGAGATCATTCATTTTATAAAGTGCATTGTTTTATATATTCACATGCGTTGAATTCAAATTTTATGTACATAACTTCCTAGAACGCATGTGGTTAATGAGAGATTGCCTAAGACTCTGAGAGAAGAAAGAGATGAATCCGTGAGATATAGAAGTCAAGGCGAATTCAATCCTAGGTGATTAGTTTATTGATTCATAGATCGAAAACATCCCAAGTGTTGGCAAACTGGCATTATGTGTTGTTTTAATAAAAATGGAATTTTACTAGTCTTAATTTAAGATGCTTAGCTTGCATGAAGTTTTTGTTTGTATGTATACTGTTGCAGCTCTTGTTAAGATTCAGAGTTGCGTTTGTGGGTATCGTATCTGGTAAACCCTCAGGAGACTTCACTCATCCTACTAGGGGCACCTAGAGGTTTAAAAGGCTTGTGGCACGTGCTAAGTGCCATCGTTTCTCCCACGACAGTGGACTAATTAGTTTATGTTTTATTTATGCTTTAATAGTTATTAATTGTTAGTTTTCTGTTTTTGTTTTGCTCGAGGACGAGCAAAAGTTAGGTTTGGGGGTCTGATCGCACTCCAAATGTTCACATTTAGCGCTCCCTTTTCCTATCTTTTGTATTCGTTTCCGAGCATTTTTGTGTATTTAATGGAGTGTAAATAAGTGTTTCAGGGAATTAGGGAAGTTCAGGGGCAGTTGTGTAATTGTGGAGAAATTAGGGGCAAAAGTGAAATATTCGAAAATATATTGCAATTTCTATGAATAGTGAAGAGATCAGGGGTGCAGAAGGTAATTCGCCAGCCAAGGCGGGTTCTGAAGGCGGGCATATGCCAGCCTTCCCGAAGGTTTGAAGTCGCCTAAATCAAGGCGGGTTCATGAGGCGGGCATATGCCAGCCTTCCCGAAGGTTTGAAGTCACCGGATAGCAAGGCAGGTTCGCGCGGCGAGCTCGTGCGGCGGGAAAGAGGCCTCCGAGGGCAAGGCAGGTTCGCGCGGCGAGTTCGACGGCGGGCAAGAGCTAGCCTTCCAGGCGGGAACAAGCCCACCCACTTGACCGACCTTGGAGTTTGCACGTCCAAACTTGCCCAATTCTTCCCTACTATATATATTCTTCCCTTCCCAACCTTAAACACTAACCCTAACATCCAAATACACATTATCACACATCAAATTAAATACCCAAATAGCTTAGACTAAATTAACTTAGTTTAGTTTAGAATCACACCTCAAACACTACATAGTTCATGTGAGTTTCCTAGCTTGGAAGAAGAAGGCTTTGTGCTCTATTGAAGACAAGAAGCTTACCAACTTGTGGTTTCTTCTTAATCTTTTACTTCTCTTCCATTTATTTGTATTCATGAACATGTATGTGTAATATATTTGAATGTTGAGGAATGGATTTTATATGAATTATTCTTGTATTTAATTGATCATATCTTTACCATATCCATCTTGAGTGATTAATTGTTGAATTGAATTATATTGAATGTTTACATGTTGTTAATTGATCACTAGTAACATGTAAACTTTGTTTTACAACATTAATTATCTCTAGTGGTAAGAAATTAGTTAGTATTTACATGTCCATGCATATTAGCTAGTTCTTAATGTTCTAGGTTGTAAACCATCTATTATTGTCATTCTAATAACTATTAGTTGATAGTAATTGAATGGTAGAATTAGATTGCATATGCCATAGAACATAAATGCTTAATTGAGATCAATTAGTATATTCCTCATCATTTGTATCTTTGCTCTTGCATAATCTTGCAAGAATTAATTAGTTAGATTAGTTAATGATAAATTAGTTAGTTGTATTAATTAGTGTAACTTAATTATATTGCTTAGTTGTTAATTTATTTATTTGCTTTAGTTGCTATTTAATTAGTTTAGGTTAATTATAATTGTCTTTAGTGTAGAGATTGTGTATCCTAGATCATAGGATTCGCATCGCTTTTAGTTTTCCGCATTAGTGTAATCGCATTAGATTAGTTGTAGCTTACTTACCACCATCTCATTTACATTTTCATGCATTTGTAATTATTGTAAATATAGTAATTAGCTTAATTATAACATAAGACGTAGAACCGACTTTACGTGTACCAACCAACCAACCACTCCCCCGTGGGAACGATACCCTTACTCGTAACCACTATACGTGGCCAACGATTCGTATACTTGCGAAAAGGGTAGAAATACACTCGCACGCACGTACAATCATTTACCGATAGTTTATAGAACTATCGTATGTCCCGTGCGCCGATCAAGTTATTGGCGCCATTGGGGATAGTTTATTAGAACAATTACGTGCGCATCAGTGGCTAACACTCAAAAAGTCCTAATCTGGATCTTATATTTGCTGCCATTTGTACTGAATTCTGAATGTTTCAAACATCTTATACCTCTGAAGCCGTAACCGTGTTTTTGTTTTTTTCCATTTTCAAGGAATAAAACTCTGAAGTTGATGCTCAAGCAAGCCGCGATGCTTATCTCAGCTCTGTTGATGTCTATTAATACTTATTATGGCTTATTCAAGGTTTTATATGTAGTGTTTTCACATCTTAATTTGCTGAAGTTTATAGGACATGGTTTGATGCTTATGCAGATGATCAAATCGAAGAAGATTAATTTCAAAACGTTCCAAACAGGTTACGGTACGTGTTTTCTATGCAGACGGATTCAACTCAACATCAAAGACATTATGTTTATGTTTATTATCTTAGTAGTTAAAAAGTATTGTAGATTTGCTAACTTATTTTTGGAGGGAATACCCGACTAAAGTTTAGTTGATAGAAGATAAAAACTTTTGGAGAGAAGTTATGTCTTTTGTTACTTGTTAGTGCTTGTGGATTTATATTGTGTCATATGATGTAAATGGTCTGAGAATTATGACGACTTCCTTTCTACTCTGTTCTTCAATCACTTAAATTTATTATCCTTGAATGGTTTCAATCTCAGGATCCTGGAAAAACTTTTCTATGATTTAGTATCCTAAAATGGTTTCAATCCCAGGATCATGCATACAAAAACTTTTCATGATTATTTTCTGTGACAATTTAGTACCGTCCGATGTAACATAAGAATTTGACCTACGTATAATTTAGTATCGTCGACATATGCTGCCATGCTTTTCATTATTCATTGGCTATGGCATTTTTTTGTTCAATTGTCACCGTCTTAAAAATACATTCTCCAAAAGATGAACTAGAAACTTTCAGCAATTAAGCAACCATTAGGGTTTTTTTTTTTTTTTTTAGTTGGACAATTAAATAAGTTTATTTGAGTGGCGACTTGAACCTAGACGAATGAGCACTCTTAGGGGGGGTCATTTGTTTTTTTGCACTTATAACTTAATAGGTCTAAATTGAAATTATGTAGTTGTTTTGTTTGTTTTTTTAAGTGGTCAAACAACTTAAAAATACCAAAAAACAACTTAAAATAAAATGTAAAAAATCCTGACTTTTAACTTAATTCCAAATTATTATATTGCATTTAATATATTATCTTCCAAGATTATCCTTCCAAAGATAATATATTTCCATTTTTATCATAATTCTGTATTATACAAATTTATTTCTTTTAACCTATTACTCATGATAACCAGTTTTTTTTTTTTTTTTTTTTTTTAAATTAACATTATCCACATTATCACTTTCAACACCATCCTTGAGCCTTCAATTATATATATATACAATCTTTCTATTATCAGTTCGAACCGACAATAAATATATCAGAACGAAAAATGCGGACCACAGATTATGGAGAAGTTTTGACAAGTGCATACACTTTGAGTCAAAGTATGTAAATCTAGTAGTCCACATTCTTCGTTCTGATATATTTATTGTCAGTTCGAACTGATAATAGAAAGACTGTATATATATATATATATATATATATATATATATATATACACAAAAATTCTATTATCAGTTCGTCCTGACAATAAATATATCAGGACGAAGAATATGGACCACAGATTATGGAGAAGTTTTGAAAAGTACATACACTTTGAGTCAAAGTATGTAAATCTAGTGGTCCACATTTTTCGTCCTGACATATTTATTGTCAGGATAAACTGATAATAAAAAATCTATATATATATATATATATATATATATATATAAAGTAATTTTCAAATGAGGACTTTTACAATGCACACTTTAAGCACCTTTTGATGAAATTACATGTAATCAAATGTTTTTTGATGAGATTTTTTGTATGCATCCTAAGAAAATTAAAATACACATTCGGTAAAAATTTGAATTTTTTTTTTGGATTTTAGAAATATTTTTTCTTATATTTCCCTATTTTTAAATGTTTTATGTTCTCTTTCAAAAAAAAAAAAAAATGTTTTATCTTCAAAAAATCGGAAAAAATTAGTTCTTGCACCAGATTTTTTTTAATTTTTTTTCCATAAATGTATTTCAATGTTTTAACCATCCATACAAAAATCAAATCAAGATTCAATATATTCCATACAATTTCATCAAAAGGTGCTTAAAGTGTGTATTGTAAAAGTTCTCATTGGAAAATTACTTTATATATATATATATATATATATATATATATATATATATATATATTGTAAAATCAAAATCATTTATAAATGATTATATCATTTTTTTTTTTAAATATTTATCATATCTTAATCATGAATAATATCTTATTATTATTACATAAAAATGGTTTAGGATTTGTTAAATTTTTTTATTAGTTGTTTGTATCATATAAAATAAAAATACATAACAATTAATAGTAATAAGGGTATAAATGTCAAATTAGTTGTTTTTAAACCATTTTATCTCTAAATAACAAATGAGAGCTTCTCCTTACAATCCACAAATTATCTATTTACACTCCAATTTAAATTTTTTTATTAATGACAATTTTAACCTAAATTAAAATTACTAAACAAGACAAAAAAAAAAATTAAAGACACTCCAAACTAATTAAATTATTAAAAAAATAAATTCTCTCTCCTAAATCATTAGATTAAATATAATGTATTAAACTCTCTCTCCTAAATCTATTATTACCATATTAAACACTTTCTCCTAATTAATCTCTCTACATTTTTCAAAAAAAAAAAAAAAAAAATCATATTTCCATACTTTCTCTATCAATCTCTGATTAATAGTTAAAGAAAAAAAACTTATGAATATTTTAGTTTTTTACTAACAGTAATTTATATATATATATATTATAAAGTCAATTTTCAAAAAATATATATATATAAAAGCTTGAATTGTTGCAAATAGATTCGATTAAACTAATTAAAGTTTTCTAGGCAATCACATACCTACAAGAATAACAAAAAGTATTTTCATATTTCGATTTTTTTTTTTTTAAAAAAAAGTTACTTTTTTTTTTTTAATATTACATACATACGGTTCCTGAAAATCAGGCTTATTAGTAAGTTTTTTTTTTTCTTTCTAAAATTAGAGATATGTATTGGAGGAGAGAGTTTAATATGTTAATTAAAAATTTAGGAGAGAGTATTTAATATGTAATAATTAATCTAATGATTAAGAGATATAATTTCTTTTTTTTAATAATTTAATTATAAAAAAGAAAGATAAAAAGGATAATCTTGTAACAAAATGAAGTGTCTTTAGAATTTTTTAAAATTTAAATTTTGAGAATGGAGTGTTTTTAGAAAAGAAGTGTAAAAAGAAAAAATTGGATTGTCAAAAGAAGCTCTCATAACAAATAAGTTGACTATCTATTCAAATGTGATAAAAATAAAAAATATTAAAATATTAATAAATAAAATAAAAACAAAACAAAACAAAAATGTCATTCAATTTTAGGTTTCAATCACTATTTAGTTTTCAGTAAAATTCAGTACTGTTCAGTTTTCAGACAAAAAAACAAACGACCTCTTAGTCTCTTACCACCAGTCAAATTAGGTAGTGGTTGGGCTATTTAAGGATTTTGTATGCATATAAATATGCAGTAATCAAAACCCTAATTATTTTTTCCATTAATGTCTTTTTTTTTTTTTTTTAAAGGCAATTTCTTTCCTACAAAATTTTCATTATTTCCTTTTGGGAGAAAGTGGGCCTTAGTGATCTGACAATGTCGAAGGGAAGGCTCGTCGCTCAACAAATAAAAATTACTCTAGGGATAACAGATTTATCTTCCCCAAGGGCCGACATCGAGGTGCCACCCAAGAGCTCACATTGATGAGAAGGTTTGGCACCTCGATGTCGGCCCTTCGCCACCTGGGGATATAATATGTTCCAAGGGTTGGGCGTACCCATTCTTTATGTCTTTGTTTCTTGCATTCTATCTTATCATATCACATTATGCCATGCGATATTTAAGAATAACCGTCAATACCTCAGTGTAGGTCCGAGATAATCCTTTATTCCATAGTCTTGGGGCTATTTCTAATTAGTCAATTCATAATTCATAAATGTGTTAGTACTAGCAAGTGCTTCAAAGATGCAATCATCATTCTCCCGAGAGGCAACAATTACCGCAAGCAAACATATTATTGACGATGAACACATATTTGCTATGCTACTAATACTTGCTCTATTATTCTGTTTCGAAATAGGCATACTTAATTTTAAAAATCATTAATGGTAAATAATAAAAACGTAAGGCTACTTCATTTAATAAGAATTAAGAATTTATTTAACTTGAACAGATAAGATTAATCCAAATCCAATAGTATGCCCCTCTCACATGTTCCCCAGTGGTGAAACTATGTTGATGAGTGAGGGGCCCGTGGCTTCCTCAATCCTGCATTTTTTTATTCTTTAAGTTTATTTACATTTTACCCTATATTTTGTCATTTACATTTTTATGTTAGAATTTTTATAGTTTGTCAAATTGGCCCCATAAATTCTTTGAGTTGACTTCGTCTCTGCTTGCACCAGTGATGTCGTGTCCCCATCTTTCAAATCTCTAATGATTTATAATTTCTAAAAACAAAAAAAAAAAACAAAAAACAAAAAAAATTGGTAGAGAAAAAAGGGAAATGGAAAACCCATCTGCAAAGCTAAAAAGAGACGAAAATAGCAAAGGAAACCAAACTCTTGAGCCTTGAAATTGAATAAATAAAAGAATATATAATGCAAAATAATTGATAGAAATTGATTTTGAGTGATTGCCTAAACATATGAAAAGCTCACAGGGCAAGTGGGGCAAGTATTATGCTCATTTTGGTCCTCTTCTTATTAAAATATTATCAAATTTTTAATGGGTCATGCCGTCCATCATTTGTTACCATATCCTTTACCTATTCTCTCAACTTAACCTATTTTTTAGAATAATTTTTTATACTATGATAATTATTTTCACACAATTTTTAAATGATTTTATATCTAAATTTGTAATGTTTGATTTAAATAAATGAAAATATTTTCTTTAAAAAAAAAATTAGAAGAATATTGAAAATGATTTTTAATAGTTTGATAATTAAGTTGACTTATTGTAAAGCTACAAGTCATGCTATTAACTTGTACAGCATATTAGTACATCGTCTCTCAGTAGAGATGGTAGTGTACCTCCCTTCCATAGTGATGGCGAGGGGATCGAGTCCCACCATATGTATTTTACAAGCATGTGTGGGAAATTTTTTTTCGATTTGTGGGAATCGACATCCAAGCCTGTACATATATTGTCTTATCTTGATAGGTACCAACAGTCTTATTATAATAGTTGTAACTTGTATACTTTAAAATAATAATAATAATGTTCAACTTTACATATTAAAATTACCATAAAACTTGAAAAATCCTGGTACTCAAAATCAATGGGTAAAAAACAAAGAGCAAAGCAACAGAAGACATTATTATTAAAGTGGCGGGCGGATACGTCTAAGAGCAGCTCTGTAGTGGCTGCAATTTTGCATATACTTTTTGTGTCAAAAAAAGAAGACCCAATTTTTATATGTCTTAAGTCTTAAGTCTTAACAACTTTATTTCAGCCTCCAACTCAGACCCATTCTGCGAACCAAGTCAATGGACCTTGTCTGGATGGATGTGCACACAATAACACAGTGATTGCTCCTCTTCTCTTTCTGGGTTTTTCTGCTCATAAGGTACATGATGGGTTTCTCAGTTTTTTTTTTTTTTTTTTTTTTTTTGCCTGAATTGTGCTTTTTTTGTTTGATTCTATTATTTTGGCCTTCTGGGTTGGTGGTTGTTGTTGTTGGAGATTGTAGTTGTCTGGTGATAAGATTATGAGTCTATAAAAATGGGGTTTTATGATGGTGAAAAGTTGGATAGTTTATCTGTATATGTTTGTTTAATCATTGATTTTCAGTATGAATGAAAATGTATATGATCAAATAGCAACATCTGGCACTGGAAGGGTATATAATATGAGAAGAATTAAATATTTTGAGAAACATATTAGCAAGTCATTCGAATGCAAAGGAGTTCTTTAGTTGAATTTTGCTTTCCATTCTGTTCTCCAAAAGCCTGATCCATATATTATGAAAATTCAATTTTGGTTATACACTTTGTATTCTAAACTATGAAAACTAGACACCGGTAGCTTTTATGCCCTTTTACTTTTGAGAGATAAACAACAGTAATTAGTATTAGGAAGGCTGTAAGGGGAAGGAACTTGTACAATCAATCATTTATGATCTAGAAGAAATCATTTCTAACTGATCCCACCTTCATCTGATCTGTCCCTGACTCTTGGTTATGCTAGCTATATATGAGTTTATCTAGAAACAAGAATAATCATATGAAGTTTTAGATGATTCAATTGATATTTTCTGTGTCAAGTTTGTAGCCTCTGCGACTCTGCATCTACAGTATCGCACTTGGGTCGAAGAGGTCATACAGTACAGTCATTGTTACACCATAGAGAGAAATGCTCTTTTAAAATTCTTATAACAAATTGAAGCATTATAATGTCTGCTCTATGTTTCTAACTATTGAGCTATGTCCCCCATGAAAGCAAACATTATTATATTTTTCACTTGAGCTCAACTTTCTACTTCCTATCTTGATTTGTCATGTTCTTTGATCTGTGGAAAGGGGTTTTCTAAGTTTACATAACACTCGTGTTCAGCCCTGGACAAGAAGCCTGGAGCACTTTTTACTGCAAGATGATTTCATTGCCTGAAATCCAAAAGAGACCACAGAATGGTTCATGAAGGTGATTTGGTTGTTATTGGCATTTGTGTTGGTCTGGCCCTTGGCATCTTGTTGGCTGTCCTTGCATTTTTCGGCATAAGGTGGTACAAAAAGCATGCTTATCTTCGGCGGTGTGCAAATGACCGAAGTGTTCCTACTCATCCAGTACGCATAAATGGCTTTGGTACAAGCACTGAGCTCAGCGCATCTCTTTCAAATTCTGTAGCTGTTAAGGGATCAGAATACCCTCAGAAAAGTTCTCAGGTTTCTTGGTGGGCTCATAACAATAAAGATCGGTTTGCTTCTGCATCTGGCATACCTAGATATCCATACAAGTAAGTCAATTTCTAAAGTGTTGACAAGCTTGATTATCTTTCAATGTTGTATCAAAGCTATATCATGTTAAATGTTTCTTTATCTATAATTCTATATTTGCTTATTACTAAAATTTTTGGTAGATATATAAATGGCTTGTATGTATATGTCTTCCTAATCTTATCCTTCCATGGATGAAACTCATGAAAGTAGAATTTTAACTTTCTTATTCCCTTACTTATCTGTTTGTTACTTTTAAATTTGTGTTCTATGTTTCCGTGTATAAGAATAAGGGTATAAAAGAAAGCGACATTGTAAGAACACAAAATCAACAAAACTTAAAATACCCTTATGTCATAACTTTTAAGATCAGCTCAACTCAATCATTGGTCATCATGTCAGTCTTCACCACCTCAGCTCACAGTTGATCTTCATATTGTCTCTCTATACCTTTAACTGGAATCAATTGCTTTTTGGTTTAGTGTTTTGGTTTTACTGAATGCTCAACATTTCGTTAATAGTTCTTATTTCTCAGCTGATGCTAGCCTTCAGTTGTTTTCTTCAATAAATATTTTGTGTGCACCTTGTTAATCTTTGTATCTACTTTTCTTCATTACAATTCCAATTTTTTCTTTAAATTTTTTTTTTTTTAAATGAAGCGTTCATTTGTGTTTTTTTTTTCTCCTTGTGTTGGTCCATTAGAGGGCAATTGAGCCCATGCACTACAATGGAAGTGTTGTAGCTATACAACTACTGGATTTGATCCCAGTTTACTAAATGCGATAAGAAGTGACTTTACCAACTAAACTACATTCTTCTTTGTGCAAAAAGGTTACAAGAATGGCTATCTTAAAGAGTCAGAAAGTTTTATAAACTCACAAAAGTTGGAAAAAGGAACTGCTATTCCTGTCAACCTAGTATAATTGCAGATGTGTTAGGGGGAATGCACACTAGAATTTTTTTATCTTTTGCGGACAAATTGAAAACATCAGCTTCAAAATTATTAGACTGTGAAGCAAGGGCAAATTCATGTGTTTGGTTTTGAAAAATCAATATTTTTTTTACACTGTGTTTCTTGTTCTATTTCTTTCAATATTGATAACAAAAGACTTTGAGGTCTGCAGGAGTTATTCAACCAATAAACATAGTTCTTGGGCACAACTTACCACATACCTGTACAGAGCTGAATGCTCCTTACATGTAGATCTTTGAATTTTGTAATATAATATGGAAATGGATTCTTATACTATATGATGTATAGTTTGTCCCAACTATTCTTTCAGGGATATCCAAAAAGCTACACAAAATTTCACTACCATATTAGGACAAGGATCTTTTGGTCCAGTATATAAAGCTACAATGCCTACAGGAGGAGTAGCAGCTGTAAAGGTACTTGCTTCTGATTCAAGCCAGGGAGAGAGAGAGTTTCAAACAGAGGTAAGAACTGCATTAACAACTCTTTTTGAAGTGTGAAGTTTTATTTTTCCTCACTAAAAGTAATCTGAAAGTAAACATGCTTATTAATATATGATGTAGCATATTTCAAGCATGAAGACTTCTGTCCTTTGTACTGACGATTTGAGGGGATAGTACTTGCTTTCTTGCCTTTACATCTTTTAGGACTTATTAGTTACTTTTAGGAATAAATTTCTAATCTATAATCTAACAAGCCCGTCGCCTGAAAGGACCAAGCATTGTGATTTGTTAATGTTGACATAGAAGGTTTGATTCTTCACTCTTGAGAACTATTGAATTTAATTATTGGCAAAGATCCTTTCAATGTATTCTGTAAAGGAATTGATTTCAAGCATGATCCCTAATAAGGTTTAGGAGCGGAAAAATGTATCTCTCCAATTTTGTTTTGTTATTATTATTTGAAAAAAAAAAAAATCATTTTGGAGAAATTCCAAACCTTGCAATTTATACCAGCTTGTTCTTGTAATGATTTTAAATTACATTATAAACTTGCTATTTTTGTGTTTGGACCAACTATTTTTTTTTTTTTCCATCCATTATAAGGTCTGGTATTTTTGCAGGTGAGTCTTCTAGGAAGGTTGCATCATAGGAATCTTGTGAATTTGATAGGATATTGTGTAGATAAAGGACAGCACATGCTAATTTATGAGTTCATGAGTAACGGGAGTTTGGCAAACCTTCTATATAGTAAGTTCAGAAGCCTCCGTTTATATTAGAATTGCTATTCCTAATAGTAACTGCTTGGTTGGAGATTCCGAAATTCACGTGAAATATACCTCTACATAAAAAACTGAAATTTATTGTTTCCATAAAAAAAAAAATAAGACTACCATTATTTCATTTTGGTTATGTGACTTCCAATTCTTCATAATATACCTTCTAACATGACGTAATGGCAGAGTTCTCTAGATCACTTGTAGTTGTACGTTAATTATGTCATGTCAGGATTTGGTCAATACATTTTTAGTTATGTTGATTGTATGGAAAATGCAATGTTGTAGCCAACTTCATATGATTGTCTGCCATATTTATCACAGACAGAAACTACTATAACAAAACCAGACCAAAAAGCTTAAGCTGATAAAAAAGAACCAAACAATAGTATTTAAGCACCGTAACACACCCTCTCGCATGCTCAAGTCCAAACACATATTCAAAGCCCAAACAAATTCTAAAACAAACACAAATCCAATCATGTGGGGGGACTCGAATCCAAAGACTCCTTGGTATAACAATTTTCTAATACCATGTTAGTAACCATTAGACCCAAAAACTTAAACTTATAGGAAAAGACTCAACAATAGAATTTAAGCACTCTAAGAATTAAAAACATCTATTTGATCGGTTGTTGTGGTATGCATATTAACTGTTGTATATCTGATGAGAATACACTTGGAAACATGTTCCCAGATTCGCCTTGCATTAGCATGCCCATATCTGGAGATAATGTTGCACTTTAATTACCCATTATTTGAAACTTTTCTTAACTGTTGTACATTTACTCAGGTGAAGGACACATTTTGGGCTGGGAAGAAAGGCTTCAAATATCTCTTGATATATCACATGGTATTGAGTATCTTCATGAAGGGGTATGTTATATGATAAGCTCCCTTGTTCCTTGTCATAAATACTTTATTCATCTAATTCTTTGTTACATGATTCTTGGAACCTCAGGCAGTCCCACCTGTTATACATCGTGATTTAAAGTCTGCTAATATATTGTTGGACCATTCCATGAGAGCTAAGGTGAGCTGCCACACGGAGTCATACGTTCTGTTCCGTTTGTTAGAAATTTAACTGAGATTTTTTCTAAAGATGCGATTAAATATACATGTTATTACATTTGAATTGTTCTTTGATTTGGCCAAGATCCTGAATTGAATGAAAGAGAGGAAATGACTCCCTCTAATCATGTTTGTCTATGATTTTGATCTTCATGACTGTCATATAACAGGTTGCGGATTTTGGGCTGTCGAAAGAAGAGGTCTTTGATGGCCGCAAGTCTTGCCTAAAAGGTACATATGGATACATGGACCCCGCATACATGTCCACAAACAAGTTAACAATGAAGAGTGACATCTACAGTTTGGTATAATCATCTTTGAGCTCATAACTGCCATCCACCCACAACAGAACTTGATGGAATACGTTGATCTTGTAAGTATTTTTCCAAATGCAGTAAAATATTTTACTCTTATAAAAACTGGTTGATGTTTTTAATAATATACATTCTTTTCTTAAATCCTTTGAAGGCTGGTATGAGTCCTGATGGTGTGGATGAAATACTTGATAACCAACTTGTTGGAGCATGCAACATTGAAGAAGTGAGGGAGTTAGCTAGAATTGGTCACAAATGCTTGCACAAATCACTGAGAAAACGCCCTTCAATCGGAGAGGTTACACAGGCTATATTGAAGATAAAACAGAGACGCCGTGCTAAGGAAGACACGATGTCTTTTGCAGACGGGGATTTTTCACGAGTGATGAGCAGGATAGAAGATCAACAAATTGAGTTGAGTAAGTTGGGTGGCTTAAATGGAGAGGCATGAAGGAAAGTAACCAGACGGCAAAAAGGGTTTTTTTAGTTATCTTTTTTTCATGTTTTCGCTTCAGGGAATGAGTATGATCTTGCTTTAGGGTTTAAGTTTTAACAACTTTCTCTACCAAACCAGTATGCTTCAGAAAAATCAAAAAGAAAAACTTTAATTGAGATATGTGTAGTTATGTACAGACTGCGAGTTGGTATAAAAGAGCACAGCTATACTTCACATATATATATATAGAATGTGGATATATTAAGATGTAAATTTATAGGAGATGACTAGACAGTCAATTAATCCATCTACATGTTAGAAACAGACAAGAATATTTATTTATTTTCCTTCTTCAAGACTTCAATTAGCAACAGAAAATGCAGCCATACTATATGAAATGAAACAAAGCAACACATACAGTATTAAACACCACCAACAGCTGATGACGGTCACTGCATATAATCTCCAGCATTGACTTCTCAAAACCGGCATGAAGTTCCAAGCCTCTGTTTCTGTTTCTGACCTGATTTACAATTCATGAACGCTCGATACAACAACTTCTGAAAATGATCAAGGTATTGCACCCACTCCTCTTCCTTCATATCACCCAGCTTCACAAAACTAGTGCTTGCAGGCACCTGCTCATTCACACTCCTGTTTCCAGACGATGCTCCGCCCAAATATCCACTTTTCTTCATCCTACCTTCATGTTGCCAACTTCTCTCACTAATGCTCATATTTTTTATCAATATAGGCAGCCTGGAAAAAGATGGAGACCTGTACCTCACAGAATCACCAGATCCATCTACCCTTACAGCTATGACATTTCTTTCACTCTCTACCTCCTCCTCCTCCTCCTCCGTATTCTCGTTTACCCTAAAAAGTGAATCTCGGCTGTTTTCAGCTCTTGAACATTTAAAACTTTTGGTTGCCAATTTCTCTTCCATGTCTAAACTCGAATCAAACTCCTGTTCTCCATAGTCAATGCTGAAATGAAATTCCTGAGTGTCTCCTTCTTTCACATCATTACATAGCATTTTACTCTCCCCTAACAGCCTCCTCGCCTCGATGCATATCAACTCAAGCTCACTTGGTTCCTCCTCATGGCCTCGAAATTCCCTGCTCATCATCTCACCAATTTCAGCAAGACATAGACCAAAAGCTGCTGCCTCCTTAAGGAAAATAGTGCAAAGAATTAAAACCCTGAGACATGCTTCTCGAATCATGGGCAGCTCCAATCTAAGCATTTCAGAATCCCGAAATGGGTCAAGATGATTTATATAATCGAGCTCATCCTCTGAGAAAGGAATTGATGCTTGTGGCCAATGAATCCACTCAAAGTATGGGTCCTCCAAGTTTTCTGGAAGGCAAAGACCATGATCAATGGGTACAAGCTCCACTTGACCAAAACTCCCAGTCCCGTTAAACTTCCTCACCAAAAGGTTTCCAGCATGTCTATCCGTGTTTAAAATCCGAATATCTAAAATCCCTATCCTGTGTACAGCAGCAACCGGAAAGCTTGAAGTCCCATGGTCACTGGCATCAAAATCGTGAGGGATGAACTGCTGCAACGATGCAATCTTGCTGACCTGCTTCCTCTCTTGATTCTTGTTTCCATTCACCCCGTCATTGATGTTGAAAATTGTGTGTGTGACCTTAACAAGTGCAGTGCAAGGCACATCGGCAAAATGATCATAGTCAAGAAGGTAAGCTGCTACTTCCCTGAATCCGGTCTCCCCAACACGTACTGAACGCTTTAGGCCTGGCTGCCCAAGAGCCTTGCCTACAAAACCTTTCGGATTATTTGGAGCATAAGGTTCCTCATCCGTTGGCTTCACAATAGCAACATTTTCGCCTTGGCAATTTCTGAAATAGTAGGCACCTCCAAGCCCACTATGAACAGGAATCGGATCAACCCCATTCTTCATTGCCATAACAATTTCTTTCACCAGCTGTTTTGTTCTGGAAAAGTGACTAGAGTATCCTAATATCTCAATCAGACCACTTTGATCTCTTGGTTGAAGGTCCTTGCCAGTAGGTGAGAGACACGGGGTAGATGAACTTCTGTGCATAAAATTCCTTGTGAGAAGAAGTGGGGAATCATTTCTAACAGAACTGAGATCATTCTTAAACACTGTATCACCATAAATCAACGACCTCTCCTCAGTTGGGATATCAAGGGCAAGCTGTAATTTTCTTTTCACAGTGTGGGCATTGTCACTCCTATCTAACTCCATAGCCAAAACACATCCTGTCTCTGTCTGAACAAATACACGCCTCTTTCCAGAAGGTTTTCTTTCCATTCTCTTATCCCCACAACGCTCGCTGTTAAGGAGTCCTCGAAAGGCAGCAACAGCCATCTTCTTATACACAGAGCAGTCCAGTTCAGGAGACGTGAAATGAAAAGGAGAAGCAGTAAAGCTCAATGCCAGCAGCAGAGAAGGCGGCAGCAGAGAGCTTCTCTCTCAAGCAGACGCCAAACTCAAACGGCGGCAATGGTTGGAGCGAAATGTTAGTGTCGTAAACAATCATAATCGACCCAGTAGAATTCAATTTGTTTCCAAGATTCTCATATCGGAACAGATTTCACAAAGAATTATACAAAGCCTAGTGAAACTGCTACATTGGGGATCCACCTGATAATACTGGTTGACTGGAAGGTAAAAGAATCATCAGAATTAGAGTGTAGCCCTACCATTGAACCAAAAAAAATGAGATACTAAAAAAAAAAGGAATAAGTTTATCATATTCAAAGGTAATTGTTCAATAAAGCCTTAAAATATTAACCACAATAATCGAATTATTATTTTCATCAGTTTAATTTGATATTTTACACAACTATAATTATATCAGGTGAAAATACAAGGAATTTTTATTTATTTTTTAATTTATTGTTGATATACCAAGTGACAGGGACTCGATCATGAACATTGTCTGAATGGGAACCCTTCACCTGTTCACCACCAGGCCACATTCAGCGGCAACAACAAGGCATTGTTCATTTCAAAATGAACCCGTCCTTTATAAAACGCCTAGATTTAACTAATCACGAACGCAAGTCTTAATTATTACCTCAAAATATTAAAAAATAAATAGACAGCCAAACAATTGTGCCATAAAAAATGAAGATGAAAACGACATTCAACATCAAATTGCAATTCTTAAGAATTTAATCTAACAATAACAGTAGTCTAAATATTGATAATAAAAATTTTGGATTTGCAGGACAATAGATTCATCATTCATGATTTGACGGTACCATTCACGTTCTTCTCATCTACGGATTTTCTCGGGAAACAGACGGATAGTAAACCGATTCAGAAAGAAAGAATCGAGAACTCACCGAAGATGATCGAGATCGGGAATTGGACGGCGAAGACGCTGGCCTTTCGATGTGGATGATTAGATCAACGGCTGTGATTCGATCCTCTCTCACTCCCGCTTCTGGGACATATTCTATTATTCTAACTTGTTTTCGATTTTCTAAAATTATAATTATAATACTAAATTGGATATTTATATCATCTCGCCTAAGTGACACTTGCTCAGGTTATATCCGTCCACGTGGTTAGTGGGGCCTGCTTTTGTGGGATCAAACAGTGACGTTGCCGGATATAGTAGGGTGTGGGGAGTTGCAGGCTTGCAGCTCATCTCCTAGAAGGCCACTCGAAATAGGACTAAAACTGGGGTGCAGCATGATGCACCCAAGACCCTCTCCTCGAGATAGACAAATTTTTTTTTTTACTAATTCACTTTATATATATATATATTAGGACAATGCTTGAGGACTAACTAACCAAGGTACTGGTCCCATAAATGAGGTGTTAACACGTGACCCATTTTGGAAGAATACAAGGAGATAAATGTAAAAAGTGAAAAAAATAATGTCATGTACCTACACACTATTAGTGGGTCAGTATCTTCGGTAAGGACCAGTCAGTATCCAAGCATTATCTTATATATTATAGTAAATGAAGGTACTATGTATTCTTTCAAAATAAATAAATAAGGTACTATGTATAATAAGATTATACAAAACGTGGACATGATAAATCGTAATCTTTAATAATCTTCGTTTTAAACAAAGTATTCCTATTTATCAAATCAGATGGTCATATATGAAATAATCTTAATCCTGAGTATTTAACAGACTTCTACTTATAAGGTTATGTCATTTGACTTACTCGGTATGGACGTATGGTTTGTTCATAATGTCAAACCTAAACTTTGTATCTTAGAGACATAATATTATATTTAGCCGGGAATGATAATAACAAAATGGAATCTATTCCTTCTTAAATGAAGTTAGACAAATAGTTCTATTAAGTAAATGATTCAGGTCTTGAACAATAGTGCGCTTAATTTATGATAAGATCATAAATAATTGTTCATTAGAAAATCACTGAAACCTGAGGATAAAGATTTAATTGAGAAGTCAACGGATTTGAACCTAGCTCATATAATGGAGGATTAATCTATATGTAATGATTATATCAGTGGATTATTCGATTTCTATTAGAGTAATTAATTCAATAATGACAAGAGTGTAGTTCCAGTTTTTTTTAGTGGAATAATTCTGGAATTAATAAATCAGATGTTTAATTAAATAGTCAAATTAATTATTAAAGTTTTATTGGAGCTTGAAATTATAGCTCCATATGTCCCCATGCCATCTCTATAACACTGTATTGAATATTAAGGTATACTGAGACTTAGTGATTAATTTGGAATTAATCATATAAATATAAATTAGTTTATGTATTGTTTAATTAATTGTGAATTTATTAATTATTAACATTTTTATTCAATTAGTTATAAATGAATTAAATGTTATTTAAATAATGTGATTATTTAAATATTTAATTGGATGACACAGTGTGTGGGTAGGACCACAGTTTCATTTTCGAAAACTATAAAGTGAAAGTCACTGTATAGTTTTTGAAAATTGCAGTTTAGATTTATTTGTTAAATTTTTTAAATAGTTATTTAAATAATTAGATTATTTCAAATAAAATAATTATTTAATAATTGGATTATCATATATTTAAATTGAGCAGATAAAGATAAAAACCACAAGGGATATTTCCCCTATGTTTGCTGATTTTTCTAGTGGATTTATCCACCGGTAATTTCAAAATTTGTCTATTATTATAATAATTAAATGATTGTTATTTAATTATTTTTATAAATATTTTCGAAATTGCTATTTTAAATATTTAAATAAATTATTTATTTTAATATTTAATTAGTATTATAATACAATTAGATTTTTGTCACAAAAGGGCTATGATACTCCTTTATAAAAGACGAAAATAGTAGAGAAAATTGGGTTTTAAAGTTCCAACCTCTAGAGAAAATTGTGAGAAAGTCTCTCAATATTTTTCTTGTTGTCTCATGCAACAAGAATAGAAATTTGAGGGTCGATATTTTTCTGTTTAATATCGAGACTCCCACTTGTAAGTTCTTTAGTGTTGGAGATTCGGTATGAAAGAATATCGTTCAAAGGAATCACGAATATTTTACAAAGGTAACGATTTTGTTCTTTATATCTTTTGAATTAAATATTAAAAGCAATATAATTACAATGACCCCATAAAACAATTTTGTTTTTAGAAAAATTGTATTCGGGCCCACCATTCCACTGCGCTTTGTTTTCAAAACCAACAAGTTTAACTTTAGCCATTTAAAACAAAATCATAACAAATTGAAATAAATCTGTTCTTTTTTTTGACAGTTTCTTGCTTTAAGTTCAAGTTTATCTATTAATTTAATCATAATGTAATTTCTCTCATTTGTTACGTGTATACTTATAATCATAGCTTAAAATATTCACAATTTTCATGATATTTCCATATTTTAAGGGTATCGATATTGATATGAGATGTAATATCTTTTCTGTAAAATATCAAGGAAACTTTTGTAAATATCTATAATATTTCCGTAAAATATCGATATTTGTGACAATAATGCTATTTTGTCCAAATTTGATGCTCAAATAATCTGACATCACTAAAATCTATTCAATTAAATTATATTAGATTCGTATGATTTAAATAAATAGATTATAGTGATACCACATAATTTGAACACTAAATTTGGACGAAGTAGAATTACTCTATTTGTAAACATGTTGTGTAATTATACATAATACCGTGGAAATTTCCATAAAATATCCGATATATTTTTGTCAATGTAAAGTGAGAAATTGATGATATTCTCTAACGTTTTTATCTACATTTTTTTAATTAAACAAATTATGTATTCACAATTTTTTTTTTTTTTTTTTTTTTTGTTAGTGTTGATGTTAATGGATTCCAATCAAACCAAGAAGCATACATGTGGCATACTGGCATGTTCATAGGGTTGGCAAAAGGGGTTGGGTTTACTGAAACCGAACCGGACCTGCATCATAAAAAAAACCTGAATTTAACAGGTCTTTTTAAACCTGCAATAATTGCTGGTCAATTAAGAGTTCAGACACGGGTTCATTTCAAGGATTCAAAATTTTTTTGTCATTATTTGGAGCAGTTCTTGTAAGAATATCACCACTTTACTAATTCAAGTTTAAAAGGCACTTATTTAGGTGACCAGATAAAAATATTCTTATTTTGTCAGTTTGTGTCTTTTCAAACCTAAAGAGAAAACGGTTGACAGAGAGAGAGAAAACATCGGTTGCAAGAAATACACATAAAACTTCACGGCGAACAACAAAAACCACATCAAAACAACAACCTTAAACTGGTTGTGTGAATTTTGAATCTAATTAAAAAGGCTCGGAGACTATTTATAAAGTCTCGGAGCCAGTGTTAAAAGGCTCAGAGACTATTTACAAAGTCTTAGAGACACAAAATTAACAAAAAAAAAAAAAAAACTGATCGTTAAAAAGGCTCGGAGACTATTTACAAAGTCTCGGACAGTGTATGAAAAGTCTCGAAGAACTGTTGAAAAGGCTCAAATACAATGTTAAAAGTCTCGGAGATTCAAAAAGTCTCGAACAAAAACTTTTAACATTGTATTCGAGCCTTTTCAACAGTTCTTTGAGACTTTTCATACACTGTCCGAGACTTTGTAAATAGTCTCTGAGCTTTTTCCGAGCCTTTTTAACAATCAACTTTTTTTTGTTAATTTTTGTATCTCCGAGACTTTGTAAATAGTCTCCAAGCCTTTTAACTATGGCTCCAAGACTTTGTAAATAGTCTCCGAGCCTTTTCAATTTGTCTCAGAGCCTTTTCAATCAGTTCAAAATTCCCAGATCTTCAGTGGGGAGCTCGACCCTCGAATGCGTCTGCGTAACGCCATTAAACTAATTATCCAATGATGTTCAACCTCCATTGGAGGTCTGTTAAACAAACCTTTATGAAGAAGATGAAAGAATAAAAATAAAAAAAAAATAAAAACTTTAAAGTAAGATAATGTGTATAAAGTAAGGGCATTATTATCCGTTCACCATAATAGGTGTCTTTTAAACTTAAGTTATTAAAGTGGTGACTTTCTTACAAAACTACTTTAAAAAGGTGACATTTCCCACAATTTCCATTTCATTTCAAACCCTTAAATGACCCGCATAAATAAAATTTAGGTTTTTTCAAAACCTCAACATGGTCATGCCTCTCATCGTATCTACCCTCTCACCTCCGTCGACACATCACGTCTTCCGTCACTGGTCGATGTTGGTCTCTGCCATCAAAACATCATTCTCTCTTCATCTACGAAGCTTCTCACGATTAGATTGTTTTCTTAATCAAAGTGACTGAGACTATTTGAAATTATATCTTTGAACACAAAACTCGTCACCGGATTTCATTCATCTGGTAGTGTTAGATCTTGCCATTTATAAAAAAACCATTTTTGTTGATGTTTTTGGATGGGCTCTTCTGCTTATAGTTCTTTATTTTTTGTTTACTTGAAGTGTAGTTTATGATCTTGTCATTTTGATTGAGCTCTTTTATGTTTAATGGATTTATTCACAAGAAAATAGCAAAAGAGAGATAAATAGCAAGAAGAATGCAAAGAGAAAGAATGCAGAGAGAAATAATTCTGGAAATTCTACTTGTTTTATTGTAATGACAAACACCCCTTTTATAGGGAACGAACAAAACCATCTATTGTAAGGAAAACCATAAAACCTATAACTAAAAGGAAAACAACTTGTAATTGGAAAATATAACCACAACTACAAAAATGTTAAAAGAAATTGATTATTTACATCGGTTTTTAGATAACTGATTTAAAAAAACTTATAGAAATCGGTTTTTATAAAAACCGATTTCTTAAATATTGTAGTTTAAAAAGACAACGGTTTTTGGGAAAACCGATATGGATTTATTTTCCAATAAGAAATTAGTTTTCCTTAAAACCGATGTCTTAAATATTGCTGTTTGAAAAGACAACGGTTTTTGGGAAAACCGATATGGATTTTTTTTCCAATAAGAAATTAGTTTTCATTAAAACTGATGTCTTAAATATTGCGGTTTGAAAAGACAACGGTTTTTGGGAAAACCGATATGGATTCAAAAGCAAAATTCTGTTGAAATTCAAATCTGACCTATGTCCACATTCAAGTGCGCATCTCTAAAAACACTCAACGTTATTTGCTCAAATTTTGACACAAGAAAGTAGACATGCAAACAAACACTTTTCATTTAGAAAATATTCCAAAAATCGATTTGAAAAAATGTGAAAATGAGCGATGAAAACATCTCACTCGCGGATTCTCGTAGCTTCTGACCTTTGACTGAATAATTGATCATAACTTTCAAAATACCACCCAGAATTTTATGTTCTTTATACCATTGGATTTGTATCGAAAAATAGAAGAATCCAGCATAGATAAAAAAATTTATTTCCTTGCCAAAAGATACAGTTTTAAGGAAAAATTTTACACAAAAATTGATTATCTCTAATCGCTTCTGACTTTTGACTGAATAATTGATCATAACTTTCAAAATACCACCCATAATTTTATGTTTTTTATACCATTAGATTTGTATCGAAAAATTAAAGAACCCAGCATGGACAAAAAAATTTATTTCCTTGCCAAAAGATACAGTTTTAAGGAAAAAATTTGCACAAAAATTGATCATCTCCAATCGCTTATGACCTTTGACTGAATAATTGATCATAACTTTCAAAATACTGCCCATAATTTTACGTTCTTTATAACATTGGATTCGTATCGAAAAATTGAAGAATCCAGCATGGACGAAAAAATTTATTTCCTTGCCAAAAGATACAGTTTTAAGGAAAACATTTGCACAAAAATATCTCCAATCGCTTCTGACCTTTGACTGAATAATTGATTATAACTTTCAAAATACCGCCCAGAATTTTACGTTCTTTATACCGTTGGATTCGTATCGAAAAATTGAAGAACCCAACATGAACAAAAAATTTATTTCCTTGCCAAAAGATACAGTTTTAAGGAAAAAGTTTGCACAAAAATATCTCTAGCAGAACACAAAACCACACAAAAAATGAAATGAAAAATAAACCCACCAATATATTTTTTTTAATATATGTTTGTAGTAGAAATTAGAATTTTGATTAGTTGAGTAAATTTAAATTTATCAAACAAGTTTTTTTTTATTTTTTTTATTTCTAACAACTCATATAGGTTATATATAAATATTGTGCAATTGTTAACACCTCTAATCTTGTAGTCAGACGGTAAAGGCTTACCACTTTGACTTTGAGGTTATAAGTTCAATTCTTCATAATAACAATTAATCCTCATTATTATCAAAGGTGGGGCTAGTCGGACGGCGGGATTAATTTTCGTAATACAACAATTTTACGTCGCGGTTTTTAAATCGGTTTTATATATAACCGATGTGTTTTCGTGTGTTTTTACATCGGTTAAAAACCGATTTCTTTAGCACGTTGTTTTCTAAATCACTCAAATAGACATCGGTTTTTAAAATTTGAAAAACCGATTTCTTCCATATAAAATAACCGATTTCTTTTGCGTTTTTTGTAGTAGTGAACTAATTAAAATAGAACATCTAACATACTAATATTCCTAATTAAGATTGGCATCTTAACATTCACCCCTCCTTCAAAGACAGCTTGTCCCCAAATTGTTGAAAATCTAGAAAATGGGCTACAAACTCATAATATTCCTCCTAAGTAGCCTCCTCATGAGGAAGACTTTGCCATTGAACTAGAAGTTTGGTAATAGCTTGGTTACAATGTTGAAAAATACTTGTAAGTGCCACCTTTTTATGATTGGCTTATTTAAGTGACAATCTACAATTGGGGATCTTAATGTAAGGGTAGATTAGGTGCTTGAAGTGTTCGTGATCAAGTTTCCTTTGACATCCTCAAAGCTTCAAGATCAAGTGCTTAAATGTATAACACTTAACTTTGATTCTTGAAGAGTTTTAGTGCACACACACACATACACACACACACACACACACATACACACACACTTGTATGACATTCATTTGTGTCTTTTATTGTCATTTTATGTGTGCATTGTCACCACTCACACACTTGTACAAATTGCATATATGTTAGTGTATTAGACCGCATGAGAAGGCATCATTTCTCATTGTCGCGGTCGTGGTGATCAACCCCAGATTGCTTTCTAGCAATTGTCATGGTCCAGTGATTGACCGTTGTTATGCCGTCAAAAAGATTTATCTATTCTAATTACCTCGCAAATGCACGAGTCAAAGGATTAGTATAATATGTAAGCAAGGCTCGTTCCCACAATGAGGTGTGGTACCTTAAATCGGTTCTAGTCTTAGATTATATACAATATATTAACACTAATTACATGCAATGAAAAGTAAATCACGGTTGTCACAAGCAAATTAACTAACTAATTCACTAAGGTTACACTAAAATCACATTAATCAAAATACAACTAAGTTAACACTAAATCCAACTACAACTATGCAATTCATTCACTAAATCACTAAGCTTATCAACTACACTTAACTAAATTAACACTAACTAGATTAACTAACTACCAACTCATGCAATGGTCATGCAAGAGTGGTGAAGTGAGGTGGTATGGGAATGGAAATGGAGATGTTAGAGAAGTGATGTACAATGCAAATTATCCAATTACCAGTTGATGGCAATTATGCACACAAACTTAGGATAAAGACCCATAAATGGTCATCCATGCATGAAATTGAGGTCTCAATTGGTCTAAATCACATTACAAGTCAATCAATTCATCAATTAAATTAACATGTATACATTTAAGCTCAAGCAAACAATAGATTCAACTAATCTCATAGATAATAAACACAAATACACCAAATCCTTAACATCAATGCTTAGTTACACATTAACAACAAACTAATGGAAATAAGAGAGACAAAAGAGACAACCCAATGGTCTTGGTGAAGTCTTCAAGCTAGCTCAACTTCTCTTGATGTTCCCAAGCTCGAAATCAATGGGAAACCATGGTGAAAGGTGACAAAATGAACTAGAAATGGTGAGGTTTTGGTTTGGTGTTGATGTGGTGATGATTTGGCACGAAAAAGGGGTGGATTTGGGTGAGTATAGTGGCTGAAAAACCACCTTCAAGTCTAGTTACGAGCTAAGGTTTGTGTGGCTATTTTTGGGGATTTTGTGGATATTAGTGATTGTGTTTTAAGACAGCAAAAAAAGGTATATATAGTGGGAAAGAGTTAGGGCAAGAGTTGGACGTGAAATGACCTCCATATCCCTCTGAAATTGGCTAACTCGTGGGTTCGAAACCGCATAACAAAGTCGCGGAACATCACTCCGTAGGTTCAACTCCTCTGCTCCGTGGGTTCTTTCTTGCTGAATGAAAGTTAGGGTGAATTCCAGTGACTTCGTTCATGGTGAGCTTTGAAGCTTGGAGGATCTGGAGGTGAGAGAAACCTTTTCATGAAGGCTTGAAAATGGGTCCAATGTGATCGCCGGGATGTGGGTCGTCGATCTGGGTGGAAAATGGCTGAAAAAATGGCCAAAAACGGTTTGGATGACGTCGGGTTGGATCTCCACAACTGATAGATCTCCATTTGACGGAGTCATGGAGATCCATTGGTAGACCTCTATCTGTGTAAATGGAGGTTGTGTGACCTCCATCTTCGTGCATATATAGGTCGCAAATGGAGATCGATGGACCTCCATCTACACAGCCTCCATCTTCGCGTGAGATGGAGGTCCACTAATGGATCTCCATGAAGGAGACACATACCATCAATTTTTAAGAAAAAAAATCAATTTTTTTTTTCGATTTCCACCATCCATTGATGGAGGAGATTCATGTAATTTTTTTTTTCCTTTAGTTTTTCAATTTATTTTCTTCTTTAAAAAAAATGAAACTAGTTTTTTTTTTTTTTTTTTTTTTTTTTGACTTTTTTGAAATTGTTTTATTGGTACACGTGTCACAATTGTATACTAATAGTGTATAAAGACATAAATACCTCTGTTTCCGTTAATTTTGACTAACCATTGACTTATGGACGGACACTTTTGATGTATTTCCAAAAAGATGGGGTCCAAACACCATAATACACATAAGTCGAGTAAAAAAGTAACTTTTCCTTAAAACATAGATAAGGACCTAACCGTAATTCCCCCTAAATATTCAATAAGATTATAACACATGCGGGTTTTTAAAATTTATTTAATTATGAAAATTTCATTTCTTTTAAAGCAAATAACACCCAACCTCACTGAGCTTTATCATTGTATACGCGGAATCAACTTGATCAAAAACTGACACTCATCTCCCCTACCGTTGGTCTAACTTGGTCAAACTTAAATGTTAAGCAAGTTTGACTATCAAGACTAATGGTATTTTGATCATTTTATTAAAATTATTAAAAACAGTTTAAACACTACCTGCCTCAAGATGGTTGGTGGAGATCAATTAAAAATTAAAAGAAAAAAAGGAAAAAAAAAAAAAAGGTTGGTAGAGATCCACTCTATGGAAATCATCATCACCATATCTTCATCTACTAGGGCGACTACTGGGTCTCCATCGACGATGGAGATTCAGACTAGGATCTCTATCAGCGATAGAGATGGTGATCTCCACCCTTTTTTTTTATCGGTTTTATTATTATTATTTTTTAAATCTTTTCTTCCTTTCCAACATTTCTCTACTATTTATCTTTAGATGGACGATGGAGATCCCAACCTCTTTTTAATTTTTTAATTTTTTTTTATGGATGGTAGAGATTAGGGATGGCAATTAAACCCGAATCCGTGGGACCCGCCCGAACCCAACCTGCTTAAATAGGGTTTGGGTTGGGATAAGTGTACCCATGGGCGGGTATGGGTTTGAAAATTGTACCCATCACGGGTTCGGTTCGGGTATGGATTTAGAAAAAAATTCATACCCGAACCCACGTACTCGCGAACAATAAAAATTATATAATATTTTATTATTTAAAATATTATAAATTTAAACTCCAATAAAAACTTTTTAATTATATAGAGAATAAAATGTAAACATTTCAATCTATTAAGTGTTTTTATTCTTTAAAATTATAATATTTCATATATTTAAATAATATAGAAATAATTTTCAAAAAAAAAAATTGGCGGGTTCACGGGTTTTACCTGTGGACCCGCTTGTTTCACAGGTTCGAGGGCGGGTTTGGGTGTCCTCGAAACCCACAGGTAAAACTCGAACCCAAACCCATTTATTTTTACGTGTTCGCGGGTGGGTTTGGTAAACACAAAATTTCGCAGGTTTGGGTTTGGATTTTGCCAAACCTGCCCGAACCCGCCCCATTACCATTTGGTAGGGATCCATTTAATAATAATTTTGTTTTTATTTTTTGTTTTTTGTTTTTTATTTTTTATTTTTTATTTTTTTTGTAAATGGATATGGATGGTGGAGATCTATTTTTTTTTTCTTATTTAGTTAAGGGATCAAGGTTATTTTTGTCTTTTAGAAGGTTTGACATGGTCAATGGTTAATTTAAACATCCGTTGACTACCGATAGAGAGTGAGTGTTAGTTTTTGATAAAATTGAACGCTACTTGCCATCAAGATATATTGGACTGTTAGAAATTTCAGTATCTCCTCGGATTTTGTTTTCCCACAAAACACTCTTGCCATTGGAGGAACCCAAAAGCCATAGCTTTGATAATATTCCAAAAAACCATTACATTTCCCAATCACACTTATCATCATTATTTATTCTCACACCACATAATTTCTCTACTTATATCAGCAATATCATTAACATAATATAAAGATAAAAGAGACTCTTTTTATATGGGTTCATGAATTTAGGTTATCACTTATCAGCTTTATAAGATGATATTGGTCTAATAGTAAATCCTCACACCTACGTCAAGTTATAAGATGATGTTGGTCCAGTAGTAAATCCTCACACCTACGTCAAGTTCGAGTCTTTCTACTCTCTTAAAAAAATCCTGAATTTATATAATATTTCAGAAAAATAAATTATAATTGTTTCCATATTAATTTTTAATTTTTTTTTTATTTTTAAAAATTGTTATATTGAAATTAAATGTTTAAAATTTTGATTGGAAGGTTAAGTCCACGCTCCAAAGGAGAGAGTGGTAAGATGTGAGGAAGTTGAACACAGATATGAAAAGTAGATAGACAGGCATGTCTGAATTCTGACCCACTACAAGTATGAACAACTCAAAACATTTTCGAGACATGTTGTCGCACGTGTCACGTCTCTTGGACTCTGTCTCTTGACTCTCACTCCAGTTCTCTTCTCTGCTACTTGACTTGAAACACAGCACTGGTACACGGAGAGAGATAATGAAAGGAGAAGGGAAGATGCTGTTCAAGTCGAAGATGAAGTGGGTTGGTTTGGTTGGATTGATTCTATCAATTTTCTCCATATTAGTACATCTATTTCTTGCAAGATTCACAGAGGACGGCGTTTCAGATTACCAGTCCTCTATCACCATCTTCTCTTGGAGACCCATCTTTGAAACTCTCGACCCATCTAGAACTGTAAGTTTTCTGCTTAAATTTAACCCCACAAGCATCTCCTTTTCTTTATCGTGCTTTGCCATTTTTTCTTTAACTGTTAAATGAGTGATTATCAAGTTCAAATCTTTGATTTTTCTTTTCTTTAAACTGGGGGGATATTTCAAAGTACTATTTTCATTTGGTTTCTAGTGTTTTATTTTAATTGGGTGCTAATTGCTGTACAAATTACTTTTTGTTGTTGTATATGAACATTGGATTGAATGTTGAGTGTTTTAGGGCTTTTTCTGATAATTTTTTTATTATATTTTTTTCTTCCTTTTGTTTCTTTTAATGTTTGTTCTTTTGGGGATCCATCTTTAGAATGTTTCATAAAATTTGGAACTTGGAATCCTTTATATCATTACTATAAATTTTATTTTCCCCCTCATTTCTTCTATCAATTTTGGTTTAACATTGTTCTATGTTGGTAGCTTCTTATTGTTTTTTTTTTTCTTCTTTTTTTCTTTTAATGGTTTGGGCAGAGTCCATTGTACAGAAGACTATGGGGTCCAGTAAAGCCTCTTGAATCTTTACATCCAGATGCAAGTCCCAGAGGATACTATGCTGGTTAGCTCTTACTTTTTTTTCTTTTGTTATCATTTTCCTTTGCTTTATTGAGACTTATGTTGTTAAAACATAGATGATCTTGTTGATGCTCATTGCAAAAGTAAAGCCAACCATAGGTTTAAGATAAAATCTTTTTTAACTCCGTTGTGAGAAATAATTGCTTGCAGATTAGGAGGATCCAGTTTCCACTGTACTTATCTTTATCTTTTTTTTTTTTATAATTTAATTTTTTAAATTTTTTTTATTTTTATGGTATAAAATTGACTGTAATGCCTGCAGAGGAGGTGATGTCGAAGCCTTATTCAAACTATAAGAAATGAAAAGAAACTGAGATCACTTTGAAAATGTAGATAATAATGACAATCTTAGATCACCTGTTTTCATCATTCTTGTTAACACACAATCACCATGTTGTCAAGTTATTTGGTTGAGGCATGTAGAGATTAAATGAGTGGCTTCTTAATTTTTTATTTTTGGTCGCTATCAAACATTAAGATATGCTACCAAAATTTGTTATGGATGAGTTGTTCATGAGAGGCTTGCATTTTTTCCATTTGTGTAAAAGCCCATTTTTTTTTTTTCAGTGACATTTTTTTTTTGACCCAGAAGGTTTTACTTTTGGTTTGCCACACAAGGTTTCTAATGACATTGTATTTGATCTTGAAAGATGGTCTGCAGTACTTTGGAATGCTGTCATAGGAATCGTGATAAATGTAAATGAGACTAAACTGCATTGTCATTGTTGATAGATATTGTTTAGTGTTTAGTATGACTATAGAATACCTTATCAAAGAAGTATGCCTATGAGATACCTGATAAAAAAGGATGCCTAGAAAATACATATTGGAGCCCTCCAAGAAAGAATCTAGGGTTCCAAAATGAAATACTAAAAAATTCATCCATGTCTGGCCTGATCAAATACAAGCCTGCTTTTGTGGTGCACTTCGTTTATGCGCATTCAGCACTTCACCTTGATTATTTAAAACCGTGTATGCAATCACTCTGCATTGTTTTGCAGTTTATTGGGTGCCTTTGGGGTTCTCCTTAAGTTTGCATCAATTTTGTGATTTTGTTATCAAAATAAAAGAATAAAGAAAGTGAATGAAACGAAAAGTAAGAAAGAAAAAAGAAATGATTTTTTGGACTAACATGTTCATGTTGCTATTTAAGTGTAAAATACCTCCTATTCATATATTTTCTATTGAACACAAAACGGATTTTGATTGTGCTCTTTTCAGAACCATGAAAGTGGTTGCATGCTTATTTCAACCTACTTGTAATGAAAGATGAAAGAATAGGATGTGGGTTCAGAAAGGAAAATCTCGTATTTCAGATAGTTTTTCTTATCTATATATTTCGTTTCATATCTTAATGGACTAACTAAAGCATACCTATGACAGATCCCAGTTTACAAACAAATGGGTTTCTCTTCGTACGGATACAAGGCGGTTTCCATGAGATTAGGAACTCTGTGAGGATACCATATCAATTTACCTTTTTGCTGTTGAAATAATACATCATATCTTACGAAAGTGTAACTTCTTTACTAAATATTTCAGGTACCTGATGTGGTTGTTGTTGCTCGGCTTCTTAATGCTACTTTAGTTATACCTGAGATCCAGTCAACAACGAGCAGCAAGGGAATCAGGTTGCTTTACTTTATGACTACTGCAATTTAAATTTTATTTAAAAGTTAAATCATGCCTATCATTTATTTCATTTGTAATTGTTTTATTTCAAATTTCAATTAATATAAGTATATTACCACTTGTTTAATACAGCTCACAGTTCAAGAGTTTTGCATACCTCTACAATGAGGACCAATTTATGGCAGCTTTAGCCAAAGATATCAACATTGTAAAAACCCTTCCAAAAAATCTTAAAGGGGCTCGGAGAAAGAAAGAGATCCCGGTGTTTAGAGTGCCGTATGCAGCTTCACCATATTATTATTTGCACCATGTTCTCCCAGTCTTAACCAAGCATTCAGTGGTTGAACTAGTTGTTTCTGATGGTGGATGCTTGCAGGTAATGAGACATGTCAAATGACCTCGAGTTATGAGCTTTCTTTGCTCTCCTTTCTTTTTTTCTTGGTATTTGTGACTTTCTGTATATACACGGATTTGTTTCCCTGATTCTTTGGAATGGAGTTGATTGTGGTTGCTAGTGCCTTATTAGTACTTTAGATGATGCCAGTGCCTTTAATCATGTAGAAGGCCATAATAAACTTTCTCAAGTAAGAGAGAGAGAGAATAAAAACAAGTCTAGTTCTTGTTCTTAAGATTCATTACAGGGAGATTGCCTCATCATGCTTTACATGGTTGATTTTCAGGATCTTCTTGTCCCTTAAAACCATGATTGTTGTCATAGTTTTTATGCTTATCTTTTCCCATTTTGTCTGTTCTGTGAACAATTTTCTTGGCATCTGATGTTGTATGGTGGAAATGATTGAAATTCTTGTTGCTTTGGGACTAACCATTATCACTTTGGTACTATTTTTATTCTACCATATCATGGATTCTTTATGCATCTATGCTCATTATTCTCTTCTCTGGGATCTGATCCAGGCCACTCTCCCACTGCATCTTGAAGAGTATCAGAGGCTGAGATGTAGGGTTGCCTTCCATGCTCTTCGGTTTCGACAAGAGGTTCAGGAGCTTGCAACAAAAGTTTTGCATAGGTCAGTGACAACCCAACATTGTAAGCACAAGTTGCAGAAATTTATTATTAGCTTATGACTAATTTCTGGTATTCATTTCAGGTTACGGGCTCCTGGACGGCCATTTATAGCCTTTGATCCTGGGATGACCAGAGATGCTTTGGCATATTTTGGTTGTGCTGAACTATTCCAGGTACCTGCTTCAAACTCTCTGAGGACATGGTTGGCGATTTGATTTATGAATCATTTTGTCGCTGAAGCTTAACTGACATTGATATGTTTATTGTTTCGTGGAGCTCTTCCTAAGGATGTGCACACTGAACTCATTCAGCACAAACGGTCTTGGATGATAAAACGTAGGATTGTCAAGGGGAAACTATCTGTAAATTCTGAGGAACTTCGATTGAATGGTTCATGTCCTTTAATGCCGGAAGAGGTAAGAGATGTAGAATTGTGGATTTTAATTCTTAGTTGGTAGATTAGTCCACAGATATAAAAGATAGAATGCTAATGATGTCACCCGAAGATCTTACATTATGATGCCTTCTAGTTTGTGTTTACTTTTTTTTTTTTTTTTCACTAAGTGCATGATCCACTTAGTTGCTTCAGGATATTGGAGAGGGTTAAAGTTAACATCTTTATAGGAAATCGGGTTCCTGATCTAACGTGGTAGATTTTGTACAGGTTGGCATTCTTCTTCGTGCATATGGATATACATGGGACACAACAATATATGTCTCAGGTGGAGAAGTTTTTGGCGGCCAAAGGACTTTAATTCCTCTGCATGCTATGTTTGAAAATGTTATTGATAGGACTTCCCTGAGCACTGGTTGGGAGCTCAGTAGAATTTATGGCCGTGAAGATAACCTTAATGGAAATTACCCAGTGACTCCTCCTTCTGTTGAAGAAGTGAAGGTTGAAGCTTGGAAAACTGCTGGTCCACGTCCTCGTCCACTTCCTCCACCACCAGCCCGTCCTAAATCATACAACATTGAAGGTTGGTGGGGTTGGGTGGCTGAGAGTGATAATGAGCCTGAAAGTACAGTTATTGAGTTGAGGACTAATGCCCATAAATTACTATGGGAAGCAATTGACTATGTGATTTGTGTTGAAGCTGATGTATTCATCCCAGGGTTTGATCGAGATGGTAAGGGGCATCCAAATTTTGCCAGTTTGGTAATGGGGCACAGGCTTTATCAGTTGGCTGCATCAAAAACGTACAGGCCTGACAGGTATGGTTATTAAGAAGTCTTTTTTTGGATATATTACTATATCATAGAATTAAAGCAAGATTTCTAGGTTTCAATCTCTCCTACTCCAATTTTGGAGGGAGAATTGGTTTGCGTTCGTACATGGGATGTGATAAGAAAAAGAGAACATTTTATCGGATGGTATAACAACCTACTTAGTCGTAGCAATGCAGCTGAAGTTTTTTATTTATGCTGGTTGGCAGTGGACTGTATGCTTTATAATTCTGCAATATAATTATCTCATTCACACATTTCTATATTCCCAAAGCTAATTTACCCTGGTATCAATATAATTTTTTTTTTTTTTGGTTTATTTAGCTCGGAAATTCTGAAATTGTGCTACAGCATATTGCGAGCCTGCTTATAGCTGCAGAAGTCATTTCAAATTGGAAAGTCTGTTATATTTTTATTCTTATTTCTTATTTTCCCCTCATGTCAACACAGGAGAGAAGTTGTGAAGCTTTTAGAAGAAACACGTGATCACTTATATCAAGCGAACCATACTTGGTTAATGTCAATACGCAAGCAGCTGAGAAGATCTTTGCTTGATGGATTAACAGAGGCATCTACTAGATCAAAGCCATTATCTTTTCTTTCACATCCAGTACCAGAATGTTCCTGCTTGAGACATGATCCTAATGAAACATCTCGTAACGCCTCTAGTCCATTTAACTCGCAACTTGATGCTGCTCTTGGAACTGTACAGCATTGCCCTGTTTGGATGGACAATGAAATAATCTCAAGGTCAAAAGACAAGGAAAACGAAGAGGATCTTGATGAAGACGATTCCTCAGCATCTGGGTTATTTTTCCGGCATAGTGGTGGAAATCATGAAAGCGGAGGTGGAGAAATAAACAAAGAAGAAGCTCAATTGGAGGATCAGGATGAACTTGAAGGTGGAGAATAATAATGTGAGCTTATATCGGTTCTGGTACCGGTTTTTTTCAAACTTCCAGCGGTAAACTTTTGGCCTGTATGCAGTTATGTACATTTACTTCCAAGTTTCATTTGCCAATTTGGAGAAATGTAGAAAATTATTCGCCTGGCTTCTATTTTCAGAAGGAGAAGCAAGTTTCTAACCGTAGTTCAAGAAGTCTTAAACTCAGGCCCATAATTCCTAGCCTGCATCAGTTCATCTGTAAGGTCGGCTCAGGTATGAAGCACTTCTGCAACTGTATCGAATTATATATATGTAATTTAGTTTTAAGTCCTCTTCCGGAAAATTAGTGTGTTTACTTAACCCCTTGACCATTTTTGTTGTAGTTTAGGATGCTGTCAATGGAATGCTAGCTTGGTTTCTATTTTTGAAAGTTATCTCTAATTTCTTAGGCATTTTTTTATGCTTGAAACTGATGTAGCATGGTTAGGAGTAAATTCAAATGTTTTTTGTCTAACCCTTTCTCTACTACATGAATTTTGTTTTTCTTCTTACTTTTTTAGAGAAAATTGAGTCAAGATTAATATGATTTATGACTTTGAAATAGCCACACTAGCAAAGAATAATATTTTGTGTTTTGTGCTTTTGCTTTGAACTCTTTCCTTTTGGTGGGTGTTTGCTTGTATATATTATTTTTCCGGTCTTAGTTTTTCAATCCGGTGGAGTTGGATGTCATCCGGTGACCTGCAAGAAACACTCCAACGTAGATAAAGAGAGCATGCGTGTGTATAGACTATAGAATTAGAAATGAAAATGAGATATTTATGGAGGGAGTGAATAACCAAGTACTAATTGTAATTATAAGGATCACTATCTTTTTGAAATTCTTTTTGATGAGTTTCTTGATAGTCAAGGTTGTAGACCCAACAATGATTATCAGTATAAAGTTGTGTTTGATGCCCTCAAGCTCTAATTGTAGTACTTGTAAAACTGAACCCTGCATTCTTCTGTTAAACTGAGTTGATGGAAGGGAAATAATCATTTTACCCCTATAATTTGTACTATTCTACACTTTTGGCTAAAATCCCCTTTATAAATTCGTTCCCCACCCCCCTTGAAAGGACACAATTGCCGTTAATAATGAAGGACAAGATAGGAAAATTGGGAATTTTACTAACCCCTTATGTTTAACTTAATTGCACCTAGATGGGTAAAGATGCTTTTTACACGCTCACAACCCCCTAGATTTAATAGAGATATTTTCCTCTTTCTATGGGTAGAGGGAGCAGAATTCACTATTCAGACTATATATATTGTCAATGACTCAATGGGATAGTTTAAAGTGCAACTAGAGTGATCTAACTCCATCTTTAGTTTACAAGGAAAGGAACCAATACTTGGGAGAATCATATCTAAATGCTTGACCTTTGGTTGCTTAAAAATTATAAGCTTTGAAATTCATTTTCTTTCAGCCATTTTGGGTCGTTTATTTAATCAAACTTTCTGTATTCTGTTTGGTTTCTAAGAATATATAGAAAATGAGAAAATATATAATCAAATGTTTGGTAACCGAGAATTGCAATATTTGAACAAATTACTCTCTATATTTTGTCAACATTTGGTCTTGAGTCTACGTTTGTCCAGGAAAATGTGAACATCGATTTAAAACTCCCCTGCATTGATGACTCCATCATTCATCGGATGGATCGATCTCCATCACCATCAGATTGCTCTTTTTTTTTTCTTCTTTTTTTTTTTAATTTTTACTATTAACTATTAAGTTTAAAACAATAAAATAAAAGAAAAATAAATAATCAGGGGTATTTTAGTCATTTTGTGATGTCAATGTTGTCGGTGGTTAAAGTTGACAGAAGTCAAGGATGTTTGTGTAATTATGAGCAAAAGTTGTAGATGTGCGCGATTAAACTAAATACTTTCAACATGTGTTTGTTTTGTCCTTGACATATAGTAGTTCTCTACCAAATGATTCCTTATTTTAACATAAATCCATTGAAATGATTTTTTTTTTTTTTTTTTTTTTTTTTTTTTTTTTAAAAAAACTGATTTAAATGTATTTTATTTTTTTTAATTTTTATTTTTTTGTAGATGATAAGTTCAATGAAATTTATTTGTACACAAAATTTGAAAAAATTTCAATAACTACAACTATTTTTTCCATTTTTCCTATTTTTTTCACCTCATTTTCCGATGTTTCATATTCATAAAAATTGAAAAAATAAAACACTTGAAAATGTTTCGTATTTTGTTTTCAAGTAGATTTCATTGAACTTATTATCCATAAAAAAAAAAAAAAAAATCAGATCAAAATTCTTTAAATTAATTGATTTCTTGGATGTCCTTACTTTTTATTAAAACAAAGGATTTCATAGGAGAGAACCACTATATATGTGTGTGTGGGGCCTCCTTAAGTGCAACCACTGTGATCATAACTTTTTTGGCACGATCATATCAACTCATATGTGATTTAGTACAACTCGCATGCAAATTGCTATCACATTAAAATTTAATTTTGTTTTAGCGCGATCACATGTAGTTCACATGCAATAACGTTGTATATATGATCACATGCAATAGTATACCAGTATATATATATATAATAGAAAAAATAAAATAAATAAATAACTAAATAAGTTGTGTCGTCAAAACTAAGGGTAGGGTATGTTCCTTATCATTATATAATTGTGTTTTTGATTTTTGTTTTAAATGAAAAACATGTTCGTTAGCCATGTTTATTTATTTTTTTTTTTTTAAAGAAAACAAGAAAAATTGAAACAATTTTTTTTCTTGAAACATGTTCTCGTTATAATTTTGGAGCCTAAAAACAATAACATTGAATAAACTAAAAAGGAAGAGAGAGAATAGAGGGAGAAAGTACTTCAATCAATTTTATTAATTCTTATGAATGATTACATAATAGGCCTATATTTAGGGTGCGTTTGGCACGGACATGGGACAGGACAAGGCGGGACGGGACGGTACAGGACAGGACAAGTTGTTCTATATTGTGTTTGGAAAGCTTGGGACAGAACTGTTCACTGTACTGTTATGCGTTTGGTATGGCTGGGACAGGACGGGACAAGAGGTTCAAATGACTAGAGTGCCCTTCTTGTCCTGTTCAATGTTTGTTACCACATAATAGTGACATATGGGACAAGAGAAGTCAGTATTTATTTGATTTTATTAAATAAATATTTTTATATATCATATTTAACAAAAAAATAGAATTGTAATTGAAAACTATTTTTAATTAATAATATTTTTGGAAGACATGTTTGTTTTTTTCAAATAATAATAATAATAATAATAATAATAATAATAATAATACCTTAACACCCAAAGATGTCTGCCAATATCAACAAATATTTTTAATTTAGCCAAGTTTAGAGGATCAAATTTCATTTTTGAGGTGCAAAGGAAAAAAAAAATCAATTAATAATATTATGGCTCATTCCCTCAAAAAAAAATTTATAAAATTATTATTAAATTTGATATACTTGTAATTGTGCATAAGAACTGAACTTTACATTTGCATCTCTGCAATGCATTATGAATAAATCTTCGGCAACAAAAATCCATTTGTTGATAGTTATCTTTTGCTTATCAATTGCACTCAAAGTTCATATCAAGCTCAACTGTAAACAATGATCAAAATATTTAAACAAAATCATTTTTTCCATTCATGTCCATGAGAGGTATAATTTCATAGCCACTAACCACTATAACAATAAAATAGGGTAGTGAGTATTGAAAAATTTTCTGTGGTGCATTCTTGCCAACTTGGAGAAGATTTGATGAAGCTGCAGCTATAGAAATAAGGGCAATACCAGCAGCGCTGTGTTCTCAGCTCCATCTAAAGATGATCCGGCAGTGTCCTTCTCAACATAACCAGTCCAACCCCTTTTCTTAGGTGGAAATGTTCCCACCACTTTTGTCTTCTCGCTTGCTAACCATTCGATGCTCACCTTCCCCACCTATTTTCACACCCCACCTATTTTCACACCATGATCACCAATTTAAAACATAACCAAAAACACTTTCAAATAATAATAACAAATCTCTATTTGTTTTTGCATTGTTTCTCACTTTCACTCAAGTAAATAAAACTACGTTTCCTAATTTTTCTTTTACTGATAAAACACTTAATAACTATTCCTATCCCTTGAAAGATTTTGCCAAAACTTCGCCATATATACAGCAGCAGTTGCTGCAACAACCCATGTCATGAACAAATACTTAGCATGAGCAAACAACACTACAATCAACAGCAGCAAAACATCTGAACAAACAAACAAGATTGGTAATTAAAATATGATCTGGGCAACATTAGCTACAACAATGATTGCTCCAACAACTCTAGCAATTAGCAAGCATAAAAAGAAGCATATGAGCATATTATTGCAAAACCCAACAGCTCCAAAACAAGGAAACAATCTACCTTCAAATGATTTACACATTACAAGTCTTGATATACAAAGCATGACAAGTCTTTGCTTTTTTGCCGTTGCATTAATTTCATTCCCGTTTTCCAGATCACCTTCTCTCTGTTTACATTCAATTCTTGCCTTTGATTGTCACCCAGCTCACACTCCAACAATAATCTCTCTCTTTCCTTCTACAATCTACACACACAAAACACCCATATTTTTCTCTATAAACTGAGACTGTTTGACTCGTATTCTAACTTATATACATATATGATGTATTGCTTTGAATCTTGTAAGGTATATTCTTCACTAATTTGTATAACAAAATCAATTCGTGCGGGTCACACTCACATCCAGTCCACCTAAAATTTATATGCACACCCTCTGATTACAATCGATTAATGTCTCGTATTTTGCTGTTGATTTTGGATACAAATCAACGTTTGGGCTACAAAGGGAAACCATTTTCCTACACTCAATTTCCCAGCCTCCAAGTCATGAATTAAACTCAAAAAAGAAAACCAACATAGAATTTTAAAACAACTTGAGGTGATCCCTGCTAGAAGTCGCAAATTTCCACGCAACAACACACACACACAAACCACCACCATATTACCAAACTTTAAGTTCTCAGATAACTAAAAATAAGCAAAGCAGACAAAAATTTTACAACCCAACAAAGCAAACAAACAAATATACAAGTAGTATGAATACATGAACACGAAAACAACAAAGACAAAAAAACCCACCCAGAATTGAGACAACCCTCCAAATCGAAAACAAAACGAAAACAAATTAAACATCTCAAAACGAAATCGAAAACAAACAAAAGCGAAATCAAACAAAACCATACCTTGTTCAGTGGTGTACGTGTGTGACGGCAACCAAGTCGGCGATGAGTTGCAGCGGCAACGGAAGGCGATTGGCTTGGCTAGGGTTTGCTGGAAAGTGGCAACGATCGGGGAGAGAAGAGAGAGAGAAGGAAAAAAAAGCTAGGGTCTTAATTTATGTTGGACAGGTTCGTAATTTTTGGAAGTTTTGAGGGCAAAAAAGTCTTTTTGACACTTGTCCCATGCATGAGACAAGTCTGGCTGACCTATTTGGGTGGGACAAGTTTTTAGGTTTTTTGTCCCACCTTGTCCCATCCTGTCCCATGCTAATAGCGCTCCAAACGCGGGACAAGAAAAATTTGTCCCGTCCCGTCCCGTCCTGTCCTGCGTACCAAACGCACCCTTATAGGCATACCAAGGAATATCTCTATAATTGATATCTCTCTTAAATTACAAGATAATAACTTATAATTATCTAGGTGGTTATAAGTCCATATTATTACAACACTACCCCTTGGATGTACATCACCTTGATAAAACCTTCTAAGTTTCATGAAAATATATTGGATGTGCTTAAATACTGCTTCATTAAAAACCTTGATAGGAAAATCCAGTGGGACAAAACCTGTTTAAGGGAAAAAGAGTACAGTGCATATATATCTAAAGTGAAGAATACTCCCCTAAAAAAAAAAGGCAGAATTTCACACAAGTTCTACTTTTTTGTAGGGATGGCAATGGGGCGGGTTCGGGGCGGGGTGGCCTTCCCCGCACCCCACCCCACCCCACCCCACCCCACCCCACCCCACCCCATTCCATTTATTTTTTGAAAACCCATCCCCTCATAAAACCCCACTATAGATGGAGTGGGTTGGGGCGGGGCGGGGTACAACGGGGAGTGCTTTCCCCATCCCCACCCATTTACCCCATTTATATATATATTTTTTATTTAAATAACAATTATATAACTATTGAATATGATAGTTATATTCAAAAAAAATTTATCAGTTAAGTGATCCCACATAATTGATGTGCATCTTCTTTTTCTTTTGTTGTCATCGTCTTCACATTCAATTGGCCGGGTTTGTTTCCACCCCATGTTGTTCTTCTATGTTTACACAATTTTTTCTTGATGACACCGGTATTGGATTTTCACTTTCTAGTGCATCTATAGACATATTTGTGCCTACTTGAAGTAGTGATAAATGAATTAAATTTAATTCAAGAGTTGAGAATTATTTAAGTAATAAACTTGAAAAAAAAATAAAAATTGTTTTGAGGTTTAAGCTTGAACAATGAACTTCGAGTTGTTTGAGGATTAGAGACTTAGAGTTGAAGTTAACAGCTAGGGTTTTTTTTCAATGGTATTTTGTTTTGTCACTTTATGTTAAATAACGGTGGAGAGATGTAAAGTTAGGGATAATGTGTATATATATATATATATATATATATATATATATATTTATATTTATATAGATATATTTATTTTCTTTGAAACTACGTAGTTTAACTAAGTATTATTTTAAGCAAAGCGGGGCGAGGCGGGGCGGGGCGGGGTGGGGAGTATAAAACTCATCCCCACCCCATACCTATTGCGGGTTAGACTATCTATCCCCATCCCCGCCCCATCCTCACCAAATTGAAACCCATCCCCACCCTAAAAGTGTGGGTCCCCACGGGAAATTTTGCCATCCCTACTTTTTTGGTGATTTGTCACCTTTATAAATGTCTTTTCAAATTCATCACTTTAGTCCTTACTTTTTCTAAAACTCATCACTTTAGTCTATTTGGCCAAATATGTGAAAGTCAACTATTTTAAAACCTATGAAAGTACATTTTTACCCCTATTACTATTTAATTTAGTTAAAATGATTATCTTATCTTTAAATTAAAATGAAAAACAATAAAATTATCAATAATAAAATATTAAATAAATATATTACAAAAACAAATATTAAATAAATAATAATAATAAAATCCATTATTATTATTATTATTTTTGTATTTTTGTCATAATGGATATTAATTTAGTTAAAATGATAATCTTAGCTTTAAATGATTTTTTTTTTTTTTTGTAATCTATTTATTTAAGATTTTATTATTGAGAATTTTATTATTTTTCAATTTAATTTAAAGCCAAGATAATCATTTTAGCTAAATAAAAATCCATTATGAAAAAAATACAAAATAAGAAAAAATAAATGGAATTTTTAATTATTTATTTAAGCTTTTTTTTTTTTTTTTTGTAATATATTTATTTAAGATTTTATTATTGAGAATTTTATTATTTTTCATTTTAATTTAAAGCTAATATAATCATTTTAGCTAAATTAAACAGTAATAGGGGCAAAAGTGTACTTTCGTAGGTTTTAAAATAGTTGACTTTCACATATTTGGTCAAATGGACTAAAGTGATGAGTTTTGGAAAAAGTAAGAGCTAAAGTGATAAATTTGGAAAGACATTTATAAAGGTGATAAATCACCAAAAAAGTAGGACTTATGTGAAATTCTGACAAAAAAAAAAAAAAAAAACCTATGTTATGATTCTTGTAGTTGTCAAAGTCAACACATACCGATGCCATATACCAACTTTCTTGGAGAATAGAAGAACTTTGGTGATATATCTTATGCATTGTGCACCAATAAGTTACAATACTTTTGAATCAAGTATCATTTCATCATTATCTTTAGGTTGGAATAGATCTTTCTTAAAATCTAAAGACCGGATAACCATTGATATGTTCAAAGGATGAGACTTATCAATATTGAATATTTTCAAAATATTTTAATATAAGTTGATTGATTGAAAAGTATTCAATTATGCTCGATCTCTAAGCCGAGCAATATATTATTTTCTCCAAAAACTTTCATCTCAAATTCTCATTTCAAATATTCAGCAGTTTTAGAAACTCTTCAAGAGTTCTGTAATTAAATTCATGATATCAACATATACTGCTACAATTGCAAATCCGGATTCCGATGAATGCACATGAGGTATATATGATCTTTAATATATCCTTCTTTATGAGGTTTTCACTAAGACGATCATACCGTATTCTTCCAATTTGTTTTAAACCATATAAAAATCATTGTAACTTTATTGAACATAATATACTGTATTTGAATTATATGCTTCTAGCATTTATTTAAGCAACAAAATATTTGCATTGGATTAATACTGAGTTTCTACAGTAAACCCTTTGTTTTGAGTCATAATGTATATCTCATTATATCTTAATTTTCGTATAAATAATCGTTTTAACAAAAAATGTTTGACGTTTTCAAGCGTCTAGGCTATATGTTCAAAACATTTCAAGTTTTTAAATAACTATAGCTCTGCCTTTCAAATAATAGTTTTATGTTGACATTCATCCACAATTTGCGGTTCAAAGTCCTCATCATTTCATAATATACGGAGCAACAATATAGAAGATCTCAATTTTTAGTTTGCAATGCACATGCCTCTTCATGGGCTATTGTAAACTTTCACATAGGGGAATTGTAATATTTAAATACTTTTAGTATATATGTCTTTGTATGGGCAATTGAGATCCCTTTATCATGAGTCTCATAGGGGAGATTACATTTCATTACTTTATACCTTTTCAAAAAAAAGAAGAGGTCTTTATCTTTTCAAGGACATTTAGTTCTTCAGGAGCTTTTGTTTAGATGATGATGATTAAATATAGCCCGAACATTATTATTAACATGATTATGATATTTCATATTCACTTTAGGGAATAATAACATTTAAATAAAAGTCACATTTCACACTTCTAGTGTGCAAAAATTAATTTATTTGTTGCCATTTGCATAAAATTGTTTTTCAAGAAAAATCACCCGAGTTAATATATTGGCAATTAATAAAAATTCATTCGAATATGCAATTCTGCAAGTTAATGATCTTTTGAACTTCAGATTCCTGTGATTTATACAAGGATCAAGATAAGATGATGTATGCCAATAGCAATTTCACGTCGTTAATTTTTCTATTATCCTTTAGGGACTTTTTTTTTTTTTTTTTTTGAAGTATTACACTATTACTTAAATTTGGGGGTTTTTGTATTATCATATTGTCATTCATGGGCTTTCACTAAAGAATCTGCAGATTTTATAATGGATATCCATGTTACTTCCAATAATTTAATGCATCATAAATATTTTTCAAATAATGAGACTGAAGAACTTCAAATTCATGAAAATTTCTGATCATATTGTTCTTATGATCATATATTATACTCAATTATAATAATGAGATTACACGCTTTTGACATGAGATAATATAAAATAATACAACATTTATTTATCATGTATTTTTTTTTTTTTTTTTTTTTTTAACTAAATAGATTCTTTGGGATCTATTAAAATAACAAAGTGTCACGTATATGTTAGCTCATCCGGAAAATTTACATATATTTGGTAAAATATCAACATGATATCTATGTATACTTCAGGTATACTATTTTCATTTCACAACCCACCAATAGTAAATATTTTTCTTACTTTGTTTTCGTGTGATTTCACTTTCGGTGGTCCAATTTTCTTATTATGATCACTAAAACCATAATAATTTTAATTGACCAAAATCTCCATCTTGACTATTGGAAGACTTAACATTCGCTTTATTGAATGATATCAATCTATCTAGTCAGACAAGATAAATGGATTTTTGTCTGGACACAAAAAACATAGTATCCACACTTAATCATTTTTAATTTCTGTGTTCTTGATCTCGTTTCTTCAAGAAACAATTGTCAAAATTGATTGTGATTGTTCATTTTCACTTTCGTTAATGATTTTGGGTTTCTGTTAAAAAAAATTGTGGGTTTTTCATTTGAAGTTGATAACTTTAAAGTTGATTGTGTAATTGACATGTTACCGGTTGTTATACATGAAATATGCATAAATAATGCTCAAAATTATTAATTTTGATTTTTTTGTCAAATACAGAATTAGGGTTTTGTTTTTGTTAATCGCCAAAAACGGCTCAAGAAATCAAAGGAGCACTTTTCCCGGTACATCGCAGTAGGACCAGAATAGGATCGTACCTCTCCCAGGTCATCAAGGATTGCCCTAGTTCCGACACTACCGAGCCTCCCTCGCCTCTTCCAGCACTTGAGAGCCTACCCTCTGAGGAGCAGTGAGGATCATGCCAAGGGCTCCCACGTAGGAGGATCCCCCTCACCTACCGCATCATTGACCCTCTATAAATACCCCTACTTTAGATGAATAAGGGGTTGGACTTTAGAAAGACTTGGAGGAGAAGAGAGAAAGAAATTGTGCTACTATAGAACGACTAGTCTTTGCTTGGAGACCAAAGAGAGAAATTGTGCTACTATAGAATGACTGGTTTCCGGGTTGAAACTAAGATAAATGTATTCCCCCCCCCCCCCCCCCCCCCCTTTTTAACCACAAATTGTAACCGTATCATGAATAATGAAAAATATCACATTTCGGTTCTTCATATAAGAGTCCATGTATCATTTACCTAGTGCTCTTTGAGTTGTGTCCAACCCCGGTTGCGACTGGTACTAGCACTCCTGGGAATCGGTCTCGACTGGCTTCTTGAGCAGCCAGGTCCATCTAAGGCCAAGCTCCCGCTACCCTCGTTCTCATTCTCCTACCCCAGTACCCTTTACCCTTTACCGCAGTAAAACTGTGACATGATTGTCCTAGATCATGCCTCGGCCCCTTCGACCGCGGAGCACCGCTCCATCCGGTTCAAGTGTTATTTGGAGAACGACACTTGATTTCTAGGATAACAGTTTCGTTAGTTGTGAGTTTTCATTTGTTTATAAAGTTTTAATTTTATTCATATAGGTTCGTGAAGATATAGTTGATGAACATCAGTTTATGCTTTTGCACCGCAGGTTTGTGAAAATATAGTATCACATACTGCTTTAGGATATATATTTGATATTGATGTTGATGTTACTGGTTTTCTTTTATGTTTATATGTTTATAATATGTATTATGTCATGTATATTTCTTTATAACATAATACATACATATATATATATGTAAATGTTCAAATCAGTGTGCATTGATATAACTTTATCAGTGCGTTGAATGTAGACAATTAGATTTACATACTTTGACTCAAAGTGTATACATTTGTCAAAGCTTCTTCATAATTAGTGGTCCACATGTATTGGTACCGATGTAGTTACATCAGTGCGCACTAACAAGAACGGGACCGTATATATATATATATATATTTGTGTGTGTGTGTGTGTGTGTGTGTGTCAAAGCTTCTCCATAATCAGTGATCCACATGCATTGGTACCGATGTAGTTACATCAGTGCGCACTAATAAGAACGGGACCGTATATATATATATATATATCTCTATGTGTGTGTGTGTGTGTGTGTGTGTTGGTACCAATGTAGTTATATATATATATATATATATATATATATATATTTGTGTGTATGTGTGTTAAAGCTTCTCTATAATCAGTGGTTACCAATGCATGTGTGTGTCAAAACTTCTCCATAATCAGTGGTCCACATGCATTGGTACCGATGTAGTTACATCAGTGCGCACTAATAAGAACATGACCGTATATATATATATATCTCTATGTGTGTGTGTGTACTAACAAGAACGGGACCATATATATATATATATATATATATATCTATGTGTGTGTGTGTGTTGATACATGTATATAGTATAAACATACATGTATATAGTATCCCCCTCCCGTTAGATTTTCCGTAAAACCTCTTGTTGACTGTTAACCTTGAAGGGTAATATAGTAACTTCACCATATGGACCTGAATGGAAATTAATGTGGGAGTGTAAAAAAGTAATATCAATAATACACATTAATGATTTAATAAAACTGAAATTAATGTGTGGTTAGGTTAGGATGGATAAACCTCACCTTGCAATATGACTAGATGCAAATATTCTATTTCCCACCGTGGTCTTTCACTCTCTCACTTTCCTTCGATTTCCACCATTAGAGCAAACTGTTCATCTTCTCATTTCGCTCAAAAAAAAAAAAAAAAAAAAAAAAAAAAAATCCTACATCACCAAATCTTCACTAACCAAACTTTGAGAAGATGGTTTATGAGTGTTTGAAGGTTGGTTAGATTAGTTTTCTTTTATTATAGAGAAGGGGTCTTGAAATCAAAGGAGTTCAAGAGGGTTTTTGGTTTCGTTTTTCTTTCAAGTTTGTTTGTTTGTTTGTTTGTTTGTTTGTTTGTTTTTTTCACTTTTAAAGTTTTATAGTGTTTTTATATTGATTTTGAAAGCATGGTTAGATTTGTGATTGTTCGTTTTCACTTTCGTAATGATTTAGGGTTTTTGTTAAGAAACAAAATTGGGGTTTTTTGTTTGAAGTTGATAACTTTAAAATTGATGGTGTAATTTACATGATACTGGCTGTTATACGTGAAATATGCATAAATAATTTTTCTTTCAAAAAAATTAATTAATTTTGATTTTGTGTCAAAGATAGAATTAGGGTTTTATTTCATTGGTTTTAAGGTTTCGTTCATTCAAAAGGTTTAAATTTAATTCATGCAGGTTCATGAAGATATAGTTGATGAACATCAGTTTCTGTTTTTACATTACAGGTTTGTGAAGATATAGTATCACTTGTTGCTTTTGGATATGTATTTGATATTATGTTAATATTGCTGATTTTCTTTTATGTATATATGTTTATAATATGTATTCTCTTATGTATGTATCTTTATAATATGTTGTTGATATGTATATAGTATGCTTGATACATCTAACAGGAGGGGAGAAAATAGCAAATAGTTTATTTTCTAGTGGGAAAGTGGCCATTAATATAACTAGATGAGGCAAACCAATATAGCAAACCTCGGGGGAGAAAAATGATATTTTTCCAAAAATAAAATGAGTTTGTATATATTTTTTTCCTTCACATTAACATTAATAGGGTTACGATTTATATTAGGGTTAATTGCACAAACTTACCCTATTGAAATTGCACTCATATTCAACCTTTTCTTCTATTGCAAAAACCTCCCCTAAAAAACGTTGACTAAATATAACGTTTGACTAACCTTTTGGCTCAAAAAGTCAAAAATGCCCCTCATTTTTTATTTGACTTTAAAAATATAAAAGAAAAATTAGCAAATTGGCAATGGATATAAAGCAATAATAATAATAATAAAAAAAAAATCAAGAACAAACATCTCCTAGTTATTCAATTCAACAAGCACCCATCAAAAATCCTAAAATCAATGTCATCGATATCATCACCATCGTCTTCTTCTCTACCATCATCTTTCATAATGTTTCCCTCACCGCTATCTTCCAAAATCATGCCCTCATCATCATCTTTCAAAAATCAAACAATATATATATATATATATTTAAAGATCTCAAGAACCCATCAAAATCCTAATAGACACCTATCAAAACAAAGTTAAAAATCTTTTAAAAATTGAAATAAAAATTGTTGGAGATGGTCTCCATTAAGGGAAAGATCTATGTAGATCTCCCTTGATGCATGGAGACCAATTATTCATTAAACCATTAAAGGGAGATATGCGCAGATCTCCCTTTAATGGATACCTTCTCTCCACAAAAGGAGATATGTGATCTCCTTTAAAATGAGATCAACTATCTACACTTTAAAACCCATTTTTCAGTTTTCAATTTTTTTTTTTTTTTTACTTTCTCAAATTTAATTTTTAAAAGTTATTGGTTTGTTTTGCAATTTTATCTGTGTAGATTAGTAATTTCATAAGTATTTGAGACTGTTTAGTAATTTACTTTAGTTTTAATTATTTTTATGGGTAAGAGAACGATTTTACCCTTGGACCACTGTTTGACTCTTAAGTTGGCCGCCAATCAAACCGTTAATCAATGGTTTTTAGGGGAGGTTTGTGCAATTAAAGAAAATATTGAATATGAGTGCAATTTCATCTAAACTCGGGGGAAGTTAGTGCAATTAACCCCTCATATTATTGTATGTGTTTGTGTATACAGCTTGAAAATTATCAAGAATCTCTTGCCTTGGTAGTTTACTAGTTTAGATATGACAATTAGGGATGTCAAAAATCCCCATGGGTATGGGGCCCCACTTGATTTTAAAACCCAATTAGTTTTGGGGCGGGGAATGGTACCCACCACACCGCCCACCCCCCATTTCGCCCCATTTTAATTTTGTCACGGCACTTAACCAACAATTAATTCACCATTTAAAATATCTTGCTCTTTCAACCAATGCATGACTAATGCTATGTATATTTCAACCAATGTATTATTTTTTTTGATAGACTATTTTTTTTTCAACAAATACATAATTAGAGTTTTTTTTTTTAAGAAAAAACTAATTTTTTTTTAAAAAAAAAACTAATTTTTTTCTTCAATCATTTAATATTTTTAAAGACCGATTAACACTTGTGATTTTGGCTTACAATATAAGGTGTATAATTATTAATATTGTCTTAATCAAACGGGGTGGGACAAGGTGGGGCGGGTACTAGGAGCCCTCTCCTCAAATGTGGATTCCCCATCCCCGCCCCAAGTGGGGAATGGGGCGGGGACGGGAATCCTGGTTATATTAAGGTTTGGGGAATGGGGATGCTATCCCCACCCCGTACCCGCCCCATTGACATCCCTAATGACAATCAGGGAAACGAGAATGGATATGGGTTTCCCACTTCCTCTATCTTCTATCTCCTATCCTTATTTTTGAACCCATTTCCTCATCCCATCCCCGCCCCAAGTGGGGAATGGGGCGAGGACGGGAATCTTAGTTATATTAAGGTTTGGGAATGGGGATGCTATCCCCACCCCGTACCCGCCCCATTGACATCCCTAATGACAATCAGGGAAACGAGAATGGATATGGGTTTCCCACTTCCTCTATCTTCTATCTCCTATCCTTATTTTTGAACCCATTTCCTCATCCCATGTACTTCTCCATTTGGGGAAAATGAGGCATCCCTCTCTGTTTCCCCAATTTTTTTTCCGTTTTTTCCAATCTCCAATATCATCCTATTTGAGTCCGCTTAAGCTTATTTTCTTCATTTTCTTGTTTAACCCTGTTTAACTTAATATATATATTAAATTCAAATGTACTCATGCATTCTCATGTAAATTTATATGTATGGTATAAAACAATATTAAAAGTTATGTATAGATATTCGTCATTTAAAATATTGTAAATACATGAGTAACTTTTTAGATATTAAAAAAAAAAAAGATTTCATAATAAAACTAATAATAAATTATAAATATAATTATTTAATTTAATTTATATTATTTTATTGGGTTGGTCGGATCGGATTGGGTTACATATTTCTAACCTAACTCAATCTTAAAAGTAACCCAACCCAAGCTAGTCAGGTTGGTTCAGTTTAGTTCAGGTTGGTTGGGTTGGCCGGTTGGTGCCCACCCCTATTTACTCATACATTCTCAAAATAACCCTACAAAATAAATAATTTGTCATTCAAACTTTAACAAAAGCTAGTAATCTCATTATCCTATTACATAATAAAAATTCAAATAAAATTTAAAGTTTATAAACTGACAATAAAAATTCAGATGTCATTTTTTTTTTTTTTTTTTTTTTTTTTTTTTTACATAAATTCAGTGTTTTTTGGGATGAAAAGGATTCAAACTCATAACCTCATGATTTATATGTAAATGATTTACCATCGGACCGACCTATATCATGAGAGTTGCATTCAAAGGCCATATATGTATAGTCTACCGTCTTCCAAAAAACAAAAAAAAAACAAAAAAAAAATCCTCAGGTTGAAAATTGTGTTTTCCACACGAATTTGAGTCCACCTGAACCCATTTAACTAATTAATTAATTAAATGATACGAGTTATTTAATTAAGCGTGGCAAAATACTATTATAGCCCTCAACATCGAGATGGCGCAAGTTAGCAGGGGAGGAAAAATAAAAGAAGAGAAGAAAGAAGAGTTAAATAAAAAAATAATTAACAGCGCCTAGGGCTTCATCAATCAGGCAGGTCCTGACTCCTGAGCCACTGCAAGCAAAACCATCATCCAACAACATTAACATTTCTTACACTTATTTATTATTTAAATATATTTATTATTTATATACTACTACTATACATATACTATTACTCTCGGACAACCACCGCCATCGCCACCACCACGACGGCCGCTGTTGCCGACCTCTCCTCGTACACGCGTTTTCTAAGCAAATTGTTAAATTGAAAGTAGTGGCAATTGTAGAGGTGTGTGTGTGATAGTAGTATCATCTCTCTCTCTCTTGGTCTGTTCAGTGAGTCCGAAATGGTGAAATCTTCAAAGAGTCATCTCGAAGAAGACGACGATGCTGACGTCTACGAAGAGCTTGTTCACAGAAGCAATTCCTCCTCCTATAAAGGTACGCCTATTCCTACCTTTTGAGCTTTGTATGTATGTGTCTGTGAGTATTAATATATGTGTGTGTTGTGTAGGAGAAACAATGAAGGTAGAGGGAAGGAGCAGTGAACAGAAGACGAACACTCTTCGGTCCAAGCATTCCGAGACAGAGCAGCGTAGAAGGAGCAAGATTAATGAGAGGCAACCCTTCCTTTTTTTTATTTATTGATTTTCTATTTAACCGTGATTATTATGCTTGTTAGGATTGTCTTTTTCATGCAAAGAATGCTTCATGTTGTTCTATAATTTGTTATTTTTACTCAATTGTTGAATTCCTAGAATTTTTAAGGCACATTCCTCTTGGTAATTCACCTTGTTACAACAATTTCAGGACAGATGAACACAAATGTAGAGTTTATGTCAAGTATATGTATATGCTTCTGTTATTAGACGCTTTTTATTTATGTTGATTTCTTAGACTCACTGAAAGGGCATAGGAGATCAGATATTACAACTGCTAATGAATTACTTCACAGAATGGACCAACACAGTCATGTTACTGATAAGTATAATTTACAAAATGAAAGTAGCTATAATTAAATTATAATTGTAACCATTATATTAAATTATTAATGATAATGCTGACTGAAAACCAACTCCTTGTTTGAATATCAAAGTAAAACCCACATAATTTCCAAATGGTGTTTTCTTTCCAGCCTATTTTTACTCTTTAATATGGATATTATCCCGAATCTAAAACAGCCAACACCTTGGATAAGTTACGGAAGATTAAAACATTTTATGGCTTTAATGTCTGTGGATTTTGTTATCCTTGGATTTGCGTTTTGTGAACTGCAATCTGTCATTTGTTTTTATAATTATCATATACTTGTTTGCTGCTTTCAAATGCCACTGCAATCTTTCTGCTCAATTAATAGCTTGACAGTGATTCTGTGATCACCTGAAAGAAAAATTATATTTTCTGCGGCAGATTCCAAATTTTGAGAGATCTTATACCTCAAAATGATCAAAAAAGAGATAAGGCTTCCTTCCTTTTAGAGGTATACCATTCAATCATGTCTTGCTTGTTTATCAATAACATTTGAGCTAGTCCTATTCTTTTTCATCATTTGAAGTTTTGGAAATTTCGTTCTTGTGATGATTGAAGAAATTTATTCTTATATGCAGGTTATAGAGTATATTCAGTTTTTACGAGAAAAGGTAAATATGTACGAGGGACCGTATCAAGGGTGGAGTCAGGAGCCAACCAAATTGATGCCATGGGTAGAGATTCTTAATGCTTGAAGTGTGTGTTTGTGTCTGTATGTTATGATACAAGGACATTTCATTGCTTTTGCTTATCTGTGTAGCTTGGTGTGTTTATTGCTGTGTCACTTGGACACCATCAATTGCTTAAACTAAGTGACTAAAACAACCTAGATATTTGTATTAGTTAGCAGTAGATGACATATAACAACCAGGGGTTCAATGAGCACAAGAGTGGAGTTCTTGTTTTCTAGAAGTTACCCATAATACTTTATGCATCTTTTGAAAGCATGGACACATGTTTTTATGAAGATACTTATTTTCATGACAAGTCTTTGAGTTTAGGTGCATCTTTTGAAAGCATGGACACGTCTTTTGAGTTTATGTCTGCCTTTTCAGGATAAATGGATAGGAGTCTTAGACACACATGGGAAACATGTTACACACACATACACCCAAAAGCTGTGCCTAATTCCATTTAAAGCAGGTTTGGTTTTGTGATCTGGAGATGGGTGATTGGATTTTGGTATTATGCATCCCTTTCTTGTAAATGTTTGCTGACTTTGTTTTATGACATGAATCTCTTTACAGATTTGCAGAATACTTGTCTGTTTTGTAAAATATTTCTAGTAGACCGATAAAAGTACTAAATATGCTAATAAAACTATAAGTCATGAGATTAATGATTAACTAATTATCTATTAGGTTGTTCTTATAATTATTTTTGAACATTGCGGGTGGCATTTGGCATGTGGTATATGTTTGTTTATATACTGACACTATTGTTTAAAAAAATGTGTGCTGTTTTTATTTGCAATTTTCCACCAATGCATTTGCTCATGAAATTTATATGGGCTTGTTAAGAATTTTAAGGAAATAAAATTCCTGAATTTCATATATAACATGTCGTTCTGTTAATAAAATACCTTTAGATTATTAATTCGATGTGGAAATATTAAAAGAACAATAGCTTAGAATATCTTTTTTCTTTGATTGAAGGTTTTCTGGCCATGAATCACAATTGAGATCATTATTTTTCTTATTGTAAAACTCATTGATTCTCATAGTTTTCTTTCAAAGGAAATTCAGTAATGGATTTTCATTAATTTGAACAGAGAAGTCATAATGGGCCTGCAGAAAATTATATGGATCAGACTCAAGTTATAAAGAATGGTTCTACTCATGAAAACAATGTTATTACTCCTGCGATGATCACAAATCCACAGCACTCAATGGAATCTGATTTTGGCTCTGCTGCAGCATACAAACCTGCACTCAATGGAATTCCTCTTAACGTGCATGAACAGCCAAATATGTTTACTACTGTTGGTAGGGGTGGCATGCCTACCCAACCATTACAGGAATCTCTTTCTGATGCTGAGAACATGGCTTACCATCCCCAATCACAGTTGTGGCAGGACAGACCATGTATGACTGAGAGTGCTGTTCCAAATAGTGCACTGAATGAACAGGATCTGACAATTGATTGTGGATCATCTAGCATGTCAAATGCTTACTCTCAAGGGTGAGACTTCAGGATGTTGCAAAATTTCTTTGTGTTTATTTATTTTGGTATACTTTCATTTATATGGCTATGTTTATTACCAGTCTTTTCTGCTTGGTGTATCATCTGCAATAGATTGGCCTTCTTTTCCTGAGACTCTTACATGACTCTTTTCTGCCAATCTTACTGTTTTTTATTTGGTCATTTGCTTTTCGTGGTATAATGTACAAAATCAATGCCAAACCTACACTTGTCGGACAAACCAGCTTCAGAATCTATGTAAAGGGGGGTGGCACATGTTATTGTGAGATGTATATGGATATGATTGTTTGTGCTGGAATCTTACTTCACCAAGCGAATTAGCCTGTTGCTTTTGGGTTAGGTGGACTACATGTAATGTGATTAGTTGGATGTTCTAAGAGAGTCCCAGGCACCATGGTAGGGCGGGAATACAGAAAAAGAATCCTTTAGTATTTTCTGTTTTCATATTTAAATTATTGAGTTTAGATGTTAAGCCCAACATGAAGAGGAATGACTGATGTTTGAGTTAGGTGGACTACATGTAATGTGATTAGTTGGATGTTGGAAGAGAGTCCCAGATACCATGGTAGGGTGGGAATAAGGAAAAAGAATCCTTTAGTATTTTCTGTTTTCATATTTAAATTATTGAGGATGAATGGCTGATTTTTGAGGTTTACTTGCGGCTTTAATTTATCAGAAGTTTGTATTATCTTTTATGTTAGTAGTTATTTCCTTTTATTATTCACTTAAGAGACTTCTTTCTGCATTGAAGATTTCCATTTGAGTTTTGGAATTTAACCTGAAATGATTTACGACCTCATTGGTATTTGGTACTTTAGCAATTAACTGTTGTAATAAGACTCATTATCACAGGATTGATGCATCCGATATACGTGGAAATGGTCCAGATGGATTTTATACATGCTATTTACAGAATGGGTTTTTGGTTTTTGACAGGATATTGAATACTTTGACCCAAGTGCTGCAATCATCGGGTGTGGATCTGTCACAGGCCAACATCTCAGTTCAACTTGATGTTGGCAGACGAGCAAATGATGGGCAAACTGCTATGGCGTCCAGTTCACAGGTTGTTTGATAAACTTCATTTGAGCTTCAGACAGCTTTAATAAGCTGTAAAATAGAATGGTAAACTTTTCCTGGCGTTAATTTTTTGTTGCTCATATTTGATTTGTTGTTTACCCAGGATCATGAGAACGATCAAGTGATGATGGTACAAAGTGGAATTCGGAGCTGTAATGAGGAGTCTAATGAGACTCATAAGAGGCTGAGAACAGAAAAAAGCTAGTGTATAGTCCTGATAAACCTATTTTGGGTACTGAATTTAGATGTTTGGTGTTTGGTTAATTTATGCGATGCCATGATGCAAAGAAGACTTAGGTCGAGACCAAATGTACATCCTTCTCTTTGGTTTGCCGGATTGCATTGATTACTTATTAAAATTCAGATAGAGGCTTCCTTGCGTATAATGAGAAGCTGCTTTCCATCTCCAGATTTTAAATTTTGGTTTTCGATTGGTATTTTGACAATTTTGGATTGAAATCATCATGTTGGTTGATTGATTGTCAACTTGTGCAATTGTTTAAAGTTTGATGTTAAGATTTAGGGATTAGGGATTAGGAGGTCTGCACTGCTAATTAGTCTTCTAATTGTTTGAGTTATACCTTTAAACACAAATTGAATATGATGTCATCAGTTGAACATTGTGACAACCATCATAAGCAAATGGAGGGAGGGACTAGGGAGAGGGTTGGAGGGAGAAGAGGAGAAGAGGAGAAGAGGAGGGAGATATTTTCTCTCTCCTACTCTCTCTCCCCCTCTTAATTCATTCATGCCTCATACTCTCTCTCTCCCTCCTACTAAACATAGCCTAAAAGAAGACTTTGATGGACATTTTAATAACCCACTTTGGGAAATGGTACGAGTAAGTGTGGTTGGAAAGGTAAGTTTCAAATGTGTGACTTGCACTACGAAATCTATAATTTAGTGGAATTTGAAAAGAATTTGAGTAGCCATCCATCCATCCATTTGACTAATAACTCCTTAATGGTAGCTGACTCCTTGGATCACCCATAAACATAGTTTTCTTGGATCAATAAAATATGCTCTCTTTGGGTCATATTATAATATCATCTTATTGAGATTTTCTAAACTATAATGATTACAGAGCATTAAACTTGTGGACTTATATATTTTTAAGGATAATATTTAGGTGCTGATCGGTTAGCACCCAAAATACTGATTTAATGATGTGGTCCAATTGAACTGTAACACGTGTCTTTTTTTCTTTTACCCATTTCAATATTTTGTAGTTGTATGAAGTTCACTTTTATTGAGATTTTATGTTCTCATGTATTAAAAGTCTTGGAGTACAATAAGTCTTGGAATGGGTGAAAGAAAAAAAGATATATGTTATAGTTCAATTGGACTACATCACTGGATCAGTATTTTGGGTGCTGACTGGTCAACATCCAAATATTATCCTATTTTTAAACATTATCACTACAAATATGTATGTGTTAGACTTGCATTAATTTCACATTTATTAATGTAGCTTTTTTGTTTTTGTTTTTGTTTTTTTTGTTTTTGATCTCTCTCCCTCTCCCTAGAAGCATATGGTGAAGACCCTTCTTGGGATTTTAGAATATACAATATATATATAAATCGTTGCCTTTGTGAACATAGTGGGTAATCATTATAGAATCATATAGTTGAGTTATTTCTAAGAGTTTAATAATTGAAGCATGGGGTTTGTACAAATCTTTCAAACAAATGAAATATGTAGTGGTATGTAATGATGACAACTAAATAATCAAGGAAATACATGAAGCACACTAATATTGTCAAAAATGACTAGTAAGAATGTGTTGCAAATACAATTTCCTTATTTTGTTTTTTTCTTTTATCATGAATAGTAATCAAGAATTTGAATCCTCTGTTGGTCCGATATTTTTCATGATCTCATCTAATCTCATGACACATAAGTATTGTAATGAATGTGTGGTTAAGATGTGATTGGTTTATACTTCCATCTTATTAAGAATCAATCATATGATTTATAAAAATCAGAAAAAAAAAAAAAAAAAAAAAAAAAATCAGAACGACAGAGGATCCAAATCCCATGAAATATGTTAGTGAGTATTATGAGTCACATTCAAGCCGAAGAAATTGCACAGATAGAAACAAAATGTGAAATTTTGATTCCATAAATATTATTTAACTTTTCATAGAAATACATGGAAAATTCGACAGGGTAAGAATTGAAGTCTATTTCTCTCTATAGTCTATACAAAACCAAACCCCACATTTGTTTCTTTTTATTTCACATTTATCCATCGTAAAGAATGGTTGGTTGATAGGTAGAGAGTATAAAAGCATGAGCAAAATCATGTAGTTGTCAATGGTTCATCTAACAGTTGCAAGCATTCATGCGGATTGGCATAGAAATAGTCTTCCTCCTTTGGTTTCTCAGGCATCACCATTCGTTTCGTTGGGTTACCCATCACGTTTGCATGAGCTTCCTTCACAGTTGATGAGAACTCATCCCAGCTCATTGAACCATTCTTGTATTCATCTATTAAACCAACCAAAAGCCTTCTGTTCAATAAAATTGTCTTCTTGAACCCCAAGAATCTGAAAAGGAAACAAAAATTCCTTTTACCCTTTGGATACTGATCTAAAACCAAACAGAAGCTGTATTTTTTTTTTACCTGCGATGGCCTTCAATAACTTTAGCCATGTTTCCATCATATGTAGGAACAAATATATCACTCTCGAGTGATACGAGGTAATCTAATGCTGCCATTTGTGAAGAGTGGTTTTGGAAATGCTTCAAATCTGATGCTCCTAGTAGAGTCTCTTTTCTCACCTGTTTCATAATACCAAACACAATATATATATATAAAAATGTACATATAAATTTTTACAAGTTGCTTTTGATCTTCTTACTAACCAGATTAGGGAAAGCCTTAGCTAAAGTCGCCATCCGTCTTTCTCCACCGTATATTTCCCCAGCAGCGATATAAATTTGAACATTACGATCAATGCCAATAGCACTTAAAACTAGAGCTGTTTCCTCAGGTGTCAAAGGGCACAAACCTTCTTTCCTTTTCATATCAGAGTTTATGACTTTCTCCTTCCACCATGGATATGCATATCTAAATACACATTATTTAATATTTACCACACCATTAATTAAAAGTTGATGAACATTAATCAAGGTATACGAAACGATTACCTCATTCTGGTAAGTTCTTCAACTTCCTCACTATTGCAACCATGAGTGCATCCCGAAAAAGCCAGCATGTCCATTTCAAATCTGAGATGGAGGACTAGAAAGGGGCCTTTTTCCCTCAAAATCTTTACAACTCTTCGACCCAATTCCTCAATCTGAGAAGTAAATCTCAGAGCATTAAAATTTACTCGGCAACGCAACTTCTGAATCTCAAGAGGTAGTCCATTATTAGCAAGCCGAGCATCTGTTTTATTTAAAAGTACAACTTTGTGTTTTTGCAACAGAGGAAGAATCTGTCCAGCGGCAATGTCAAATACACCGGACAAGTTAGTTGAATCAGAACAAAACTAAAGCAAATTTGAACTCGAGCTTTATGTTATATACAGAACTAAACCTGGTTATGGTAGTAAGAAATGTCAGACCAACTAATGGGCGGCAGTGAGTAGGTCAATCCCAGTTCAACTCGTCTCTTAAGTCTAGGCGGTAGTTCTTTCAGTATACGAACCTCATCTCTCAAGGAAGTAATAAAATGATCAACATCAAAAATGTCTTGGAACTCACTGCTCATAGAGAATATAATTTAAAGACATTAAAGGCAATTCTGAATTGGAATTGAGAATAAAATCAACTAATTAATTAAAACACACACCTTGGATCATTCCAAAATGAAGTTTTATCAAGCTCTGGAACAATAAGAGTGACATTCAAATATCTTGCAATAGCAACCATGTCACAAATCTGCAGATATATCCAAAAGAGACAGTTGAGCAAATTTGACTAAAAAGATCAACCATGTTCTCTCTGATTAAGATGAAGCTATAAATAAACTCACTGCTGATCGCATTTGATTGAGTCCTCCATTGCAAGAAATCATCAGATAGCCATTATTCTTGTAAACCCCTGTAAAACAACAACAGTCAAATTGCAAATTCTTGTTCAGTAACCATTGAAACCCAATTATGAAAGTGAAAAAAGTTACTCTTTGGAGGAAGAACAAGTTTGGTAGGAAGAGAAGAGGATTGAGCAGCAGCAGCAGCCAAAGGTAAATCAGATTGAATGAAACAAGAAGGCCAACCCTTCAACAATCTTGGACCCCACATCTCCCCCATTGCCATCAATTGAACAACACAAGTCCACAGCAATATCGTTGTGACTGCTCGAATCATCCATAGCTTCAGACCAGACCTTGAAACCATACCAGAATTCTTCAGCTTCTCAGCCTTATTATTATTATTTTCACCCAACAACATGAACCCCATTATCTCACACTCTTGTTTCCTATATTCAAACTTGTCTACTCTACACATTGTGAAGATACAACAACCATCACCATTCCCTCCAATTCAGTTTATTCATATGCCAAACTTAATCAATATCATTAACATAATTTACACACTCTCTACTCTCTTCTCTTGCCTCTTCATCATTAAATCTAAAGTACATGTACTTGAGATTAGGATAATGCAAAAAAATTGAAGCCTTTGATTAAAATATAGCCAGGATTCTCCGGGAGGACCAGGAAACTTCAATTAACATAATCAATAAATTTGACACCTTGAAACTCTAAAACCAACCTCGATTTTCAAAAAGTTTGCAATAAAAAAACACCCAGCTTCGTACTTCACATTAAAACGGCTCCAAGAACAAATCTTTCACGAAACAAAAACACACCTGCTCTTCATGCATTATTACCAAAATAAGAAATACCCAGTACAGAAACAATGTGATTTGGTTTCAACTAAATCATCTTAAAACAAAGCCTCAAACTTGGGTTTTGGGTTGTTGGGTTTTTTTTTTTTTTTTTTTTTTTTTTTTTTTTTTTTTCCGGGAAAACTTCCCAACCAGATCCCGACAAGTGGCCGCCGCCGGAGAACTGGGTGGTGGTCGAAAGTGGTCGGAAAATAAGTGAAGGAGAAGAGGAGAGAGGGAGAGAGAGAGAGAGAGAGAGAGAGAGAGAGAGCAAGTGAAGGTTGAAGTGAAAGTGAAGAACAAAGCCACTAATTAAGGTGCAAGTGTTGTTGCATTTACCATCATAGAGTTTGTACTGTATGTCACTTTGTCACTGTTTAACAACTCCACCGCACACACTCACATTCACATTTTATAACATTTAATTTAGAGGAATTATAGTTTGGGTCTCTCTGTGTTTTTGAATTATCCGTTTTTTTCAACGGCCAAAGCAAATGACTATTTTATTCTTGGATATTTATTTTCTTTTAAAAAATAAAATAAAATAAAATAAAATATAGACTAAAAAAAAAAGGAAATTAGGTGGAGATTCGAATCCAATCCCATGGAGAGATCCATATGGATCTCCATCGTTGATGAAGATTCCATCGTCGAGATCACCATCGATGATGGAGATCTATATCGGATCTCCATCGTACGATGGAGATCATCGTACGATGGAGATCGATTGTCTTCGTAGGGTCTCCATCGATGATGGAGATCCATTTGGACGATGAAGATCTGTCTACCTATTTTTTAAGATGGACGGTGGAGATTAGTCTACTTATTTTTTTAAGAAAAAAAATTAATTTCTTTTATATAAATTAACTTATAAAAAATAAATAAATCTCCATTGGATGGATGGTAGAGATTTAAAACTTTTATATTTTTGTATTATATAAATATTATTTTTAAAATTCTATTTTTTTGGTGTTTGCACTTGGCATATTCTTAGTTTAAAGATAAAATTACCCTTAAAACCGTTAAAGTTGACTAACGTCTGATTCACAGAGGGACCAAATTGATAGGTTTTTGAAAACATAGGGACCATGCGAGTAAAAAAGGGAAAGACAGTTAAAAAATAGATAATTCAAAAAAACATAGGAACCCAAATGATAATTCCCCTTTAATTTAAGCATTTCTTTACTTAATTACTAACTTGTACCTTGTTATTCACCAAAATACTTTCATCTAATTAGTCCTATCTTTACAACACCTCTTTGCAAAGGGTAGTTCCCTTCACTTCCACGTCGGTGGTTGGGTTCCACTCTCACAATGTGCATTTTATATATATGTGTGATGAGTTTTCTTTTAGTTTTATGGGTAGAAATCCAAGCATCACATGTACAGTTTGATACTTTGATCCAGGTAATATATATATATATATATATATATATATATATATATATATATACAATTTTTCTATTATCAGTTTGAACTGATATAAAATATATCAGTTCCTTGCATGTGGGATATTGGATTTAAATGCTTTGAATAGGATTTTAATGCTTTCATCTAATTAGTCCTATCTTTACAACTCCTCTTTGCAAAGGGCAGTTCCCTTCACTTCCACGTCGGTGGTTGGGTTCCACTCTCACAATGTGCATTTTATATATATGTGTGATGAGTTTTCTTTTATTTTTATGGGTAGAAATCTGAGCATCACATGTACAGTTTGATCCAGGTAATATATATATATATATATATATATATATATACAATTTTTCTATTGTCAGTTCGAACTGATATGAACTGATATAAGATATATCAGTTCCTTGTATATGGGACATTGGATTTAAATGTTTTGATTTGGCTGTATGCACTTATCAAAGCATCTTTTAAATCCAATGGTCTACATGTAAGAAACTGATATATTTTATATCAATTTGAATTGATAATAAAAAAACTGTATATATATATATATATATATATATAAACAAAAAGTTAGTCTAATATTAGTACTTGTATTTGCGCTCAGTTAAATTCTCTGCTATCTAAAAATAAATAAAATTAAGGATTATTACTAAAATAATATAGTGCTTGAAAAATTCTTAAATTTTATTCATATGTAGATTTCATTAAACTTATCATCAAAAAAAAAAAAAAAAAAAAAAATCAGATCAAAATTCAAAAAAGTCGATGTGATTTCATCAAGGTCCTTATCAAAATTAAAGTAAGGGAACCCTCACTTGATAATTAATATATATAATAGCAAGTGCAGGATCTCGTACAAAAAGTTTGTACGATTTCATTGATTCCAACCAATTAGAATTAGTGAAAAACAAAATTACACTAATTCTAACCCGTTGGAATCAGTGAAACCGCACGAAAAATTCGTGTGGAATCCCACACTAGAAAGTTACTTTATATATGTATATATATTTATGAAATCTCACCCTAAACGGGTTAGGGACTTCTGAACCTGAGGAGATCTAGCACTATATATGCGGCCTAGATATCGAATCTCTTAATTGTGAGGTATATACTCCTACTATAGTAGATGAATATTTCCATATTTTGTGGTTTTAATGATCAAATGTGGAACAATATATACAATGATATAGTTTGAACCCTAGTGGTTGAGCTCCATTTCGAAAACTTCAACCATGAAGACAAAAAACCTTGGGCAAAAATACTAAAATAATTCTATTAATACTAAATAGGGTTCAAAAATTTTATAGCACCTTTTGGAGATTAAATTTTAAGAGTATCACTACTTTAATAACTTATGTTATAAATGGCACCTAAAATGAGTTCCTTCCAAAAATACCCTCTACAGTAGTTCCACGTCAACCAACAATTTAAGTTTTATTTTGTTTTTTATTTTTACTTTTCAGTTTATAGAGAGAAGAAGTCGTGAGAGTAGAGAGAGAAACGTACGTTGACCAATCGGCGAACACGTGAACGACAACATCGACGACGGTGGTGGACCACGAACACGCATACATCGACGTCGAGGACATAGGCCACAACCAACGATTTTAGCGACTTTTGATTTTGCAAAAAAACAAGGTATGTAACGAATTCAATATGATTTTCAAGTATGATTCGATTGTGTTTTGTTGTGCTATTCATTTGATTTGTTGTTGGAAGTGTTTAATTTGTATTATGGAAGTGTTTGATTTGCTTTTTGGAAGTGTTTTAGGGTTTGTTATAAGAGGTTTGATTTTTTGATTTTTAGGGTTTGAATTAGAGATTTGGGTTGGAGAAGATGATGAACATTATCTTAGGTTTACGAGACTTATGTAATAGTTCCCGAGACTTATTTAGTTGTTTTTGAGATTTAGTCAGTTGTTTTCGACACTTTAGTTAGTTGTTTCCGAGACTATAGTTATTTTTTTTCAGACTTAGTTACCCTCCTTTTCGAGACTTTCTAGGGTTTGCTTTTCGAGATTTTTGTAATAGATTTCTAAGACTCTTCTAATATATTTCCGAGACTTTTCTAATAGATTGCCGAGACTTTTGTAAGAGATTTTCAAGTCTTTTGTAATAGACTTCCAAGACTTTTGAAATAAACTTCCGAGACTTAATTCAACATATCCGAGATTTATTAACCCTTTCCGAGACCTAGTATAATGTTTTCGAGACTTTTGTATTTATTTTGAGACTTAGTACTTATGTTACAGATTCTGTTTTTAAATATGTTTTTATTTGTGAACTGCAGATGGTGGATTTGAAATCGAAGTTAAAGACTTCCAAGAGTGACTAGTAAGACGCAAAAGTCACTCGCCACAAACACATTGAACATCTCTAAGTAATCGAGGATGTAATTAACGGACTAGTAGAAGATGGGGTCCACGAGCAATAAAGGTTTGCTGAGTCATGTTTCGGTCATTTTCTACGCATGCATCGATGAATGCAGTTTTCTGGTGGTATTGTGCATCGGTTGCTATTGTGTGAGCTACACCACGACGGATCCACTAATGAGATGAGGTTCTTACTGGGTAAGCATAACGTCTGGTTTTCTAAGGTCGAGTTCTGTTTGATCACTGGGTTGAAGTTCAAAGTTATCCCTAACACGTCGCGATATGAGGATGTAGAGAATGACATACACCAAAGGTACTTCGGTGGCGAGATTTGGTAAGTTTTCAAGAACTTCTAGCAAGGATTAGACAGGGTCTATGGCAACAACAATTCGATGCTATGAAGCTTTGTTTGTTGTTGATGGTGAATTTCTTTTAGATTGGATTGGATGAGAGGGAGTTCATCCCTAAATGGTAGTTGCGCCTAATGGATGACTTGGATGCATTCGACACGTTCCCTTTAGGGTTCACATGTGTACAAATACTCTATATATGGGTTCAGTAATGCGTTGCATGGTCGAAGAGAGCGATTTGAACAAAGACAAGAAGAGAAAGGCATTAACAAGCACCAGAAAGAGAGATGCAACATTTACGGGTTTGCGTACACACTATTGGTGAGAATTTCAAACTAAATCACTACTAATATTGTATTTATTGATTTTTTATGTTTTCCAACTTACCAATTTAATTTCCAATGGAATTTTGTAGATTTTTTTTTTACATTTGAAGTTATTCTAGAACTTGCCACACAATTCGTCACTCGTAGGGACGATGACCCCTTCTTGCGTATTCTTAAGTGGGAGTTTACTCAGCGACCTAGGGTAGTCAAACTGTTAAAGATCTTCTTCGTAAGGGTAATAATCTATTCGTAACTATTTAATATAATTTCCATGACAAGTTTCTAATGTCATTTCGGATGCTAAAATTTCAGATGTTCGTAGAACCAGAATTGATAGCTACAAAAGTGGATAGGGGTAAATGGTACTACCAAGGGATAAATGAGGGAGGAAATTTGTACCTTGCTCCTAATTCAGTGGAGATTGTGCCAAATTTGTCTGTTGAACATACTGGTGATGATGGTGAGAATTTGATAGAGGCAGACGACATTAGGACACACACTAGATCCAAAACATGTGCAACCGAGAGTAGTGTTACTCATACCGAGATTATTGTTACTCTTGTCAAGAGTAGTGGTATTCTTGTCATGTAGAGGCGTGTTAGATTCAGACTGGACAGGAGAACCGTTGCACCTCCTCGGATAGTGGATCGAGATCCTGTTTTTATTGGTGTTCAGTCTACCGATGGAGAGCATGCACGTAGAGGCAACAAAGGACATATGAAGCCACGATCTCCTCCTTACAAGAGGTATTGAAATTGTTATTGTTTGAAGTCAATTTTAGATAATCATTTCAACTATAAGTCTTACGTGTGATTTTCTTCTTTTGAAAGTACCTGACCCTTGGAATCATCAATTTAAAGAAGTCCTGGATGCCGTAGAGTAATTATGGGAGGAGGTCTGAACGAGTGACAAGACTATACAACAAAAACATGAGGAGTTGGTGCTTATGATGTTGGGACCCCGGTTTACCGATCGCGCAAAGGAAGGAACTTTTAAAAAAAAAATTATTTCATAAAGAAATACTGCGATTAGTAAACCCTAGGATCTATTTTTCGGAATAGTAAAAATAAGAAATCGAAATCGAAATATATATAAAAGAGAAGAGAAGAAAATAAACTATTTTCTTCATATCTACGTAGGAGGCTCCTTCACTTTGATACGATCTGCTCCTAATTTGAACCACTTGATCTTCTTCGCTATCTCCCGGGACTGGCAACGGCGTGTGGGCATGTCACAGTATTCAGGAACTTGTATGGAGGTAGAAGAGAAGAACACATAAAAGGACAACACTTATTCTTTTAATGGTGAAGTGCGGCCACCCTTAATCTTCTAAAGAACAACAATAAAAAAAAATAAAACTCCCTGTTTTTTTTTTTTTTTTTTTTTTTTTTTTTTTAAGTAGCTGCCCACCCACACATTTATTTTCTCTCTTTTTTGCGTGTGTTAGGTTTGCATATGATACAACACACTATTTTAGTTACCAAATATATCTTATATATATTTTCAACTAAAACCTTTTAATTATCCTTTTCAAATATATCTAATATACTAAAAGGGATAAAAAGTATTTTAAATTTAAACTTAAATTCAAATACTTAGATAATTGATTTAGTAAAAATAAAATAATCCTATTATTTTATCTTCACCTAAATCCAAATATCAACTAGGACACTTTACCGGCTCGTCCACACGTCCCGTCACTAGCATCCCCTAGTTTGGTGGTTGAACAACCACTACGGGTGCGCAAACGTGGTTGGCAAGTGACTAGCCCATACAATGACCTATGTAAGGTCGTATAGGTATAAGACTGTGGTGCATAAATTTCGGCATACTGATTTGATTGATGGTGACCAGCTGAAGGCTTATGAAAACTTTAAGAATAACACGAGGGAAATGTATAACTGATTACATTTTGGTAAATATTTCTAGATTTTTCAAACATTTCATATTAATTATATTGTTACTTCTTTTACAATGATTCAGGCATGATGTGAACTAAGAAATAGCATTCAGAGTCATTTGGTTCCATCGGTATGTATTTATACATTGCCACACTTCGGTTCTTGATTCCAATAATTAATGAGTCGGGGTTTTTCCTTTTCACAAAAATATGAATTTTAGCTTTCTAAAGCAAGTATTCCAAGTTGCTTGTTGGGTTTCAAGGCAAGTCCATAGAAGTTCACATCAACGCTTGTTTAAATTAGTTTTGATTCCTTTTGTCAGCACATGGATGCATATTTGCATATCCTATGGAAGTGTCAACGTGCTTTCCCTGAGTCTGTAATTGTGCTAGGATTTCGTTGTTCCAGAACTTAACCAAATTGTGGCAGTAGTTGGAATGATTCTTCATGTGAACCATAAGTCAATGACAATGCATAATTTAAGGCTTGATGAGCCTTATTGTACATAATTTGGATGCCATACATTGTTTTCATATTGGCAATTATGTCTTTGGGATGCATTAGACGACTGTTGTGTTGTTGTAGTCTCAAGGCTATTGCTTCACCAATTATGACCGCACTAGCCCATCATTGTAAGGTTCTAGTGTTTATGTTAAGACATACCTGACCAAGACGACACTTGAATTGTGAAATCCTCTAGAAAGAATGTCATGCCCATTTTTCGCGTTACATTCCTTTTGATGTTTTCTTTTCAGTGTATATATGTCAGTGTCAATTTAGACAACAAAAATAATATCACCTTGCAAGTGCACAAATCGTAAACGATATTCCCACTGAGAATTAATTACCTACTACAATATTGAGTTCATATCTATGACACTCTAGAACTCTAATCTAACTAAAAATATAAAAACAAAGACTCTAAATGAGGGTTTTTTGAATTGATTATTAAAACTAAGAAAATTAAATAAGAATAAATATCTCTCTATGTTTTATTCAAATGTTTTCTATAAATAGTTTTGGGTGAACTTTTAATGAAAATAATTAAAAATTGTTCTTGATATTATTTCTTATAAGATTTGTTAGAATAAAAGTGAATAGCATAACCTTATAGTAATCACACTTCTCAACATTGGTTGAAGTCTCAAATTTGAATCCCCCTTCAACAAAAATGGGTGCATGTAAATAACTTCCATCTCTTAATTATTTTATTTTTTTTTAAAAAAAAAATATCTATTAATCCGGAACCATGTATTTTTTTGAAAACTTTCGCCATTTGTAGGATTCGAGCTACCTAAGCCCCAAGCCTCCTTGTAGCCTGGTGGTAAACAAACTAAAAGAAATTCTATACTCATGAATTTATTATTGTTAACGTGTTTTTATTTTTTTGAACGAATATTATTTTTAATGTTAATTGTGTGCCATATAGGATTTATATTCTTATTTTATTCTCTTTTTTGTTAATATCAAACAAGACAACGCACACACAGCTTGGGGGGTCACATTTCAGTACTTTGCCTTTTTTAATTACTATCAAAATTATTACTTTAAATTATTAAAAATGAAAAAAAAAAAAAAAAAAAAACAAATAATAAAGGAAATCAGTGAAAAGAGAACAATGTTTTGTAAATGTTATATTGAAAATTATTACTTTTAAGTAATAAAAGTTAAGAAAATTGAAGACTTCAAGTCATGCCCTTCTCCCATAATCTATTAAAAAAATTCGAATTATGTGTCTTAATTAATACTAAGGATATATTATTAAATTATTAAATTTTAGTTTAAAAATGAAAAAAAAAAAAAAAAACCAACATTATCCGATATAAAGTCAGTACTCAGTAGTCAGTACTGCTACAAATTTGGACAACCCACCCTGCTCCAATTATATAACTTTCAAGATAAGATTATTTTTTATTAATTTTTTAAAAGAACAATTATATAATATATACGGTCTTTCAATTTTCAGTTCGTCCTGATATATTTTATATCAGGACGAAGAATGTGGACAACAGATTATGAAGAAGTTTTAACAAGTACGTAAATCGTACTTTGAGTTAAAGTATGTAAATCTAATGGTCCACATCTTTCGTTCTGATATATTTTACATCATAACGAACTAATAATAGAAAAATTATATATATATAATTATTAAGTTAGAGAGAGTTTTCGATATATAGACAAATTTCAGGGGCGTAGTTAAAATTTTTTAAATTTTTTTGTAGGCTAATCTAAAAATTAATATGGACTTGTATTACTTTTTTAAAGAGTTCGGCACCAATAGACATATGGTGATGTGGTACGACTATTCGAAATTAAAAAGAAAATGTGATGGTTGTAAGTTCCTAATCAGTTTGTTTAGTGGTGACATTTGATAGTGACTTCTTCCACTAAAAATTATACGTAGATCATATTATAAGGTGAAATTTCAATTTATTAGACCGTACCTTATTGGTGAATTATTTTAGGTAATTAACTGCACAGCCTTGTTGAAAGGGAAATAAAGTTAGATTTCAGAGTCCAGGACACGCTTGTGTTTTGGTGAGTTTATCTTCGTCTTAGTCCAAACTTGCTTATTTTTAGGTTAGGATTTATTACGTGCATGTCAAATAAATAAAGGATAAAATTAGAAACAGGATTAGATTACAGTTACCTTATCTAATCAGATATCTTTTGGTTTTTCTCGAAGTAAACCAGTACCATTTCTTCTTTGATCCAATTGTGTACGTAACACTATCTTAAAGAAAGTTAGGGAGGGAGGGAGGGAGGCAAAATGAGATTGGTCCGGGCCCTTCACACCTATACCAAGAGATTATGGGTTTAAATCTCTCCTCTTTCTCAAAACTAAACCCATGGCTTTTTGTTTCCTTGCAGTTTCTGTCCAATTAGCACAACATGGTAAATCTTGTTGTAGGAAGAATATGATTTCATTACCAAAGAAGCAAAATATGTGAATTACACACAACTGACAACACCAATTACATTTACTTTAAAAAGCTACAACCAATATAGTTTAGCCCTTCCCGGCGTTAATTGCATCTTGCACAAAGTCTTCACATTTTGAAAACCCTCCCGATATTACATCACCTAATACGCCCATTATATCAAATCCTTCCTGCAAATCACTTGCCGAATTCATCTCATCAATCCATGATACCAATTCTTTTGAGAATCCTACCATTTCCTTCACATTCATAACTCTCTCTTTCATCACTACCTCCCAACTTTCCAACCTTCCACTCTCATCCTCCCCTTCACAACTTCCTTCTTCGCTACTAGCTCCCACACTCGACTTTTTCACCTTCAAAAACCGCTGCAGCTGCTCAATCAGCCCTGTGTACACAAGAATTGGTCTGACAATTGATAGTAGATCATTCGCACCACCTGATTCTGCTTTTGTGCTGCTACTTCCTGTTTCCAATCTTACAATGTTTGTTGGACGACCATGAGTGTGCTGCATGTATGTGTGGTATATTCCACGATGCAAGAAGGAACGGCGGTGTTGCAACCAAGATTCATATGACTCCGATAGAAGTGAGTTTACCATCATAAATTGGACTGTTTCTTCAGTTCCCATTGATGATGTTCCAGGAGTTGAAGGTCTTGTATCTAACATGGAAGACGTTATGTATGTTGAAACAGACTTGGCCAAGCTGCGACGCTGGGAGGGACTTCCTTGTTCAAGAAGGTGACGAGCCATTTGGATCATGAAAGGCAGAAATTTGGAGTTGCTTTCTCTTCCACCACCTCTACTCTCTGCGCTGAATGATGCCCCAGTTGCAAATCGAGCTAGCATCTACATAACGAAGATGCAAGAACATCAGACAAAAATCTCTCTGAAATGCAATACAGGTTCAAATAATTTAATTGCATAATCATAATCCATGAAGATGTCAAAAGAAGCAACTGTCTTTTGAGAGTTCCTTTCAGGATTGGGACGACCCGTGGATGACCCAAGTTTACGGATATTCTAAATGTCCAATATAAAATAAATGGCATCTTGATCTAGCAATTTTGTACCGTAAGATTTACATCAAAATAAAAACTATGGAATATCATTCATCATTTACCATTCAATATACAATTGTCAACAATTCAATATATTTCAATTCTCATCCATTTTTTTTAAGCAGTTGTATGCAATTTCAGAATATATTCTCTATTATAAACAAGGCAGACCAATGAAAAAATTTACCAATATTGATAAGCAGGGAAAGTATTAAGTCTGAATGAAATGTTATAACACACATGATAAATAATCTCATACCAGAACAATGTCATATGTCAGAAGCCGGAGTCGGCTCCCATCAGCACGACCAAGAGCATTTAGGTTATCCCAATACTGGTCAACATAGCGGACATACTGAGCAAGTGGAATGGATGGACCTCTCACAGGGAACAAGGAATTGCAAAGAGATTCATTGTTACGAAGTGCAGCCCCCTCCCATTCTTTCTTTGGATTCTTCAGAGCAGCATCCGCTCTTTTGGCCTCCTGGTGGCATTGAAAATGAATGATATTGAAGTAACTGACAGTCGTGTATACACACTCCCCGCGAGCACTTCCTGAAGTACCAACACCCAGGTTCACCCGCTTACTGTAAGAGTAAACACCCAGCAAGTCAGTAGGCCTCAAACTGTATCCCTCCCGGCACACCATGCACGCTAACCCATCTTCCTCCTCTACATCTTCCAAACCTTCCAAAATTGGCTGGGCAACAACAATTCGCCCACCACCATCTGAAGCTAGTTCTTGTCGCATCCCAAGCCCCTAATGTAGTCATCCAATAAAGAAAAAGAAAGAAAAGCAATCAGTTACAGCTGCCTGATTAGCAGATATATTTCGCTATATCATTAGCCTAGCTACAACATCAATAAGCCAGTTGTAATATCTCTATCTATCTATCTATCTATCTATATATTTGCTTGCAAGAAAATTATAACCATCTTTATTGGCAGCTACATGTTTGCAACAAGGAGTTTGATAGAACAGTACCTGAAGCAACTCCTCCCTCTTCCTTAAAGCCCGGCGCCTCATTTCATCTCTAGTGGCATGCCGTAACCTATGGACCTTTTCCCCCAAGAATCCATCTCCTTTTCCTTCTTTATCAGACAGCGTGTCTAGTAAGTTTTCAGCCCTTGCCCCAATTTCATTTTCTCCGGACACTCCTTCTAAAGCATGAAGCAGCGGTAAGATACCTCCCTCATCAATACACTTCTGAGTGGGGAAGTGCCCCATTGACAGGCCTCTCAGCATAGACAATATAAGTGGGACTGATGGCAATTTTAAACCCAATGCCCATTCTGCACTTGATTTATAGCCAGCCTGCCCTGCAACTGCAAAACTTTCTTTCAAATGTCTAACAGCAACACCTGCTATACCCTTCTCTAGAATAATGTCCTTCAATCTTTCCCCACAGGAACTTGTTTTAAGCGACTCTGAAACTCTAACAAAATTTTCAATTGTAAAAATCTGCTTGGCTGCTTGCTGAGCAATATTCTCATCTTTTGGGTTGTCTTCATGTTGTTTCAGCAACCGGTCAAATTCTCCCCAGTCTTGCAGGTATGGATCAAAATGTTGGATAAGTGCTTCCATTGCAGCAGGCTCACCATATGTCAAATAGGGCAAGATTCTTGCAACCATCTCAGTGTTCCTCTGCTGTTTGTTTGATTTAAGGCCAGAAGGATGACAGAGTCTTTCCAGGAACATAAGAACTATTTTCTTAGCTTGTTCACCCGTGCCACTTTCCTCACTAGTGACGGTAAGAACACTCTGAGAGATGCTTATATTGTCACTTTCATTTGCTTCCAGTGTCAGACTCTCCACGATCAAAAGAATGCCTTCAGCTGGTTCCATGGCATCCACTGAAAAGGCACGCCTTGCAGTTTCAAGAAGTAGACCTAAAGCACCTAGCCTTAACAAGGCTTGTCTGTTTTCTTTAATCTTGCAGCAGTACATGAGAAGATTCAGAACAGCTACCAATTGCTCACGGTTGGACTTCAAATCATCTCGCAAACGCTGCACATTTAAATTAAAGGTAAGATGACTTAATAATAGGTTGTGGTAGACTCATCTCCATGGTTACAAAGCTACATAACTAGAATAATCTTTGGACTCATTTGCTACAAAATTATAGGACTAATAAAGCCTGATATTTTAATAAGCAAGAGACTTGAGAACAGACAATATTATCTACAGTACATATGTTCTCTCTCTCTCTCTCTCTCTGTGCATAATTGTGGCACTTTATCCCATCATATACATAAAAATATAAAGGCCTCAAAAAAGAAAAAAGGAAAATTGCATCAAAGAACATATGTGAGTCTTACAGTACATGTAAAAAACAACAAACCAGAAATGATCAACCCAGAGACCTAGAAATTTCATCTAAAACTGAAAAATCACATGCTAACACAAATCTTGTGTATCTAACCGGTACCATGAAAACAAATCATGCCTTCCTTTTAAAGAAACACGAAGGCAATTAAAAAAGTTTCCATCGAAGCAATCAGAATAATTTAAAGAAAACAAGGAAGAAAGGGGAGACAATTTCAGTGATTAAAATATAAATACTTCTCAAATTTCAGGAAATTATTTCCTAATAGTATTCTAGTAATTTACAAACCTGGATCATGCTCAATAAAATTTCAAGCCCGCCATATTCGCGAACTGCACCTGCTATGGCAAATTCGATCTCTGGATCTTGTGATTCCTCTCTATCTTCCTCCAATTCTTTAATCATAGGTTCAGTCGCTTCACCATCCAGACCCTGCCAATTGTACGAAAGATAAATAATTAACAAAGTAACACATCACTTATGGTCAACAAAAATCTGAACTCATGTGTGCTTTGAACATAAATGAACACTCAAACGTTGGATATTAATAGAAATATATAACTGAATTTCATTTGTCATTCTGAACCCCGTTCCCCAATATTAGTAATGAAAGTAAATGCAAACTTTCAAATGGTAACAAACCTGAAGCCGATAAGTCACTGTCATAGGAGGGCAGTCTCTGGATGATGTCACAGCACCAGAGGATAACAAGGTAGAGTTGACCATGGTGCTTGACGATTGACTACTTTTCTTCCAGACTTGTTCATAAACTTGAGCAATGCTCAAATCAAGAGAGATAATATTCCCAGCTATCAGCAGCTCCATGCCATAGTCATCTTCAAGAAGTCCCAGGAGATCCAATTGATGACAAATTTTATTTTTCACATCACGCATCAGTGGACCAATCTCGGCACTAGAATATGGATTCTTAGTCATTGACCCCCTGATAAACTCTTCTTGTGTGTGAGCCTTGTTAAGAACCAACAGGTATACTGACTCTGGTTTTGATGGGCAGATCAAATTGCATAGCTGCTCTAAAATAAACTGCCATAGGTAGATGTTCAATTGCAATGAGAAGTTTGGCAAATGAAAGCAATTACAATCGCAAAGACAAATTCATAACTTGTAATGTAAGCATCCATGTTAAGAAATGTAAGTCAAGAGACTGTGTAGACAGTTGACAAATAACAATTAGAACATGAACCACAGGGATGCATTGAGAGCCAATATGTCAGGCCGATAATGACATGTAACTATATAACCCCAACTGAATCAAACGATAAGCATGAAAGAAGATTAAAGATGAAGAAGATTCAATGATTAGTTTCTTCCGCTAAGTATTGTTTCTTAGCAACCAAGCTCCACGAGAACCACTGTAGGTATAACACAAGCCATGCTCTCATAAAACCAAGAATTTTTACTACAAATAGAACAAACTGAAAAAGTGAAACAAAACTAAAAATTGGTTGAAAATCAAATTTCATAGTGACACCCTATCAATATCAACTTTGAATGGAGCAATATTTTAGTCACAGTTCTTAAACTTTATACCATTTTATAAAGCAGCATATAATTGGAACACAATTAGAAAACAGAAAGTTAGTTACTGCATACCAAACAAGTTCTTCCTTTTTTCTCATCTCCATGGATTTGAAGACCACAGATACAGGCTCGGATGAACTGACGTTTATTTTCACTGCTTTCGAGCAGAAGACTGTCCAGAAGATCTTTCAGAAGCCGATTACAGTCACTAATCAATTTTGTCTTCTGCACTATCAAGCCACGTATGACAATAAGAGCCTCGAGAATGTCTGACAGCAAATTGTCTCGCATGAATCTGGCATCGCGTCAAATTAATTAGAAGATAAGATAATTAAGCAAACAACTTAAACAAACAAGATTGGAAGGTAGTAATACCTGGATCTGATATTAGGGACCTCTAGAAATTTTCCAAGAAGCTCTATTAGCTTGTGAAGAATGAATCCCTGTGAAATATCAATATGCAGACTCCTTTCAAGAGACTGAATATTACTGACTTCTTGTGTAATTAACTTACAAATTGTAGTTAGACATCCCCGTACTGTCAAGAACAGACGAGCATCTTCCGAATCAATCATCTTAAACAGCAATTCAAAATATTCTGAAGCACTTTCACCAGCAGCAAGAGTCGCTGGCAATAAGCCCATCAGTAGGTTCAACAACCGAAATCGTCTGGATGAACTTTGGTCACAAAGTAAGCTAATCAGCATGCTCATTTCTGATCTGATTGATTGAGAACAGGCACTCAGGACAAGTTCAGTGACCCATGAACCCAGCTCAAATGTTGATAAATCACCTTTAGTTGTCTTACAAGCATTCCGCTTCCACCTGAGTGCATATTTGAGAGCCAGGTAATCATGTCTCTGAGGCCTAGATCTCTGGCCAGCACTTTTGACTGCCTGAGACACTTTGTACTGCCTTCTAACAAAATCAAGATAAGTTGCTCCCTTCTCCCACTCTGAATAACTCAGTAACTGAATATCTTGGGTCTTATTAGTAACATCCCAATTCTTTTCTTCCGGCACAGATTTGCTACCAGTAACAGAACCACTGAAAGATCCAGATACATTTGAGCTATTTTCATCCTTCAGTTGCACAACAGGACCAGATTTTCCCACACTTTGCTCTTTGTCTGATGAATCAGGCTTTGGAGGAGTGCATGCCTGAGATACAATCCTCAGACAAGGAAGTATGATATGCTCAGATATGGCAGGATGTTTGGCACCCATTTTAATGGAGGAGAACAACAGCTGGAAAACAACACGTAATCTTGATTCCCAGAACTCATCAGCCAGTGAACACACTTCTGATAGCAACAATAACTCCTCACGAGTGGCCATGGCAATATCCATGGAGCGATGATGTTCAAGGCAGTACGTAACTTTCTTCTGTACTAAACTATTCAACTCAGTTATTGCATTACTATCCCCCTCAGAGAAAGCACAAAGTACTGCCCTAGCTTGGACACGAGCAGACTTTGGACCTTGATGAATATTATTCTCAAACAACTCTGATAAGATACCAGTTGCAACAAGTTGTTTCTTAGAATTTGGATGCTTTGATAGCACTTGTAGCAACTCCAAACACTGTGTCACAAAAGTAGTTGCACATCCATAGCAATTATTTGGAGATCTGGAAACTATGAATCTTGATGCAGCCACTGTGTTATCTGAATGCCTCTGGTGCAAATAGTTCATCAAAACCCGACGAAGTCCCTGCAGAGTCTGAACACTTTTGGTGACAGAATCAAAAGCAGCTTTGCACTTCTCACCATATAGCACACCAAGAAGAGCAATTTTACGGTTTATCTTACATGAAGGTCCAGGCAAAGACACCATCATTTGCTGGACAGAGTCCTTCTGTTGCGAATCCAACTCATTTTCCCCAACGCTTGATACAATCTTAAGAAGCGGCTTTTTGAACCCCAAAAGTTGCTGATATCTCCTATGTGCATTTTCTGATTCTGATTCTATAGCTGCCAACCCCTTCTTCATATCTTCATCATTCTCCATGTTATCAAATGTAAAACTTGGCTTTGCCATGAAATTGAACTCAAAACGCCCATATTTGCTATATCCACATTCATTGCACAGAAAAGAATCCAGATTTTCATAATTAATGTTGCGGCATTGCCTGCATTGATATGCATTCTCATGGCAATTGGCACAAATCCCATGCTTATCAGTGACAGGCCGACTACAACGAGGACATTGCAATGGTTCAAGGGATAAAGCCTGAAGATTTTCATAGAAAGAATCCAGCTCAATCATAAAGTTACAGGCAGTTATCGGAATGGGAAATTCCACTTTCAGCTCAGTTTGATTGAAAGCTAGATGACAACTTTTTGCACGCTTCCACAAGGACCAATTATTTTTCAACTCTGACAGGTCAGACACCGGCCGATTGTTGTAGTAGAGGTTCAAGACTTTCACTGATTTGGACTTGCGTGCATCATGAACATTCATGGACACCGTCTGGATGGTGTAACTCCCGGTGCATTTCACAATGATGCGATTGTCAGTAAACTTTGTTTCAGATTTCAGACTTTCTAACTTCATCCTGCTATAGGGAACCTCAGGAGAGCTGCAAGCAACGCAGGGCTCACTCTCAAGATAATAACCGTCAAATTCCACCAGACCACTCAAAGTATTGTATATGCGAGAATTGGGATGATTAGCTATAAGCTCATTTTGTGAATGAAGCGTCTCAAAGATGCACCTAATTACATCAGGGGTCAAGCAGCGATCCACAAGTTCAGAGCTCTGTTGCTTTGAATTATTATCAGGAACTTTTCCCAGCAACCAAGCGACCAGTTCAGTGTACTCAACAATGTTCTGACCATACATAGGCAGATACTTCACTTTCTGCAGGAGATCCATTAACATGGTTTCCTTAAATGCAGGCTTGCCATGGTGCCATGCTCCATAGAGAACACACTTGGCCTCAGTGCGCACAGAGCTTGAATTCCATTCAAGTAAAAAGCAATCAATAAATTGCCTCAGGACATCACCACCCTTGTCAGTGAAGATATCTACAACTGTCTCCATATCTAAATAGGACTTTTCTGAACCAGAGTCACTTCCATCTTCACTTTTCTTCTTCTTCTTCGAATCCAGAGAATGAATACTTGACTTGGTTAAACTTGCTCCTGAATCCCCTGCATCCGCCTTGTGTAAAGAGTGACTCATGTCCTTTCCAAAATAGAAAGCCAAATTCAATAGTTTAAGAGTCTGGATGACAGACTCTTCACCAAAATAAAATACTCCATTCATCAGAAAGAGCAAAACATCTCCGTGCCTCAAGCAGTACTTCTGCCAGTTCCGTGGCCGTGCAGCAGCCACTTCAGCCATTGTCGAGAGGCACTTCACAATCTTAACACTTCTCTCATATGGAATAGTATTCTGGAAGCCACCAGATTTGTTTACATGTTTGTAAAGTTTCTTCACCTCACTTGAGAACTGCCAGGTGTCTCGAACACTGTAATAATGAGTTTTACTTCCACAGAGATGCAGAAAAAGTCTCCTTGCATATCTTCTCACAAATGTTGTATGAGGATTATTGATGTAACTGCAGAGGACATCCTGATATCCGTCTAGCTTCAAATCCTTACCAGATGAAATCTTGTAAGCTTTCTCTTTCTCCCCATTCTTGTCTTGCTTCTCTGGTCTAACTAAGGTGTATACAAGTCTAAAAGCATTCTCTAACAGTAACCTATGATAGTCCATGAAAATATCTGTGCGATGGGCTTTTGCATATGAATCTGAAAAGAAAGGAGAGAAATTACCAGCGGGTAAATCTCTGCGGACTGTTAGTAGAGCTCCACATCCAGAAGCAGCATTCAGATCTTGTGGACTCTCAAAATTAACAGCAGGAGACTTAAAAACATGCACTAGTTGCTGCAGAATTTCCATTAGATAATTTACAAAAGCTTGGTTTCGAAGAGAATTACATGCTCGAAGCAGCTGAAAGGCAAAGTCATTTTTAACTTGATCATCCAAGGAAGACTGAGAGGCAACGGCAGCTGAGATCTGGATACCACTTTTATCCTGAGTGTCTGTGTTCCCACTTGGTTTTGAAATAGCAGCGTCGCTGCCAGGTTGGTGCCAGTTTCGAAGCATCAAGGTGAAGAACATGAAGACAAGGATTGCAACTTCCCCAAAAGAAGAACGGCTTCTGGCTACAAAGGGTTTGTTAAGATTTATTTCATCCAGAAACCATTTAATTAATTTCTCTAAATCTAAGCTTTCAGGCTTTGAGCTGTCTATAAATGGGCCACCAACAGCAGATGATAATCTGTAGAAGAGTTGCATAATAGGGATAGCTCGAACTCCAGAAGTTGTCTCCATCCATCCTTTTAACTGTTCAAGAAGCTCAGAGAGAAGCAAGGAATTCACAGCTCGTGTCGAAGCAGAAATTGAAACAGGATCACTCATGGAAGCAGAAAATTCTCCAGATTCATTAGGCTCCAAGACATGAATAGAAGGAGCAGAATTCTGCATTCCGACATCGGTTACGGCAGGCATCAAGTTTGAATCACTTACAATATCTGAGGAGAAGTGAATGTCATTTCCATCATTTCCTAATGATTCCACTTCAATTGGAATCGCGGTCATTGGATGATCTCTAGAATGAGGTGGAGGAAGCCGATCTGCATCCAGTACTTCATAGCATGCCTCACATAAATCAAAATCTGGACAAATAGTGCAATGCCATCTTCGCCTAAGTATTGGAACAGTTGTGCATCCATCACAACAGTATTGAACAGATGAGGTAATTGAATCTTCTTCAATCACAACTTGTGTATTTCCACTAGATGTCTCAGCAGGCATGGAGGTAGACACTGCATTATCTACCACCTCGTCTGCCCCTAACATTGTTTGCTTTGGAAATGGAACCTGAAGCAATCTTGACGATATTGCTAAGCTGGAAAGGATAAGTTAGAAGTTAACACCTTAAAAAAACATGATTAGGTAATGCAGCATAAAGTATAATAATAATAAATAAATAAATAACCTGCTTGAAGCTTGAACTGCCTCATTAGGGAAGAAAAGAAGTTTCTTCAATAGTTCAACAGCAGGAGCAACAGAGTGCCCAGCTGTATCCTTTCCATGTAAAGACAGACATTCAGCATAACTATAAATGAGCTCCACAGAGGAAATAACAATGTTATTCATAGTCTGCGTGTCAGGTTGTTCTAAGTCCAAAATTCCCCACAGAACTTGCATAAGCCCATTCATCACCTCAGAACCTACAACAATGAGAATGATAAATAACAGAAAACCAACATATAACAGAATAAGAAATATATTTTTCTTCATTTTGCACTTGCTAAGCAAATGGGTATCTACCAGGTGACACAAGAAAATGCATTAAACCTCATAAACCAGCACTTGAAACTCAATTGAATTTTCACAATACCAATGAAATAGAAAACTAGAGAGAGAAAGGAGGGGGAGCAGGGAACTTGGAGACAAATGCAGCAGGTACCTAATTGGGAACACAGAACAAGGTGATTACCTCAAGCACCACAGAAGAACCCTTACCAGATCACAGCTTCACAGAACATCAAATTAATATACGAAAATATTTTTTTTTTAAATGCTGCAACCTTCAACACATCCAACTAATTTAATTTGCATCAATCCATGACGTTTTCCATAGTTCAACAACTCTCATGTAAGAACAATTAAGTCGAGCAAGATATGAGATCTCAAAAATCAACAACAACAACAACAAAACCAACAAAATCCTGGAATATCTAACAATAGATAAAGACACAATGCAATTAAAAGGTGATGTACATGCAAAATCTATGTCTTGGCCTTAATTCCTCAACAAAGAACTAAAATTTAAAGATAAAGACAAAAACCTGAAACTTGCTGGCATGCAAAATGATTGTTTGAAGCCAAAAAAGCATCAGCTAATTTTTTAATAACATAGAATAAAAAATATGACAATCTGCCCATTTATATTTGAATATAAAAAAGCATGCACACAACATTAAGAGGAAAGACACATTTAATATACTTAAATGGTAAGTAAAATGGAAAAGTGAACAAAGAGGCATTAAGTGCAAACTGAGTTCAATTTGCATCAAATCTATGTTGTAGCTAAAATCAAAAGTTGATACATGTATGCAGGTTACTGTTTTCAAATATATCAGTACCCACTTATACCTTCCCTCAGGAATTTAAGATGTCTATTTTGATGCATTTGAGTCTTGTTTCAGGTAATAAGTTGATGGTTGTAGCTAAGTATAAGGTGCAAATCTACCTTAAGAGTGTGCACATGAGGATGCATGCACACAGAGACAGACAGACACACACAAAAGTAACACATCAGGGACCGTGTCAATACCATTTGTCTCAAGGAAAGATGCTAAATTAGATCGACGATGCAATGCAATCTTGGATACAGCAAGCATCTGAGAAGTAAACTCTTCAATAATCCATCCTCCGGTAGAACCACCAACTCCCAGCATTGACGAAAGCACAGATGTTGATTTGACCACTCCAAGAAGGCGCATAGTGTCCTTAATCTAAAAGTAAAAAATATAATTAATGACTAAAAGAGAGGCTTAAAGACACATATCTTCAAATAGACAGAAAAGAAAATGTATCATACGGAACCATGCCTTCAGCACTTACTTGGTAATAGATCTCTTTTTTGGGGAATGCAGCCTGCAAGACACGGCAAGCAGCAGTCTGCATCAAGGGTTCCCTGTCACTTTCAAATATTGTTTCTAGAAATTGCTTGCATTTGAGTTTGCTCAGGACTCCTTTCACTTCCTCTTCTTGTGACCTACACAGTGGATAAAACTTAGACAGAAGCTTAAGACCATCAGCTATCACCTGCTCCTGAATGGGAGCTGACTGCATTGACCTTGACTTTTTCCTGGACCCGGCAAGCAGCGAATTGGGACCAAGGACACGAGCTTCCATATCCAACACTGCATCCATTTTTTCCTTCCAACCAAATTCATCTTTTGACCGACCATAAACTTCAAGAGAGTCTATTCTAGGCAGAGTGGAACCATTAAAGGTTGGTCCAACAGTGATTGTGAATTCTTCATCAGCAAGGAGAGATTCAGCAACTGTAAATGGTATATCATACCAGGAACGCATGCCCTCATCTAACTTGATCACCCTTTGGAATATTGTAATTTCAGAAGGTATGTGATTTGCCGAAGTATTACCCACCTGGACACGAAAGCCCACCATGACAATATCAAGGTTTGAGTTGGAGACACATATCTACAAAAACGGAGAGGAGAATATAATTAGAACCAGATTTTAAAAAAGAGATGAATGCCATATAAATCGGATGAAGTTGAATAAACTATAAACATTATTGAACTATCTAAACAAAAATAAAAATACAAGGATTCAATCAAAAACAACAGCCTTCCAATCCAACATGATGAAAAATAGAGAATTGTCTATAAATTCTTCAAAGGTATACCACATAACCCACATAACCCATAGAGAAGCTAAATTATCCCATAAAAATCTGTCCTCCTCTTTAGCTTCCTCAAATATTCTTCTATTCCTCCCTAACCAAATAACCCACAAAACAGCAAAAATTCCACAATACCAAAGGGCCATAGCTTTTTTTCCTCCCCTAAAAGCTTTAAGATCTTCCAAAAAGAAAGAGACCACAGACCAAGGAGCGTTTATAAATTATATGATAAGACCACACCGTTTATACTTCCACCGATTAGGCAGTGTCATAGTGAAGCTTTTGTAATCATCAGCATTCCTCCTTGAATTCAGCATAATGAAAAATTAAACAACTTTACTAAGAAATGTCTAATCTCCATCACTATGAATATTTTAACAATGTTTAAGGTTCAGCATTAGGGGTGACAATCCCAAAATCCATGTGACATAATAGATTTAAAATTCAATGCATAAATTTAATGTCTAAGGTATAATGCATTCCCTGCATTCGACACCATGTGAATTCACAAAGCTATCTGGCCATTATAAAATTACAGTTGTATCATACCACATTGTTGTTAAACCGTCTAAAATCAAAAGAACACTTACCATCGAAATAATCTACCAGCACAATGATATACTACCACCAAATAAAAAGAAGGTAGTAACTGTAATTGATCGATAAACATCACATGAGAATAAAAAAAACAGTAAAACACAACTAATCTGAAGGCAGTCAACCTCAATTGGGAGATCAACAATAAAGATCAACACAGATATATCATCTAAATCAATAAGTTCACGCAAAATGTTCATGGTCATAAACACAAGAAACCAAACATCAACAAATAAAATGCTGAAAGATGCAACACCAGAAACTAGAACCTAAATCAACAATACCTTAAATCCTGCAGGGCTTGGGCTTTCTAAAAAGCCATCTTCAGATGCCAAGCTCTGCTTAGCTCCTTCAGAATCACTGTTCCTGATGGCATCGCCACCTAGTTTCACATCAGCTGTAATGCAAACTGTTTTCTCAAAGAAATCAAGCGGAAACTCCGGCTTTGTACCAGCATATGCTTTATTGTTCAGGATATTGAAACCTAATTTCTTAACTTTTTCTGCGGTCACACTTGTAGCAGCATCAACTCCCACAGGAACATGTGAGTATATCTGAAGGCTGCCATCATCATACAAAACAAGACAGTGAATCTTGTCTTTGGATAAAGGCTTGTATGCTGTTATCCCAACTAAAGGTGAGGTTGAGCCAACTGCATGGCGCAGGTTCTGTGCAAATAACTCATCAGCCCCCATGGATATAGCAACTGCAGCATTTGATTTCACACTCGAGAAGCAAGAAAATAAACCGCTGCCAACCAGCAACTCTTTCCAACGATGAAGTCCAGCTGATCGAAGCTTGCCATCTTGCTCCTCATATATGCAAGATAACTCAGTTAGAGATGTTGCAGTCGGACTCAACCGACCAACCAAAGCAGTGCCATCTTGATAGGAAAGAAAAAGTAATTTATATGTTGAAGAAAAGTACAAAGACAACCCCTTTGCATGGATTTCTTTGTCCTGAATCTGAATTGTTTCCTTCAATGGTGTGGCCCCCACATTAACTTCTAAAGATAATTCCAGCCTGTATAAACTTCCACAATCTGAAAGAACAATGAGAAACATCCTTCCACGAGAAGCCACAACAAGTGTTGCATCCACAATCATGTCATCTGGCAATGTGAAATAGTGCATGGGACTGATGTTATCCTGAGAAAGATCATATATCTTGACAAATCTGTTAGTTACCACCATTAATTGAACCAGAGAACCTGGAACCCAGTCAATCCGCCTAATATATGCACCTTGCAAAGCAAGCTCAATGGCAAGACGATCAGTCACCTCACCACGAGGATTCAAAGTTAGGACCTGGCAATCTTCATAGCCTGCTACAGCAAGGTAGTTCTCTACCGGTGAATTAAATGCAAGATGAACAATTTCAAAGCGAACAACATTCCTTGAGAGAGGCTTAACATTTGCCTTGTCCGCTGTTACAGGTGCAATGGTGGCCTGTCCTATTAATTGCCCAACATCAAATATAGCGACTTTGTCACCTTCTCCAACAGCAAGTCGACCTCGAGTACTAACACTAAGCAAAGATTTGACAAGAGAGCCACTTGCTAAATGTGATTTAAGTTCTCTGGCATTTGAATAATCAGCCTTTATCTTTAGATCAAGTGATCCACTTTTATATGCCTTTTTCAGTTGCAAAAGATCCACACCATAAGAAAGTACCTTGTCTTTACCCAATATGATTCTCTTATCTTTTGAGAGATTAGATTCCCTTCTGCTTGTTATGGAAGGCAACAAAGAAGAGAAAATTTCAAGCATCTGCCCCTCTAGATCAAGTTCTTCAAGTATATTTGGGATCACATCTTGAAGCTCTCTTGGAATGGATAACCTGAGTGAGTTATCTGTATCTGCACTGACATCCTCATCCAGATCTGAATCACTTTCAGGAAGCTGATCTGCATCCTCTGTAAAGGGAAAAAAGGATTGAAAATTACTTGCACCGCGAGCAGGTACAGTATCTGTTTCAGTATATTTTCGAGGCTTCAAGCATTGACAATTGCTACCCCTAACACCCCCAGCTCCACAGTCACAAAAAAATCGACTTGAGCGAGAATAAACGACACGATGACCACGGTGACAAACTTTTGCACAGACAGAACAACAGCCTTTAGTTACCGTCAGATCACAAGTATAGCAAAAATACCAGTGTTGTTCCATAAAATTGCTGCCACTAGAAGTAAAAGTACAAACTTTAGAAGCAAGGGCCCTTTCACTATTAGGATCCTCTTCTTCATCCTTATCTATGCTAGCAACCTCACCATCAGATGTTCCGTCATCCTCGTCTTCGTCTACAGAAGTTGCATCACATTCAAGAGGCATGGATCCCCCCTCTTGGTTTGCACAAAGTACCAGAGTCTCAGAATTTTTCCTTGACCCGACTGGCCTAGAAGCCACAGGACCCACCGCAAGACAGCTGCTGGACACAGACTTTCCGGAAGACTTCTCTGGGGAATTCTTACAGGACCCACAATCGCTCAGGACATTTCCAAGAAAGCCAAAGAGAAAGTTCAATCCAGGAAGCAGACGTTCATCGCCAACCAACTTGTCCATCAACATCACAATCCTCTTCAAAAGCAATTTCATTGAATTTTCCCCTCTTGAAAGTTGAACAACAAAATGGAAAAAGGACTTGGCGATATGAATATCAAATTGTGTAAATGCCGTTTCAAGTGAAACAAGCACAGCTTCAAACAAATGATTATGTAGTTCTCTTGACTGTGATTCTTCAGTTGAGGAAACAAGACACAAAATAAAATTCATGGTTGACTCTCTAAGAGCACTAGAATTTCCCTTTGTACAGTTGACCCCTCCTGAAGCTTCAATTGTACAACCTAAAAGCCTCTTCTCGAACCACTTAGACAAGAGAAGCAAATCCATACCAATGAATTTTTTCTGTATCTTCTGTTTCAGAAATATGCTTAGGTCTCCAGATAAGAGATCAACAAAGAAATTAAGCACCTTTTTATTTATTGATTCAGAATAACAATTATCCAAAGCGTTGATGAGAACCAACATATCACCACGTTGCAACCCATAGAACTCCTTGACCTGTTGAGACACATCATCTGCACCAAGATAAAATTTGAAAATAACAGACTTCTGAGGGTCTTTCCAAAGAGTATCCATGGTATCAACAGTCTTTGCAATTACCCATTCAAGGATATTGTTGTCCCTCACTTCTTTGGAATTGATGTCCCTTAAAAACCCCTCCATGTTCCTCATTAGAAATAATTCAAAACAATCTGCCATTTCTAAGCCAGCACCCAAGTTGCAATATATGGCTTCACATTTTTCGTGAAGGCTTTCAAAGTTCCGATCAAACTTCATGATCATCACTGAATCAAGAATCTGACGAAGCACTTCATTCTCCAAGCAAACATTTGCTTGCAAATTTTTCACTTTAACCAACCCATCTAGAACACAAATTATGCCTCTTATGTTAAGGAGACACGAAAGAAGGATTCCACTAGGAGTTTGAAGATGAAACGGAAAACCATGCAACATGCATTCAGAAAACAACTTAGATAAGATGCCTGAAGCCCGTTTGTCTACCACTCCATCCAACTTCAGTAGGAGGTGAAAAATAGACTCCAGCTGGCAAGAAGTGGTGCCACTCTTCTGAAGGAGTTCATCCTGCAAGGATTTGTCCAATCTACTATGTTTGAGAAGTAGCAGAGAAAACCGATTAGCATTAACCTGTCCATTACCTAAGGTAGCAAGGAAAGCTTTCTCATAAGCATGTAGGTATCTGCTCAACAAGGATGACAACATCCTAAAAAGTACTGATACTTGCCCGGCCTCAATTAAGCTGTTAATCAGGCTATCCGCAATGGTGACATAATCTGTGTCCCTAGATGTGTTTTCAGTCCACCATGAACCTACAGCAGGGACTTTATTTTTCGTGCAATATACCCATATACCAACATTTAACAAGGACAGTACCAGAGACAACCATGACCCATTTCTCAAAAAATCCCATCCTATTTCCTCGATGTCCTCTGGCATGTGCATAGCATGTATACACTGCAGTACGCCAATGATAACATCTGGAAAATTACAGTCCTTGCCAACAACATTAGGCTGACATAGAAGTGAATGACTAAAGTGAAAGAAATGCCCCAAGTTAGCTGTGTCCAGAGTTTGAGATTCCCTCCACTGAGACTGCTGACGCTCCAATGGCGAGCCCAAGTCAGGTATATCCCAACAGAGTATAAAAATGTATCTTTCAACAATAAGGTCTTCCACTGCTGAAGCTTTCCTACCTTTCCAAAAACCCAAAATCAATGAGAAGGTCTGACACATGTCACCCCAATTCAAGCACAAGGATGCAACAGCTGGATCATCTCTACAAAGAGAAAGAGGAAGGGCGGAAATATCAATCAATTGACTGACAAGGTTATTTAGGATGGGCTCTTCTTCAATCCATGCACCCATTACACTTTTGACTGCAATTGTTACCCAAGACGACAAATGATCATTGGCATGACTAGGCACTTGTGACCCAAAACTTGGGCCTTCCCTCAACTTTGATCGCAAATCTAGAAGCAATGATGAAGGACAATTATGCAAGTAAAATATCATATGACGAAGGAGTAATATCAACCTTGAAACTAGTACAGCCCAGCAAGACAATTGTGTGTCATAGAAACCTTCAGATGGAGTATCCAATGCTCGGAGGCAATTAAAAACTAAGTTTGCTAGTGCAGTCTTTTCTCCTTCAGATGATAAGTGGAATGTAATAAGAAGAATTTCCATGTGAAACAAAGATGGAAGTGTCCCGAGAAATTCCTTGAGGCTAGGACATTTCGAACAAACAACTTTTGCCTTCTCAGCAATGAAATCAATAAATATTTGGAAAATTTTGGTTCTCAGCTGATGACCAGTCAAACCCGCTCGACAAAAAAGCGTATGAGCCAGCAAGGTTAAGGTCTGATCATTATAAACAAAGATACCACTTTCAACATTCAAAATTCGCTCAATCAGGTATCCTTCAAGTAAATCAGAAAAAGCATGGCATGTGAGAAGATTATGCAGAAGTTCAAAGCAAAGTTCATGGATCTGCCCAGTCTTCTTCTCTTCGTGCAGAGCAGTACAACTGTCAGAAGTCTCAGAACAACAGCCCTGACAGTTGAGTAAGGAAAGCAAAATATCAACATGATCTGCACTGAGCTTTTTGCAGCCATCCTCAAAAATAGAACGAAGCCATTCATGAGAGAAGACACAGAGTTTTAAAAAGCTCAAAAGTTCTGTAGCAGCTTGCATCGGCATATTACAATTGCTGGAGCTAGAATTGACAGCAACTGCTGTTTGGTCAAATCCATCTGATGATCCTACAGAGCGACTACCCTCAGAGAAAAGATTCCCAAAAAGTGCATCATCTTCATGGCAAACTACATTTTCTGGTTCTGTGGTGCAATTTGTTTTAGGACAACCAGAAGGCGGTCTATCCACTTTTAACCTTAATTTCACTCCTTCAGAGTGAAGGAAAAAAATAAGACGCATCAGATTGTCCACCCATTGCTTTGATGGAGGGAGTATCATTTTCACCAGTTCCTCCACTGAGAACTGCTTAAGCAAAGGAATCTTCTCAAGATGTACATGGCATGAAGGAGAATCAATTAGCAAATCTGCACCCCCAGTAAGTTCACTGTTTAACTCCTTAAGATCAAAAGCCTGATATGTTTGCCTCTTGACATCTTGAATGAGTTTCAATACATAAATAACCGTTCGAGGGAAATAAGCTAAGGGGGCCTTTATGTTAGCAGAAGAACTGTTGTATCTCCATATAGAAGAGTCCAAATTATTCAATATAGAAGCCACTATACATGCTTGGATATTCTGGAAAACATAGCTGTTGCAGAATATAACTTGGACTAGATGAAGAAACTCTTCCAACAGCAACAGTATGGTGCTTTCAAAACTACCCTCAACAGCAGCATGATTACTTGCAAGTTCAAAATCAGGTCTAAACAAGCTAGGCAATACATCAGCAAATGATGCAATTACTTGCAACAATGAGGCATCATATTCAACATAAGGAACACCCTTAACAAGACTTCTAAGCAGCTTTAAAATCCTCAAGCTGAAAGACAGTCTCTTTCGGAAATTTGTACCTCCTATCTTCTCATCAAACATATCTGGCAGTTCAACCAGTTCTTTGCAGAGCAAAATTAGACGCTGAATGCATTCCACATGAGCAACTGCCCAATGTTGGAATAGAAAAACTACATTGTTCAAATCTTGGTGGAATGTAAGTCCACTGTATCCAGATGCCTGCCTATCAGGTTGGGGTTGCACACATTCAGATGCTAATGTCATTAAAAGTCGATCCACTGGTTTCTCTTCCCTTGAGCAACTGACACCACCTTGAAGAGAGAGAGAGAAAAAAAAAAGGGTATGGTTGGGAAAAAGAGTAAGTCGCATGCTTGATACGTATTAAATGATAAAACACGATTAAAAGAGCTATTCCAGTTAACAAAATCAAAGATACCTTGAAGACTGCATTTTAAACTATCATCCAACAAATAACACCACAGTCGCTAGAAACAACAGGCAGCAACTCTACAAGGCTATTTACGGAGCAAAGCTCCAATTGTTCAAACACTCTATCCGTTCCATCAACCAACACTATCTCCAAGAGCTGAAGTATATTATTCTGAAATTCAAACAAAAATATGTCAAAGGTTAACAATAATAAATTTAAAAACAAAAATAAAACAAGAGCAGAGGTTGCAAAGTATTGAGATGGAACATTGAAAGCACAATTGGCATGATGTATATATAAAAGAGAAAAAGCAGGAAACCAACAAGCCAGAAAGACAGCTCATTTGTTAAAAATAAACATCAGCTGAAATATACAAAGAGCAATTAATAATGCTAAGGGTCAAATATTCAATCTTCATTGCGTTCATGCACAAACACATCAAATGGCATGGGGTGAACAGAGAAGCAAATGGTTAAAAAGAAAATTATATTCTAAGTATTGCATTATTTCAAAACAAATAAACCAAAGTTAAAACATTTTTTTTTTCGTTGGTATATGCCATTTCAATCATCTTAAAGAAGATGAAAGATTGTGTACAAGGCATTCTTCAGTGTCTTTTCTTGTAAATCTTTCTTCAATTTGCTGGTCAATGACTTTGTTTTTTTACCCGTTCACTGTATTCTACAAATCCTTGTTGATTATACATCTTGCGGTAGAGAAAGAAATTAAGAGATCAATCTCCCTCACAACAACCCTTAAAAAAAATTTAATTTAACTTGTGTTTATGCATGGGGTGGTGTGGAGAGCGTACGGTGTGCGGTTAAAAAAGATTTAGGTTAATTTGGAAGGCAAAGGTTCCTTGTAAGATCAAACTTCTAGCATGGACAAAAGCTTGTGACCAAGTTATCTAACGGAAACTTTTGATGTTTATCTCTCTCACTTATGTTTGTTATGTAAAAATAATGTGGAAAATATTGATAATGTGTTCTCCATTGTTCAACAGCATCAAAATTATGGAATGGACTTTTGATATTAGCAGGGTCCAATTAGGTTTTACAGTTGCATGTTCAGATGTTCTCAAACTTGCAGAAAATGGAAATTTCTAAAGCACATTATCAAAACCATAGCTGAAGAATATCTTCTGAACTGAGGTTCAATTAAAGCTAAATAGACTGGACCAATTCAGGCAGCATCATAGGTAACATCAACACAATGCAACATAATTGTACACGGACAGAGATAACATATAGTATATTTATGAACAGCATCTAGAACCAAGTTGGATGGACATAAGATGTGCATCTATGTATCATGTATATATATGATATTATTTAGCATATTTGTGATAGCATGTCGTGCATATTTTTGCGTCTACTACGGTTTATATATATATATATATATATATATATATGAAGAAATTGATTCAGTTTGGAGCATATAACCAAAGTCCCTAACAGTGAACCCAACTGGACATGATTCAATCTATAAAACCCAAACCAAAACCTAACCACTTCTATGAAATCAAAATCAAACCATCAAGTTTTTTAAGCTGAATCGCACTCATATTTCGATTTACACAGCTTCACAAATTTCAAAATCAGTCCCTGGTATATAATGAGAAACTACTTGTTCTCTCTAATATAGTGGTTTGTTTTAAATTGTGCCACTCCCTCGAAATAGTTTACTTGGAAACACACTGATAAGAACTTTTGCCAGAGAGAAAAAAAATTAGAATTAAACATGGTTAATTTGGAGTTGGAATACGAGTTGCTGTCTCAAGTTCAGGATTTTGTAGACAAAAATGATTTCTTAAAACAGAATCTCTCTCTGCTCCTAAAGGAATAATGTACAATGTCGCAAATTACAATGTGAGTATGTGACATAAAACTGATAATAGAAAGAATATGTTTGATGCAATGCCCAGAGAAGAAACAAACAAAAATTCTTTCCTAATAACCAATACTATCGATAGTTGCAAGATTGACCATCAACCCATATCTAACAGCACAATGTTAAACAAGATTCTTATTTTCTGAAAGATGCTAATTGATAGACACCATATAATTTCAATAAATTAAGCCTATTGTAGTGAGAAAAGAAAGAGGGGATCAAGATTACATATCCACATGAATTTTTGCTTATCTTCTAACTTCTTATAGCTATAGGTAATTAGGTATTAGTTACCTCTGCCGGTAGCTAACCTAGGATCGAATCCCTTTAACAATAAGGCAACAGAATTCCAAGTGATGGGAAAAAATTGCTCAAAAATCCGTAGCTCAAAGGCCCAATGGACCTCCAGCAGAAGTAAGATAACAAGGGAGTCCAATAGATCAAAAATTATTACTTGTTACCACGAGTCAGTTTGTCTCAAAAATACAGAAGAGTATCAGGCCCACAATAAGGCAGGGCAGCTAAGGGGATCTTAAAAATATCTCACTCAACCTAGACCATCATAGACAAAGCTTGGTCAATCTCCATCTTAGCCCTCTAGTCTAAAAACCCAGCTAAAAACATTAGAAGAAATGTTTAGATGAACAACTGTCCAAAACAATATTTCATTACCTAATTCAGACCTATGGTTATACTAAAGCCACAGCCAAGAAGTCAAAATTCTAAATCAGTTCAACCCTAACTTTTTTTTCCTTTTGGAAATCCAATAACAAAGAGATCAGTAACACAAACTATTCTGCTTCATGATGCTTAGCATGCTTAGTTCAAAAATGATAAAAAAAAAATGTAGCAAAGCATAGGAGTCAATTGTTTTAACTCGGGAAAGAGGTTTTGCTAACGCTAGACTAATCAATAAGTTTATTTATATTTGCTTTCAAGAGTTCCACATCCACACTGCCAACTCAAGATAACATGCAAATGCTTTCCTCTTTGCTCAGAATATATTACAAACAGGTAAGCGCACGTGCACTCACATATACTAACAAATTATCCAATGTTATCAATTATCTGCTTGTTATTTTCCCTATTTTTCAAAAAGAGCGGGAACAAGAATCAAAGTGTTGACCTAGACCCAATTTGTAGGGTCAACAAAAACTCCAATTTTTGTAGACAGTGATCCTCCAAAAACTTCATGATAATTTATTCAACTATGCAGATGCCAAAGATTTAATTCACTTTAACAATCTCTAATGACACCACACTCATGCAAACACTTCATTTAACACATAAAACTATGAAGGTTCTGAGCACTGAAGGTGGCAATTTGGTATGAGAAAAACCAAATACAATGTTAGAGAATGCGGGTTCATCTTAATCATGTCTGGATCAACATCTGGTTGACTCATTTTACATCATCAAACAAGTTGAGCTGGGATTAACCTCTGCAACTTTAAGTAGAACATTACTGAATTAATCAATAACTTATGTTGAATCTGCATTCAACTCATTTGTAACCGACCTAAATCAACCCATTCAACAATTAAAGCTTAAAAGCAGATAATAATAGAAATTAAAGACATTTAATTTGTTTGAAAGTACGTAAATAAATTAATTGGATCAATTCCATGAGAATTAATTGTGAAATAAGTCAATAACCAGCATGTTAAACTGACAACACAGGGGCATATAAAAATCGTGTTCATCTTCACATAAGTAATTGAATGGGTCATTTCAGATTGTCATATATACCTGAATACCCCTATATCAGCACAATCCAAATAACATGATTCACTACAAATTGTAACTCACCCCTAGTGAGTACCAAGATTATAATTTATGAAGCTTATACGGAATTGATACATATGAGCTTGGAGAAATTCCCACAGTATTCGACAACTTGAAAACATAAAAATCAAAAATCAATTGTGGACTTTCAAAAGAAAAATCAATTGTGGACAAGTTCATCTAAAGTATCTCCTAAATTATCAACCCAGAATAAAGTTAGCATCAGTATCTAAATCAGCCAAGATAAAATTTCCATCACTATTTAATTATAAAACCTGAGAGATGCATGGGAAAAGCAAAAACCCTATTGTTAACATGCTAGAAAAGCCACAAACCTGCATGGTAAAATCATCGCTGTGGAATTTCGATTTCTCCAAGTAACAAAGAGCAAATTCCAGCAACTGCTGCACGACAGCAATAATTATAGGTTCCGCCTGCTCCGCTGTTCATGCAATCACACCCGAAATACAAGAATAAGCACATACAATGATACAATCCCACATCATTCCATATATATATATATATATATATAAAATAAAAAATAAATAAAAATAAAAAAATAAAAAAATCACATTTCTTGGTTTCAGAAGGAAATGCAAGAGAAGCAGTTCTAAAACACTTGCTGATCTTAACTCATCGAATACAAACAAAAGCACAAGAACTATCAATCAAGCATCATTTTTAACAGTTAATTAAAAATTAGCAACAGTAACAAGAAACAAAACACTAATTTTAACTGTACGTTCATATTTACAGCCTCTGCTACTAACAAAACACAAAAACAAAAGCAAAACTCATTCTAAGAATTGGGAGCAATTTCAATAAAAGAGAGAAGAGAGAAGAGTAAACAAACCAGTGAGAGATCGAGAAGCGGAGGCGATCGCGTATCCAATGGAAAGAAGGGACTGAATCTGCTGGTCAGTCCAGGATTGAAACCCTAATAGAGAAGAATCATCGTCTCCGATCGGGCGGAGGGAGGTTTTGAGTAAAGAGTAAAAGTGGTGGAGGCCAAGTTTGATGGAATCGTGAGAGCGGAGGAGGTGGAAGAGATGGAGAGAAGACGAGGGTTTGTCATCGAAGAGAGATTGGCAGAGACTCGACAAGTGATCTGCCATTAGAGAGAGAGTTGGAATCAATTCATTACTAAAATGAATGGGATTGAATTGGGGTTTTATGAAATGAGAAGAGCAATTGTGTTAAGTCGGTCAAGAAAAGAAAAGAGGAATCAATCGGAAAACAGGGGTTTAAGTTTTAGTGATTGCTTTTTGGACAAGTGAAACTGATTCTTTTAAAATAAAAAAATTTTAAAAAAAAATTAATACTGTTTGTAGTATCTGTGGGATTTTTTTTTTTTTTTTTTACAAGGGATTTGTATTTTTTTATTTGACCAAAAATAAAAATTAGATATGAGATTAATTGTTGGTTTGGTATTGCTATAACTTTAATCCTTGTTGAATAAATAATATATTGTGAAGAAGTTAATAAGTAAACTTTTTGGTTAACATTGTTGTTAACATTAAAAATTATCTCCCTTAGGTTTTCTCTGATCTCAGTGTAACTTTTTGTAAAAGAAGTTGGCGGGTCCTTGGGACTGCTGTTTTCACTTAGTGGAGTGCTGTTGGAGTATAAATCTTGGGTACGATGAATGTTGATGAAGTAGCGAAACCATGCGAAGCCCTCACGTTGAAAGAGAGGGAAGGGTCGTTGATGCCTCTATAGGTTGGTTTAAAAGATGATGGTGAGAGGCGATTGGCTCTACGATTGGCCGAGAGAATTGTGTCAAACAAACTGGTAAACAGGGATGCGTTTATTGGTTTGATTCCAAAAATATGGAGAATCCGGCATGAGGTTGATATTGAAGTTATCGATGGGAACATGTTCTCTTTTATATTCAAGAATGAAGAGGATCGATACTGGGTATTGCAGGGTGGCCCGTGGAGTTTTGATGAAGCATTGTTGGTCATGGAGGATCTAACAGGAAGAGGGGATATCTGAGATATGAGGTTTAATCGAGCGGCATTCTGGGTTCAAATACATAATGTTTGGCGTCAATCGGACGTTTCTTGGGAAGTATAATTGGAGAGGTAAATGAGAGTGATGATGGGGGAACCGAAGACTGTGTAGGGTAATACATTCGGGTTCGAGTGGTAATCAACATTGATCAACCTCTCCGTCGTATTCTCAGGGTTGATGTTTTACGGGATGGCAAAGAGACAACGATGCTTTTATGATACGAGAGATTGCCGAAACATTGCTTCCGGTGTGGGAGAAATAGTCATCTCATGCGGGACAGCATATCAGAAGCAGATGTTGAAGGACCAGAGGATTATAATTTACTAGTTGGGTCATGCTTAAAAGATTTAAGCACCGTCAAAGTAGGGCAGTCCAGATTGTAGGGGGAAGGTTGCAGAACTGGAGGTAGGAGTAATGACAATGGTAGTCAGGCTATCACGCTTCCTGTTTCGGGGGAAGTACTGGTTTTGCAAAAACCTGGTAGTGGTGATAAGGGAAAGGCGGTGGAAGGAGGGAACATTAAGGATGGTGAGAAACGTGGTGGATTCGGAAAAGGAAACAATGACCTAGGATTTTAGGGCGAATATTGGTCAGTTAAGTGAAGGCTATGGGAAGACGAGTATTGTTCGCAAAAATCTCGGTATCTTGTTTGGCGTAAAAGATGGGATGGATTCGGTTAAAGATACCAAGAGATGAAGTCAGAGAAAAAGTCAAGTGAAGGATTCAAATGATTTAATGATTGGCAAGGGCCCAGAATTTAATGCAAAAAAATCAATAGGCAATATTCCAACGAATCGTGAGCTGCTTTTAGAGGATCGGGTATCTACAAATTCTGGGAAAAATAATGAAAAGGATATAGTATGGCCCAAAAAGGCCTCTGATGTAGGCTTAGCTTACTATCTGATGGAGGTAGATATTGTGTCGATTTAAGGTAATGAAGTTGGTAAGGTAGAAGTGGTCTTAACAGATAGACAAGAAGATAGGCCTAAGAGGTGTTATAAGGTTGGACCAAAAACTAGTAAGTGGAAATGGTGGGCTAGAGATGGAGTGCGAATGGATAACGGGATGAAGGTCGAATTGCAGCTCGATAAATGTATTTTTGAAGTAGAAGATGTGGTTGGCAGTCAAGTTTCAAAGTTTTCTAAAGTTAAGGATGGTTTCCATGAAGTGTCTGATGAGATATCGGTAGGTAGCTTTTGTCCGGCCTACCAGATGCCATGAAAACATTAGTTTGGAATGTTCGGGGCATGGGGAGCACTCGGGTGTTCCAAGTCATGTTAAGGCTTAAGCAAGCTTATAATCCAGATATTATGTACCTCATAAAAACGAAGACTGATCGCTTTCGTATGGATGATGTTAGAGTTAAGCTAGGATACAATGGCAAATTGGTTGTTTATAGTATTGGAAAGAAAGGTGGTCTCTATCTTTTGTGGTCAAACTTGGTGGACATCAGCCTTCTCTCTTTCTCTCAGTACCATGTAGATGTAAGTTGCGCAACGGAAAGTGATCAAAAATAGTTTGATAAGAACGATAGGTTTTAAAATTGTATCGTCTTTTGGGACCTTTCATATACACGAATATGAGGAAGAGATTTGTTTTCATACATTTGAAAAACACTCCTTCGTTTTTTTTTCGATCCTTCACCACTAAGCCTTCCAAGCTATGTCCCGCGATCTAGCAACTGTATGTATGGGCATGTCACGAATTTTCGGGAATTGTTGAATTGAGGCTTGAGAGATCTGGAAGACAACCCCTTGTCTCCTCTAGTGAATTCGGCCAACCTATGAGCAAAGCAACAAAAAAAAAAAAAAAAAAAAAAAAAAAAAAAAAAAAATCTTTTTTCTTTTTTCGTTTTCCTCTTACTATTGTTGTACCACCTTAGTCTCTTTAGGGTTTCAGTTAGTTTATTTTTCCTCATAAGTATATCTTATATACTAGGATCCTAGAGTTTAGTAAACCAAGTCAAAATAAAATTTTAAATCTTTTTTATTTCGGTCACCACTAGGGTTTGAATTAACTTCTTTAGAGTAAATAAAAATAATCACTTATTATTTTATTCTTTTGCTCTTGTCAAGGTTCAAACTTAAAACCTCCATAGAACAATTAATAATTCTTAATTATTAATATATCAATTAAATAATCATATTATTTAATAATATTTAATTCATCAATTAAATAATATAGTAATTAAACAATCACATCATTTAATTAATTCTCAAAATATATTTAAGTTACTTTCGTAACACAATTAATTGGACCATCCAATTCTTCGTGAGCCTTGTTTCTATCAATCGTAAAGGGCTAGCAAGGGGACCTAATGGACTCACAGTTTTGAGCTCCAGTAATACATAGAAAAAATAATTAAACTCTTTAATTAATATTTCACTATTATTAACCTCGAAGTTATTCTACTAAAAGCCTAAGGTTGTACAAGAAACTGTAGATATTTTACACAACCAAATAATCAGTGTTCATCGATATAGTTATTATATATAGTATGATCCTCCACAAGTAGTTCATAATTAAAACTAGGTCATAAAGTTCGTTATACCTCTCTAATTATATTTTTTTCTTTAAGTACTATCCTTCATTCCTTTACGGAAGAAGGAGAGCGCTCTTAATCGTTCAAGTCTCGAATCAACCTTTAAGAGAACTACTCATCTATTTCTCGCAAGAAGGAGTGGATTTCACTATTGTATGCATACCTTCCCAGCCACAAGCCAGCCGTGATTACAAGATACATAGTTATTGATCAGAAATGCTACTCCAATTTCACCCACGGTATTTCAAGAAACACGATTTAACTCAAAGGAGTCAGTAAGAAACTTAGGATTTAGATCACCCATATACAACCATCATTTGTTGATATTTATGAGTCTTTTCAACTAACGGAACTTAGTGATAGATTCATATAGATCGTGGCCCAGTCCTATATGATCACATCATATAAGGTGCCTCTATTCTCATATCACCATATGAGTAGTCTAGGATAAGACCACCGTATATTACGAAATGGACCGCAGCTGTAGATTAACCACAAATAAAGTACCCAGCTTTATTTGCTTTTTGTGGACTCTTTAAAATGCATGTCTCAAAATGAATTTCTCTATATATGACATTCATATACTCAGTTTAAGATTACATCTAGCAATCTTGGATGTTTAACACATATAATATAAACATATGAGTCATGTAATTGAATGAAATAACCACTTCTTTTATTAATGCATTTATAACATTTACTAATTACAAACTTTAGTGCATAAATCCCAACAGTAGATGTCCAAGTGACGTTGCATAGTGATCTTATATGGTGATTGACAGATTTTTATGGGCACCTGAAAACGGCACAGTGTCATCATAGTTAGGAACTTTTGAGTTGGCTCCATAGTCTCTTGAATCTGCCGTGAGTGAGTGCCGGGATCATTGATAAGTTGGAGAAATCAAAAGGCGTTCAAAGACCTCATGTTCAAATCGAAGAGTTCCAAGCGACATTGGATGTTTGTGGTTTTTAAGATGGACTACTATTTACATGGTGCAACAAACGTAATGGTGCTGAAATGATCCAAGAACGTTTAGACAGGTGTGTGTGTGTGTGTGTGTGTGTGTGTGTGTGTGTGTGTGTGTTTGTGTGTGTGTGTGTGCGTAGTCTTAGTTGGAATAATTTGTTCTGGTCTACATCGGTTACTCATCTAGAATTTTAGAAGTCAGACCATATGCCCATTCTTCTTGATGTGTGTCAATTCTAGGCCTCTCACTGTAAGTCACATAGTGGAAAAAAGAGAGGTTTTAAAATTATCTTGGACCTTTTTCGGTATACACGAATATGATGAGGGATTTGATTAATACCTTTGAATCTTCTCCTTCATTTCTTTTTGATCCGTCACCACTAAGCCTTTCGAGTTATAACCCACAATCTAGCAGATGTGTGTGGGCACATCACGGATTCCAGGAGTACTTGAATGAAGGCTACCGAGATGGAGAAGACAACCCCTTGTCTTCTTGCTAGGGTTCGACCAAGCTTGAGCCAAAAAGAAAGTTTTTTTTTTTTTTTTTCTTTTTCTTCTCCTTGCCACACCTTTCTCTCTCTCTCTCTCTCTTTCTCTCTCTCTTTGTATTAGGGTTAGTTTATTTTCACTACTACAAAAATGTTAAAAGACATCGCTGCTTTACATCGGTTTTTAGGTAACCGATTTATAAAAAAAAAAAAAATAGACATCGGTTCATAAAAAAACTGATGTCTTAAATATTGCGGTTTGAAAAGACAATGGTTTTTGAGCAAATCAATATTAAAAAAAAAAAACATTTAGACATCGGTTCATATAAAAATGATGTCTTAAATATTGCAGTTTGAAAGGACAATGGTTTTTGGGGAAACCGATATGGATTTATTTTACAATAAGATATCGGTTTTCCTTAAAAATGATCTTTTAAAAAAATTAATTTTTTTTTTTTTTTGGATAAGTAAAATTTTAAATTTAATAAATTTACTTTTAAATTATTTATTTTTAAAAAATTGAAAAAAATAATTTTAAAAAAATTGTTTATTTATTTTGCACCCTCTTGTTTCATACTAAGAGACACGTTAATAATTCTTTACTCATATAAATTAGGAATCTGAGTCTTACATTTGTTCAGTAAATTGCAATATGCATGTATAGAAATATCTCCCCTATAATAAGAGTTGTATCCCAAATCATGCTTATTACAATTGATGTCACTAGTCTCCTAAAGAGTATAAACCCATAACTCGACTATATATGTTTAAAAAAATATAATTTTATTAAAAGTTTCAATAAATATTTTTTAATATATATCTATCGTAGAAATTAGAATTTTGATTAGTTGAATAAATTTAAAGTTATCTAACAAGTTTATTTATTTATTTATTTTTTATTTTTTATTTCTATCAACTCATATAAGTTATATATAAATATTGTGCAATTGTTAACAAATCAAATCTTGTAGTCAAGTGGTAAAGGCTTACCACTTTGACTTGAGGTTTCAAGTTCAATTTCTCTTATCATAAGTGGGGTGGGACGTAGGCGGCCAGACAGCGGGATTAATTTTCGTAATACATTAGTTATATGTCGTCAGTTTTATAAATAACCGATGTGTTTTTAATATCATTTACATCGGTTAATAACCAATGTCGTTGTTGTGTTTTTTTCTACATCACTCAAATTTACATCGGTTACACAATTTTGAAAAACCAATGTCTTGCATGTAAAATAACCGATGTCTTTTAGCTTTTTTGTAGTAGTGTTTGTTTCCTGATATTATCTTTATATATTATCAAGAGACTAGGGTTTAAGTGACTAAGTTAAGGTAGGATTCTAAATCTTATATTAATCTTTTTGTTGTCACTAGAACTTGAACCCTTGACCTCTTTAAAGTAGATAAAATAATCTCTATTCTCTCGTTCCTTCACTTTTGTCAAGGTTCGAACTTGTAACCTCCAATTAACAATTAATAATTCTTTATAATTACTTTGTCAATTAAATAATCGTATTATTTAATTATATTTAATTAATCAATTAAATAATTTATTAATTAAATAATCATATCATTTAATTAATTCTCAGAATAATTCAAATTACTTTCGTAACATAATTAATTGGGTCATCCAATTCACCGTGAGCCTTGTTACAATAATTGTAAAGGGCTAGCATGGGAACCTAATGGACCCACAGTTTTGAGCTCCAATAATACTTAGAAAAAATTAATTAAACTCTTTAATTGATATTTCACGATTATTAACTTCAGAGTTATTCCATTAAAAACCCAAGGTTGCACTCTTGTAACTGCAGATGTTTTATACAACCAAAATATCAGTGTCTATTGATATAGCTATCTCATAAGGTATAATCCTCCACAAGTAGTTCATAATTAGAGCTGGGTCATAAAGTCCGTTATACCTCTCTAATTATATCTTTTCCTTTAAGTACCATTGATTCTCTAATGAATAATTATATCCTTCCTTCCTTTACGGAAGAAAGAGAGCGCTCTTAATTGTTCAAATCCCGAATCAGCCCTTAAGGGAACTACTTCTCTACTTCTCTCAAGAAGGAATGGATTCCTCTATTGCGTGCATACCTTCCCAATCACAAGTCAAACCGTGATTCCAAGATACGAAGCTATTGATCAGGAATGCAACTCCGATCTCACCCATGGTATGTCAAGAAACATGATCTAAATTGAAAGAGTCAGTAAGACACTCAAGATTTATATCACCCATATACAACCATTATTTGTCGACATATATGAATCTCTACATGAAACAGATCTTGGTGATATATTTATATAGATTGTGGCCTAGTCCTATATGATCACATCATATAAGGTGCCTCCATTCTCATATCACCATATGAGTAGTCTAGGATAAGACCACCATACATTACAGAATGGACCACAACTGTAGATTAATCACAAATAAAGTACTCAGCTTTATTTACTTTATACGGACTCTTTAGATTAGACGTCTCAAACCGAATTCTTCTGTATATGACATTCATATACTCAGTTTGAGATTTACATCTAGCAATCTTGGATGTTTAGCATATATGAGTCATATTTATTGAATGAAAATACTACTTCTTTTATAAATGGATTTATAACATTTACAAATTACAAGCTTTAGGACATAAATCCCAGCACTTACCCGATTGGTGCACCAGTTCAACGACAATTTTGCTTCGAAGAGTGTTAGGTGAATTCAACTAGTTGCATTGACATCGTTAATGACTCTTAGGGGAGGTATGATGGTGATAAGGTTGTTTTGTACTCTTCAAAACAATGTATTTATGTGATCATTTGAAAACCATGTTTAACCACTTAGGAATCCTTTTAGGATGTAAAACTTAGTAAAATGGTAAGCAAATATTCATTCAGGGAATTAGAGTAATATGATGGATTGATTAACTAATTTTTAATGCAATAAAGTAAATCATGATAAATGGATAGTTGTGTGGTTTGATAAACCATCAAACATGCAAGTAAAGTAAAAGTAACAAAATGTGATAGGGAAAATAGAATGCTCAACAATCTTAGATAAGAGTATGGAATGTATCAATTAAGAGAAATGCTAGGGAATTGATGGAGTTGCAAGTGGATTATGGTCAATGCTTTTCAAACTACTTTAATGAACCAATCTCATATATGTTAACCATTTGTATTCTTAGATGTGTTTAGGTCATCACTATGAACCCTAAACAACTTCTCATCAAAATGCCTAACCGATTAAGGAGAGGGGGTCAAGGTGAGATTGGTTTGTTACAAATCAAGGCTTATATTATTGTGGTTAATATACCTTCCAATAATCTATCATATTCACTATGTTCTTAATCACACAAGGGTGTCAATCTAATGTTGATTGTATAACAAATTATCCTATACAAAAGTAGATTATATAATGAATAGAATCTAGTTATTAAATGAATAGAACACAAATAGAGATTCAAATATAATATAGTTTAAGCAAAACTCAAATCCAAATGTTCCTCACATCTATCCCCTAGAAAGGGGATTTAGTTACACATCGTTACAATCAAAAGCAAGAAAGTAATAAATAAGGAAATCACCCTTGGACCTCCTTCTTTAATGCTTGCTCCTTCCTTTCCTTAGATGCTCCTAGTGCAAAGAATGGTAGATGATGATGTGTCTAGATGAGTGGATGTCTAACGGTAAGTAATAAATGTATTGGGATGTAGAGAATGGGAAAAAAGGAATGGTTGGGTGAAGTAATCAAGATTTGGTGTTGAGTTTTTGGATGGAAAATGTGAGTTCAAGTATAGAAATGGAGGAATTTGAGAGGGGAATTATGGATGAGAGAATACTAGTCTAAGCTCTGTAAATTTGTGCTAGGATTGTGCTTCCTCTTTTATTCAACTTGGAAGAGAAGAATATTTATAGTGACTCTCGGATTTGTACTGTTAACTGCTAGAAATACTGATGTAGCAGGGTGTCGCGATTTCGGAGACAGCGACACCACCGCAGCAGACGGTTACATAATCTTTGATTTGATTGTCGCAGTTGTTTTGATCTTTTTCGCGGGGTTGACGACAACGATATTGGAAAGGCGACAAAGAGATCTGAGATCCTAAGAGTGGTCGTTTCTTTGGTCACATGACGACACAAACAGCGACACAAGACCTGATCGTTTTCTTGGGTTTTATCTTTTCTGTCAGGGTTTGGCTCAAGAGCGACACTCCACCACGACGCCATACCTGATTGATTTTCAGGATTTCATCTCTCTGTCGTATTTTGGTCGCCACAGCGACAGTATCGCTACAACTATTTGGCTTGAGTCTTCATTGCTTCATGCATTCTGTCACTGTGTGCCCAAGGTGACACCATCAAAGGGTGACAATGCCCTGTTTTTCCCACTTTATGCACATTTTGCATCAAATTCATCTTCTTCTTCACAAATGCCCTTGTGGCACAAATAAACCTAAAACACTTGATTAACATCGTCAAAACACAAGGAAATGCATGTGAATCAAGCATAAAGAGAAGGAAATGAGGGCCAAAATCATACCAATTTTGGTTCGATCAAATACCCCCGAACCTATCTTTTGCTAGTCCTCGAGCAAAACAATCACAAATCAACCCTAAAGACATGCATCAAGCCATTTCAAAGATTTTCAATAAAGTTCTAACTCATCCTAGCAAGGATTTACTATCCATTGATTAATATGCGAAACCAAAATGAAGAGATTAAAACAAGGAAAAATATCATTTTCGTCCTCATGGTTTACCCTATTATCCGTTTCAGTCCCCGTCGTTCCAGTATTGGCAATGCAGGTCCAAACGTTCACTATTAATCATTTTTTTGGTCCCTACCGTCAGGATCTGTTAGGGTTCCGTTAAACAAGTGAGTGTATATTGGTAAATGAATCGTTAATCACTAAATCAAATTAATAAATATAATTAAATTATATAATAAAAATTAAAAACAATTTTAAAATAAAATAAATAATTAAAAATATTAACAAACCCTAAATATTAAAAATAATAAAAAATTAAAAAACCAATCAAACCCTTTCTCTTTCTCTCCCACTCTTCTTGCTCCTTATCACCGCCTCTCTTTCTCTCTCACCTTCTTTCCCTGATTCATCTTTTTCTCTCCCTCTCTTCAGTCTTCTCGCTCTCTCTCACCAACACAAAACCACCCCTACCACCAAACCATCACACCGTAGGTCACACTATTCAAGAGATCCGGGCATAGCGGATCTCTCACACGTTTGCTAAGATCTAAAGATTTGGTCACTACATCGATTGTCTGGATAGATGACGACGTGGGTTTTTATCCTCTGCTGTTTTGGTGGCCAACGGAGCTAGGCTTGGACAGCGGCGTAGCTAGGGTTTCTCCATTTGTTTTGATTTGGGGTTTTGAGATTTCTGAATACTTAGTTACTTAGTTTATTGAAATGTATCTCTATCTCTATATGTATATTTTGATGGAGCATAACTTCCTCCATTGTTTTGACCGAATTTGACTTTTTTTATTTTAATGGACTTGGGTTTGAATTGCCTGAGATTTTTTGATTTATTATGCTATCTGGATTTGATTCTTCCATGTGATTGTTATTAATGGAAAATACTATCTGTTGATGTTTGTCTCTTAAGTTAATGCTTTTGTTCTTTGTTCACATGAATAATAATACAGAATGTTGATGATGATTTTCAATTAATGGAGATGGTGGTTTTCAAATTTAGTTTTATTCAAAAATAATTTTCTAGATCTGCTTTTGTTCAAACACAATTTTTTTTTAGACCTTATTTTGTTCGAATTTTTTTTTTCCAAATTTTTGGAGATCTGAGAGTGGCGACGGCGAGGTGGTTAGAGATCTGAGAGTGATGGCGGCGGCAATGGTGTTCATTCTAGGTTCTGGGTTTTTTGTTTTTGACTTGTCTCCACCAAATCAGAAGGAGATGGATGGTGGATCCAAATCAATTTTAAAATTTTTTATTTTAAAATCATTTAAATATTTATTAGAAGGGCAAAACCGTCATTTTATCCTCTGTTCATGTTAGAAGACTGATTCCAACGGAAACCATCACAGAAGGACTAAAAGAGCCAATATTGAAACAACGGGGACTAAAACGGATAATAGGGTAAACCATAGGGATGAAAATGATATTTTCCCTTAAAACAATGGTGCACTAGCGAGGACTTATTCATGTAAGAAATGTTAAGTAAAGATTAAGAGCATGCCACTCTAGATATGATTGTACGCAGCGCGATTCTACATTCAAAATGCCAAAGCTTCAAAACAAAGATATTATTCAGTTTAGAATGTAATTCGCCTCGATATCTAATCCTCACTGGATTCTCTCATTTCTTCTCTCAGATTCCTAGGCTTCACTCAAAATACATATGCAATATGAGTTTATGTCATTGATAACAAATTTATTACACATGATGTCATTTAAAACACAATTTCTGAAAATTAGGTCCCATGAATGGAATTGCAAGCCATGAATTAGAAAGAACATGCGTCAACCAAAATTCACAAAGTGGACATTCGTAAAGATCATGAAGGTCTTTTTTTTGGTTGTAATGGGGCCTTAGGTGAATGGTGAGTCAAATAATGGGGCAATAGATAACAAGGAACCCAATGATTACACTAAGGCATACATTCCAATGATGAGTTCCAATTTCCTTCACACATTTTGTTCACACTTTTGGCGTCTAGGCTTACAATATCACTTCAATTGCAATTCTACTCTATATTTTTTTTTTTTTTATTGAGTAGATCATTCAACTTTTCACTTTTTATTTTAATTGACAGCATCATGAATCGGGTTAGAATAGTAATATCTTACAACAGTCGATGGAAGCAATTACTCGATAGAAGTCAGAGGTTTGTTGGATTCGATAACCAGGGAATGTATGTGTCAAAGAATATGACTTACGAAGAATTGGTGGCGATTGTGCATACCATTGTGAAGTATGATGTAAACAAATTCAATGTTGATCTATCATCAATATCAATCGTTCCTAGTAGTACATGTCGCATATTTATAAGAAATGACGGTGATGTTTATTTTATGCTGGGGGAAGATCGGGTGATCCCTTAAGTATGTGTTAGTCTAACTAAGAGAACAGCTGGAGATGTGATAGGGAATGATATTCCTTCTCGTGAAAATACCCAACAATTTGGATCCTTTAGCGATAGCAACCAAGTGTTCACCTAAAGGACTGCCACCGAATATGGGAAAACATGTGTGGTGTCCCACTGGTAGCGGTCAACCATGCGGATGTAGTGGAACTTCAATTCGACGATGTGTTTGGTTGTCGAATTGAGATGAATAGTGAGTAGTACAATGAGCAGAACAATAACCTGAACCATGAGGTGGAAAATGAGGCAAATAATGAACAGGTAGATGATCTAGAAAATGTGGATGAAGAACCTGCACCAATTCAAACACGTGGAAGACGTGTATAAGGAGTTAGTTGTACTACACCAGATATGTTTGGGACTTCCAAGGTCCAGCATAATATAACTGCTTCTAATTTTGATAATGCGACAATGTGGGTTATTCCCGGAGTAGATTTATACTCGTTTGGTATTGGTAGAAGCAGCACATTAATATTGTAAGAACTTACAAGCATGATTTATAAATGTCAATTTTTTCGGAGTAAAAGGATTTGAAGAGGCTAGGTGGCCTTTTTTCAACGCGGGAGTACTTCGAATGGAAGATGAAAAGGTCCAATAAGACAACGTTACATCTGGTTTGCATCATTGACGACTGTATGTGGAAATTAAGAGCGGTGAGGAGAGATGAAGGAACTTACTTCCAAGTTAGAAGTTTTGTCAACGAACACAGTCGTCCCTTTGAAGAGATTCACCGTCGCCACCGACAAGCTAGTGTAGTCATAATCGGAGAAATCGTTGCACCTAGACATCAACAACATCAAGAAAACAATGTATGGCATCCAAGTCATGTACAGTAAGGCATATCTTGCAATATGCATTGTCTTTGACCTATGGAACACATGAAGAAACTTTCCAACTGTTGCCATCATACGTTCTGAAACAGCAAAATCCTGGCACAATCACTGACTTACAGTGAGCAGACGATGGTAAATTCCTCTACTTTTTCATGTCATTAGGGTCCTCAATTAGAGGTTTTCGGAGCTGTATGCGCCCTGTGATTGTAGCTGATGGTACCCATTTGAAGGGAAGATTCAGGGGTACAATGTTTGTTGCAGCTGCACAAGATGGAAACGAACAGGTGTATCCAATTGCTTTTGGGTATGGTGACTCAGAAAACAACCTTTCATGGGAGTGGTTTTTGGAATGCTTGAGGGGTACCCTTGGTCATATAGATGATCTGGTTTTCATTTCCGATCGTCATGCAAACATTAAAGCAGGGATTTCTAAAGTGTTCCCTTATGCAACCCATACCATATGTTGCTGGCATTTTTCTGAAAATATGAAGAAGTGATTTCACAGAAAGGATGTTGTCAACATAATGGACAAAGTAGCTAGGACGTATAGTGAATTCGATTATAACCGATACATAGAGGAGTTATGTAAGCTGCACAAGACTGCATTCAATTATGTCATTGCTGTCGGTCCACACAAGTGGTCCCACGTACATTGTCCCCAAATAAGGTACAGGGTGATGACCACAAATGTTGCAAAGTGCATAAACTCATGCCTAAAATTTGCACGGCAACCACCAATGATGACACTGGCAAAAGTTCATTAGGAATATGCTACAAAAGTGGTTTCACAATTGTCGTGCAGCTACACGGTCCATGCGTCATCAATTGACCGATGCAACACATCTTGTAATCCTGAAACATGTCAAGAAGTGCAATTATAGGACCGTAAATCTAGTTGACTGGAATATATTTTTTGTCAAACTGAAAGGAAACCAGTGGACGGTTAACTTAGCCTTGAAGACTTGCACATGCAACAAATTCCAAATGGACCATTTCCCATGTTCTCATGCACTCGCAGCAACAAGGTGCATGAGAAGTTACAGTTAACACTTTATATTACCCAAACGTGAATTTCACTGTTTTCATTGTTGCAGGGAGCGAAACTTGGATTTCACATCTCTGTGTGCGGACTACTACAAGTGGGAGACACTTATTGATGCATACTCGGTTCCTATTATGCCTGTTGGCCATCCTTCTCCATAGGTAGTGCCATCCGACATCGCAGCGCTGGTGATTTTAAATCCAAAGTCAAATAGACAATCAGGTTGCCCGATAGAGGGTTGACATGCCTTGTCTTTGGAGAGGACAACCATACAGTCGTGTAGAAGATGTGGACAATCGGGACATAATAGTAGGAGGTGTTCCAACCCGCATATGGTTAATGAAGGTCCCAGCAGAATTGTTCCCGTGGAATACCGTCACAAGTGTAGCATCTGTCATTCAGTTGGACACAACAAACAAACGTGCCCTAAGAAGGACTCTACCGTGGAATGAATGGAGCCGTTGAGAAAGACGATCAAACATAACAAGACAGTACAATAGGAAGACAAATTGCCACCAGAAAAACTTATAATTGCTAGTATGGGAAGGCAAGATGCTAAGAAGCACCTCAAGGAACATGTTTCCAACTTGATGTCTTCCAACATCGTTCAAACTTTGGGAACCATGCTCGATACAATTGTGTTATGAGACCCTTGGTTCTTATGCTTTTATGTTGAACTATTCTAATTTATTTTTTGTTCCGAAATTGATTTGAATTTAGTTCTTCGTCTAATGCCATACTGGATCCTTTATTATAGTGTTAAAAATTTGTTGTATTGTTTATGGATTTCAATGTATGAAATGTGTGTTCAACTTTTAATTGCAAACACTTAAAAAAAAATGCATCATTTCATTACTCAAATGTTATGTACATAAACAATATCATTAACTCCAAGACCAGGGCTTGGAGTTACAAAAAACCTCCACGACCATCTTCTCCTGGATGGTACCCATATCGTCTTCTGACCAGTTGAACGTATCCGTGTTCACCATCAAGTACTCTATCAATCTCAAAGTATGGGTACCATAGTTACCCTCTGTAATTCACCATAAAAACAACTGTTAGAATGAAATGTTATTAAAACCAATTAGGATAGAATAAGATCTTGAAACAGACATACCATGTAACTGTTATGGCACATGGTCTCTAGACACAGTGCTCATCTGAAAGGGTTTATCCCTCAATGCGTAGGTCATATCACCTCTCCGTCTGTTCCTGTGAAAATCCACCGCATGCGACATCGAGGGTAAAAACCACCTTAAGCACGCGACCTGCTCATTCATGTGGCGCCATGTAACCTTCTGTCTGAATGGGTTCATCATGTAGATATTCCCTGTTGTGAGGTTGACGCTAGCCAAGACCCAATGCGTACGTCCAAGGTTGTAAGGAATCAGAACCTGTTGTTATCAATGTCAAATTTATTTATTGTATACATTAAAACCATGTAAAATAAACACTCACCTCGTCAACATCGTGCTATGGCCGGTTTCCTGATGGTAGCAATCCACGTACCACTATAAGGTCATTAATGGACCATTGGTACTTCAGCATAGACCAACCCTTAGGGGGTTTGCCCACAACCCCCTTAGGCATAATTCTCTCCCAGTGATAACATAACCATGACTGTATATAGGAAATTTACCAAAACGGTAGGTAAAAGATGTATGGAACACATCAATGCACAAGCAAAAACCGTACAATATAAATACTTACATAGAACTGTGAATCCAGTATGTTGATCCTCGAATTGTAGACAGTAGGGTATGCTCGCTGATGCTTCCGTAAAATATGCAAGTACGTGTCAATGTGCTGACAATTTCAACATTTTGTATTGTTAGGATTTTAGCATTTCTGAAACAAACTTATACAGACAGTTCAAGTAAGGAACATACCGTATCCTCTAACTGCATAAAGTTGGTTTGCAACCGTTGGAACCAAGTGATAGGAATTGGCTCGTGTAAATCCACATCACGTTTGCATAATTGTTAAAGAAGTTAAATAATCAAGTAATTTTACTTAGGTGTTTCAAAACACTAAAAAAAGATTGTAATATGTACGATTATACTTACAATTCCCCCGTCCCATTCCTCTTGTAGGCTTGGTACACCGCAAGCTGCTCAGCATCTACCAATCCTTTTGGGTCCCATACATGTGGTGGCTTTGGCAGTGTCTTTGGCCTCTTCGGCCGACATGGGTCAGTGTATGGGCTTCGCTGCTGCTAATCTGGCCTGTGAACCCACTGTTGACACTGAACGCGGGGGGACTTCGGCCCAAAGCATTGGGATCCATAGGAAGGGTGAGGTGTGATGAGGAACTCACTCCGCTTGGATTGGTTGGGATCGACCAGAGGGGTGCGTCGCGATGGACCAAATCTGTCCCCGTGGATCGCCTAGAGAGGTGCGTAGCGCTAGGATCGACCGGAGGGGTGCGCTGTGAGGAGGAACTTTATACGATGGGATCGGTTGGAGGGCTGTGCAATGACCAACGATCCGCTGTAAGGTCCTGGAAATGAATAGGATCATGCAGCAGCTACAACAAGCAGTCCGCGGTAAGTTCCTAAGGCAGTACCTGCTTCAGTAGTGTTGTCTGTGAACCACCAGACACCTGCTCTTGTTCTGTCAAAATTGGCCCCCACTGATCGGATACTGTCTCTGTAAGACCAGTACCCCCTTCTCCCCGTTCGGTGTCAAGGTCTGTCCCGTCCTGATGACCACCTGGCCTGTCTCTGAGAGTAAAGTCTCGGTCATCGAACGGTGGACCATCCCAATGGGACTGCGAGGTCGAACCCTGAAGCGCCCGGATCAAGCCTAGAAACTCTGTATGCTACTAATCTCATTTCTCATTACCCTTTTGGACATCCTCCTTTAAACCTCGGATATCCTCCCGTAAATCTCGGACAGCATCCATCACGTCAGAGAATTTACGGTCCCACCGGTCCTAAAAGGATTTCAAAATGGTTAGTACTAAAACCGCTCACTTGTTTTAAATTAAATAATGAAGTACAAATATTTTTACGTACCTTTACATGCCCTCCAATGCCTCCTCGTGAATCATCTCCAGTTGAACACTGTCTAGGCTTCGTGAATTGAACCTATCTATGCCTCACGGGAGTCCCACCGCCACCCTCCGGCTCAGAACCCTCCATATCACTGGTTTTGATAGATGGACCCACCGTATCACTAGGTCCCACAGTGGTATGCTATCCGGTATCCGGTACCTGAACCCTCGTCTATTCCCTCATAGTACCGTGCAGCCTTCTCAGCTGCCATCGGCACCAATTTAACCCTTGCAAACATCTAAAATCGTAGTTGAACCATTGTAATTGTATACATATTAATAATTATGAACAATAACAAAAAAGATACTTACCCTTTTAGTGAAAATTTTATCCAGCTTGTTTGCCCTCGGTCGCTGACTCAACTCTCATTTCAGAATACGGGGGGATAGGTTGTGTTGACGGTGATTTTTCGTGGTCAATCAGTCAACGATTTGTTTAAGAGAAAACCTGTAATTATGAATGGAAAATAATACGAATGAAAAGTATAATAATAGGAGACACAAGAATACGTGGTAAAACTCTTATGATCGGAGAAACATCCACGGATTGTTGCCTTGGCAACGTAGTCAAATCCACTATGAATATTGTGAAATATACATTCAGATTTCTCTCATCAATTCTTACGTACCCCTCTATTGGTGTTTTGTAGGGGTATTTATACATGGTGCTACTAGGGTTTGTAGATATCACTTGGGTTTAATGTCGTGGTGACCAAGTTCCAAGCGGCTACCAAATCCTAAAAGGATTTGTTTTCCTCTTTGGTTTTTGCCATGTTCTCTAATTCGGCTGAGTCCAGATCTTGATAGGATTCTAGCTTCCCTATGCGCGGCGAGCTTGTTTGTTTCCTTTTCGGACTCTGGGCAGCTTCACCGTAGTTATTTTGGAGATGCCAGTTGCGGATTCTATCTCTGTACCCGAAGTGAGGATGTTTTGTATTCTATCTCCCTTGTTAAGTATCGAGTATGCCCGAGTAGTATCACTTGGCTCTGATCGGGTTGTCTTGGTTGATGCCAAGTAAATCATCTTCTAGGTAGTTTTTGTTCCTTGAGTTGACTTTTTTTAACCTTTTTACTTACGTGGCTATACTGACCTTCTCATTATGATGACGTGTCTTCTATGACGATTTTTACCTATAACAAGTTGATTTCCCTACGAGTCCCACGTTTGTCGCCTAGCTCGGGGATAACCTCAAAAGCAAAAATCTATGCAATAGATAAGTATGATAAGAATCCAATATATGTATTCCATCAGTTATATGAAAACAATTACAATTAAAGTATGGATTCAAATTCTAAATTCTCACCAATAGTGCATGTGTTAGACCGTATATGTTGTACGTCTCCACGATGTATACGTCAACGCCTTTTTCTTGTTATTGTTTTTCGAACAGCTCCCGTCAACCATCCAACGCATGCTTGAAACCAAAAATAAACTGCCTATACACGTGTGCACCCCACGGGAACGCATCAAAAGCGTCCAAGTCATCGACTAGGCGCATCTGCCATATTGGAACTTTCTCTCTTTCGTCCAACCCCATTAGTATCTAGTTGAGCATATACTTATCAAAAATACCAATCCGTAGAGCCGATCTCAGCAGTTCATACTCGATGTCATCTCGACCCTTAAAGTACCGCCGGTGTATGCCATTCTCTACCATATCATAGGTCGCCGTGTCGGGAATGACTCCGAACTTCAATCTAGTGATCGGATAAAACTCAACCTTTGAGAATCGAACCAAACGACGACCTAACAGTAATCTCATATCATCTTTCGCCCCATCGTCATGCAACTCGCGAAGAAGCAATCGATGGGCAATGCCAGTCGAAAACCTTATCTCATGATGCATCCAAAGGAAATGTCCAAAACACGACTCAATATACCGACGTCGTTCTTTGACCACAAGATGTTCAAATACCTTGTTAAGTGCGTTGTCGATATCTTGAAGGTCATCAAAATGGTAATGCCGAGTCATTTTTCCCTCGTACCTTTCTCCTACTAGAGTTTTAAGCGAATCCTTGAGCTGATTCCTTATCTGCATATTCACAGAAAAAAAAAAAAAACATATAAGTTCATTAAAAGGCTCGGACAGTATATGAAAAGGCTTAGACAATATATGAAAAGGCTCGGATATTATAATTTGACAAACCTAAACCTAAAAAATTAAAAAACTCAGATTACTATTGAAAAGGCTTGGACAGTGTTTTAAAAGGCACGGACACAGTGTTAAAAGTCTCGGAGATTCTAATTTCACAAACCTATTTATAAAAAATTGAAAAGCTTGGATTACTGTTGAAAATGCTCGGATAGTGTATAAAAAGGCTCGGATATAGTGTTAAAAGTCTCGGAGATTCAAATTTGACAAACCTATTGATAAAAAAATGAAAAAGCTCGAATTACTGTTTAAAAGGCTTGGAGACAGTGTTAAAAGGCTTGGAGATTCAAAATTGACAAACCTATTCATATTCCTTACAAAAGCTCGGATTACTATTTAAAAGGCTCGTACAGTGTATGAAAAGGCTCGGAGACAGTGTTAAAAGGTTCAGAGATTCAAAATTGACAAACCTATTCATATTCCTTAAAAAAGCTCGAATTACAATTTAAAAAGCTCGGAGAGTATTTGAAAAGGCTCGAACAAAGTGTTAAAAGACTCGGAAACCCAGATCTTTATCGTCTTCAACACAAATTTTTCATAAATTAAAACCCTAACCTAACCTCATCAAACAAACCTAATCAAGAACAAATCAAATCAAACCTAATCTACATTTCTAAACAACACCCAACATCAACCACACACACAAACTTATCAACAACAAAAACGCGTGAGAAACATAAATTTACTGAAACAAATACGTTGGCGTGTCTTCAAATACAACCTAGAGGGGGGTGAATGGGTTGTTAATCCGGTATTACCAGTTTCTCCAGATTGGTCAATTTTACAAAAGTAACCCCAAACACATAAATAGATAAATCAAGCGTAAAGTGCGGAAATTAAATAACATTTTATTTTTACATGAAAACCTTCAACAAGGAAAAATCACAGGTTGATATATGCGCCATACACGATCCTCGAATCCACTAATTGTAATGGTGTTTACAACATGGTTAACCACCGTCAAACTGTCCACGGTCACTAACCCACCACTACTACTCGCAGACCTTTAAAAATGAACCTAGATCAATTGCTTGCGCACTAAGCCACCTTAGTCACAAGACTTACTTCTCATGAAGAGATTAACACCCTATGTGAATATTATGCAATATCCAAAATGCAATTAATCTTAGGGAACACTAAATGCTTATCTAGAGATTAAATGATGACAATAAAATCAATCCTAGATATCAAAATTTGCCATATATCATGGCATACAACTTAGCTATGTGAAGGATAACCAATCCTAGATACAACAATCTTAATCATTTTAATGAGATAAATTAGCTAGATTTATATAAACATGAAATCATATCTATCACAAAACAATCTCAATTAATCAATGAGATAACTTAGCTAAATGTTATATAAACTTAGAATCCTAGCTATCACAATAAAAACCCAATCATGTTATCAAGACTCATAAATATATACAATAAATGAGTCAAGGTATTTAATCAAGAAATAAATACCTAATCTAGAGTAAGAAGAACAATAAATGATATTCAATAAAGTTCTAATTTACCTAGTCATGAAACAAAGAAGACCCATGCTTTAAAGATGCTTAGAGATGCATGAAGGTGATGGGTTTTGGGTTTGGAGAGTTAAAGAAGCAAGCTTGGTGCTTCCTCTCTCAAGAACCTCTCTTTCTCTCTCAAAAATATGGAGCCTCTCTCTCTAGGGTTTGATTTTGTGGCTCCACTCTTAAAATGATGAGAAAGATATGTATTTATAGTGCCCAAGTGAAACTATGTCGTTTTAGAAGAAATAGAAAAATTATGGGCATTTCCGTGGTACACGCGACAGTGCAGCAACTCAAGATTCGAGCGCTTCGAAACATGACTAAACGAAATCGAAACCTTTCGTATGATATATCGTTGGAAAGGTATGAATGTCTAATTTCTACTAGTTTTATAGAATGACATTTCGATGTATGAAGAAATAGTTATGGTCAATTGAGTGACCAAAGGTCAGAAACAGACAACAACAGAGTTGTCCTGTTTTGGTGGTCACTTTGGAGATTTCAAAAACAATCCAAACAGTCATGAAATATTACGAATAATATACCGTTGGAAAGGTATGGGTGTCTAATTTGAACAGAAATTTTCAAAACTCATTTTAAAGCTTTGTATAAAAAGTTATGGTCATAAGACCATACAGAGGTTAATTTTGAAAATTATTTAAATCATTGAAATCCAATTTTTTGAAACTAGATACTTTACTCCAAACAACCAAACCAAATCTAACACTTATCCAAGAGAAGAATATGATTTTTTCAAATGGTCAACTATCGTGCTAAAACATGCACACCATCGTGCAAGCACGAATGTTTCCGATCACACAAACGGAAACGAATTACTAGACACTATCACACAACAAAATCCAATAAAGAGGTGCAAGTGTGAGGTGTGAAGAATGCACACATATAAGAATTGAAACACAAATGTAAGATGAATAAAACATGCATGAAGAAGTGTGTGTGTGTGCAACTAATCTCTTCAATAGGCAAGTCAAGTGATTTACCTTTCGCTCTTACTCTTGAAGTCACCGGGGATGATTGGAAGCTTGCCATCGAGGACCTAAGCTATCCATTACAAAATCATCTATAAATGTGGTTTGTCAACGAAATAAGCCAATCAAAATATGAGGACCTTACATTTACCACTGTCAATTGCAAATTCTTGTCGATGTAGACACTGTACCACCGCTGTCGGTGAGTTCGTCGTCAGATTTTTAGGCGTATGTTGTTGCAGCCGATGCTTTCTCTCTAGGTTTGAAAACGACACAAACTGATAAAAAAAAAGGATATTTTTGTCTGGTCACCTAAAAAGGTGTCTTTTAAATTTGAATTAGTAAAGTAGTGATATTCTTATAAAAACCGGCCCAAATAGTGACAAATTTTTTTTGAGCCCTAAATAATAGTAGGCATAAGTGGTGTGTATTTACAAAAATATAATACAGTATAACTAAGAAAGGATATTTTTGGCATTAAGTGGGGTTTATTTATAAATTAGAGATTTTTTTAAAATTTTGATAGGTGTAAAAGGGTTGTATATACAATTTTTGAGGGGTGCCATTATTGCTACCCTAAAAAAAAAAAAAAAAAAAAATTGGTTTAAGCCCATTGAAAGGAGTCCAAGCCCAAATATAAACCGGAAAAGTACCCAACCCGAATCGGGCAAGTAATAATTTCAACAAAAAAAATTAGGGTTTTGTCAACCCAAGTTTTTTCACTATAAGCCTCATATAGTTAGTCTGCCATTTCTCCCACTCTTCTTCGAATTTTTACAAGATTTTGCTCAGGAGAAGACAAGCAAGCAACAATGGCAACTACACCTAAACAGTTGTCTTAGAAGGAGGCCGACATCCAGATGATGTTGGCTGCTGAGGTTCATTTGGGGACCAAGAACTGTGACTTCCAGATGGAGCGCTACGTTTTCAAGTGTCGAAACAATGGTAAAATTTTGCAAAGATCCCAACTTTTTATGTTTTAATTTATTAGGTTTTTCTTTGTATTATTTTAGGTTGGTTGATCTATTTTTGGTTTGGATGTTGAAGAGACTTGTTTACTTTTAATCGGGTTTTATTTTTATTTTTTTGTTACGCTTTTTGTTAACTATTTCAAATTATGTGTACGGACTTCATTTTGAAAGCAATCCAATCTTGGGATAAGGTGTGTTAGTTTGAATAAAACATTTGTCTGAACAAATTTCATGGAATTTTTTTTAATAAATTTCAAAAACAGTGGAATGTATCTACATTTTAATGAAAATCAAATCTACATAAGAAGAAAAATATATTATGTGGAAATGGGATTGTAGTATATTTAGTGTTGCAAAAGTCCCCAACTAGGCGCCGCCTAGTCCTTAGTCAACTGTCCGCCGTCCTGACTAGGTGGTTTGCTGCCTAGTTGACCTAATCGGTCAAAGTCAATGACTAGTTGCCACTGACCGACTAGGTTGAGTTTTTTTTATTGGCTTTTTGGCATTTTATTGGGTTTGTTAGATTTTGTTTAGTTGTTTATGGATTTTGATTCTCAATATTGAGTTTTTTTGAATTTTATTTTCAATTTGAGTTTCAATATATGAAATAGTATGAACATTTACTCAATCATAATAAAAAAAATATATTAAAAAATTTCTGACCAACTGCCGGCCTACCGCCAGTTGATTTCCGACCAACCGCCTAGTCCCCGACTAACCCCCGACTAATTCCCGATTAGCTGGGCTAGGTGTTAGGCAGTTCTGCAACACTGAGTATATTACATTATTGATGAAGTGAAGGAAGTTGTGGCAATGTAATGTGTCTCTCTAATTGGTCTGAAATGACATGAATGTGTTGTAGCAAATTGACCCAAGTATATATATATATATATATATATATATATGGATGGTCCGTTGGTTGTCAAATTAGCAGTCAATTGTATTCCCTCCAATCACTTTTTGGAAATATGAAATTGGCTTTTGAGATCGCATTGCTTACTTTGAACATTATTGCTATGGACTTATTGAGGGTGCACCATTAGAGTGTATCATGTATACTGATTAGCTCCATATATCTTTTTGTTTGCTTATTGTCTAAAGCTTTTATGAATTTTCATTTGTTGTCCTTTGGTTATAATCGTTGAAATTAGTTTTGGTTGAATCCACATATGCCTTAATTTGTAATTACATTTTTTTTTTATGTCCGATATTGCATTCTGAATTGCTAAAGTTATATGAATCAAGAATTTACATTATCAACCTTGGCAAGACATGGGAGAAGCTGCAGATGGCTGCTAGAGTTATCGTTGCGATTGAGAACCCTCAGGACATTATTGTCTAGTCTGCCAGGCCCTATGGTCAGAGAGCTGTACTCAAGTTTGCTCAATACACTGGTGCTCATGCTATTGCTGGAAGGCACACTCCGGGTACATTCACCAATCAGCTCCAGACCTCTTTCAGTGAGCCTCGTCTCTTAATCCTTACTGATCCAAGAACTGATCACCAGGTAGACATTGTCCTTTTAGTTATTTATTTCTTCTCACATTTTAGTGGCTGGTTCACTGTATCTGATATGTTTACCTTATATTATGAACTTGCAGCCTATTAAGGAAGCTGCTCTTGGGAACATTCCCACCATTGCCTTCTATGATACCGACTCGCCAATGCGATATGTTGATATTGGTATTCTAGCCAATAACAAGGGAAAGCACATTATTGGATGTCTCTTCTGGCTCTTAGCTAAGATGGTGCTACAGATGCGCGGTACCATTCGTCCAGGTCACAAGTGGGACGTCATGGTAAATACATGTTTTTTGTTAAGTTTTATATTTTCATATCATGGTAATTGTTATCAGTTACCAATCTTAGTAAAATAAAATTTTTTCTGTCATTTTGAGCTATTATTTCTAATTCAAATGTATGAATCTTTTCTGTGTGAAGGTGGATCTGTTCTTCTACCGGGAACCTGAGGAAGCCAAGCAAGCAGAGGAAGAGGAAATGGTGCAACCAATTGAATATTCAGGTGGTGCCCAAGATTACTCCATGAACCTTGCTTCTGATCAATGGCCTACTCAGATGTCTGATGCCCAATGGCCCGGTGAAGCACAGAAACCCATTTCTGCTGTTCCTGGTGTTCCCTTTTTCCTTAAAGGTCATACCTTCTTAGCTGTCGTTTTTCTTCATGGCTATTCCATGATAATAGCCTTCACATTTTAGTACAAAAAATCTTTGTACATATCCTTTTCTCTAATTCAAACATTTTGGTTTTTGCAGCTGTGGTTGGCGATGGATGGGATGCTGTGCCTGCACCGCCTGTGGCACCAATTGCTGCACCTGATGTTCCTGCCCCACAACCTACTGGCTGGGACTAAGGATTTTCCACAAGTTCTGTTTTGACACCATTTCAAACTTTTGAACCTTTTTATCAATTCAATGTTTGGCAATGTACTTGGGTTTTTTTGTTTTTTGGCACAGTTTAGTACTAGACATTGAGGGTTAGGTTTTATTATCAATGATGGAGGTGTTGCAATATTTTTGCTTTTGTTATATTACAGTTCAAAAGTTGCATACACTTTTCATTTTTCATATTCTTGATGCTTTTTGCCTTAGAACCTCACATTATCTACAAAAAATATTTTGGATGATAATTGTTGGTATTTTGTATCAAAATATGCAAATTATTATAATATATATGGCTTTTCCACTTAGTTGACTACTTAATATACTTTACTTAGTCACTAAGCATATCCTTCCATGAAGCCACGTGGTCAGTTGTTTGCCTATATATATATATGATTGTCTCTTTTGTAAATGGTTACTGAATATATCAAATATCAAGACATCTCAAAAGTAATTCTCTACTTCTCTCATCTCTCATCCATTAATTAATCTCTTCTCTCACTCTCTCGCATCCCTCATCTCTCTTTTCATTTATTATTTATTCACTCAATTATATGTTCTTCAATTGATCTTCACATGTTCTTCATTTCTTTTATAACACGTTATTAGCACGATTGCATGTAAGCAAAAAGGATCCCTTGATGGGTGATTTACTTACATCTCAACACTCTGGACCTATATACAGTTTCGTATAACAATATGGCTTATGCCGTCAACGAAATACATATATAGTTCTGGATTTATTTATTTATTTTGTTTAAATATCTGTATTTAATTATACGCAAATTTATTTATTTATTTTGTTTAAATATCTGTATTTAATTATACGTAATATATGAGATTGGCATATGCTGTGTCTCGGGACTGGCTTATGCTGTGTCTTCAGATAAACTGTTTAAATATTCAGTATTTATTTTTATGCAATATATGAGACTGGCATATGTTGTGTCTCGGGACTGGCTTATGCTGTGTCTCCAGATAAACTTTTTAAATATTCAGTATTTATTTTTATGCAATATATGAGATTGGCTTATGCTGTGTCTCAGAACTGGCTTATGCTGTGTCTCAGAACTGGCTTATGCTATGTCTCAGGACTGGCTTATGCTGTGTCTCCAGATAAATTGTTTTAATTCATTATGCCCTTTAATTATATTCACACTAAATTAAATTTACAGAAAAAAGAAGTTGTAAGCATGGCTAAACTTACAAATCTGAAGTTTGATGCACTCTAAGTTTCAAGAGACAATTATATGTCTTGGGTTATTGATGCGGGGTTATACTTAAAATCCCAAGGCCAGTATTATACCATTGATGATGGTAGCGAAGCTAATGAACAGGACAGATCCACAGCGATGGTGATACTTCATCATCACTTACATGAAAATTTAAAAGCTCAGTATCTTACCCTCACAGAACCTGAAGATTTATGGCAAGAGCTAAAAGATCTTTATGATCATCAACATGATGTAATATTACCAAATGCTAGATATGAATGGTAGCATTTACGATTTCAGGACTATAAATCAGTTTCTGAATATAATTCTGCTTTGTTTAGAATCACCACAAGGTTGAAATTATGTGGTCAAGAGGTATCTGAAAAGGACATGTTGGAAAAGACTCTCACAACTTTCCATACCTCAAACATAATATTGCAACAGCAATATCGAGAACGCAGATTCTCAAAATATTCAGAAATGATCTCATGCCTTTTAGTAGCAGAAAAAAATAATGAGCTACTGATAAAAAATCACGGATCACACCCGACTGATTCTACAGCATTCCCAGAAGTGAATGCTAATACTGTCGGATATCGTGGTCGTGGTCGTGGTCGAGGCCGTGGGTATAATCGTAATTCTGATCATGGCCGTGGTAATGGTTATAATCCTAATCGCAGTCGTAATCTTGGCCGGGGCCGTGGTCGTAGTTTTAAAAGAGGGCGTGGTAATCCTGGATCAGTTGGTTATAATCAAAACTCTCAGCACAAGTGGAATGTTTATGAAGCCAAACAGTATAATGGAAAAAATATTCAAAATAGGCCTAATGCAAATGACAGTGTTTGTTTTAGGTGTGGGTGTTATAATCATTGGTCAAATGAATGTAAAACACCTAAACACCTGGTGGATTTGTATCAAGCATCAATCAGTGGAAAAGGAAAGAAACCTGAAACTCATTTCATTGAAGATTCATATCTTAGAGATATTACACATCTCAATGTTACAGATTTCTTTCCAGACCCGAAAGACATGCCAGCTACTTCAATTGGTGATGGGAATGTCCATACCAATTAAATACTACTTACAGTTGTAGTATTTTGTTATTTTGTTTATGTAAAATATTTCCACTGCAATATATATACTTTTGAATCACTTTGTCTGATATGCATTTTATTTTTCTTTATGAAGCATACAAAATGAATCCAAACGATAAATTGGGGGTTATTGAAAAGCTAGAAGCAGAAGATATATGTTTAGTTGATAGTGCAACAACTCATACAATTCTACGGAGCCAGAAATATTTTATAAATTTAAATTTACTCAGAGCAAATGTTAATACAGTATCAGGTCTAGCAGATCTGGTAGAAGGCTCTGGAAGAGCCATGATATTATTACCAAACAATACTAAAATATGTATCGATGATGCATTATATTCAAGTTGATCCAGAAGGAATCTGCTTAGTTTCAAAGATATACGGAGGAATGGATATCATATTGAAACTATGAATAAATATAATATTGAATATCTATGCATTACTTCTCATGATTCACTCCAGAAACTCATTATAGAAAAGCTGCGTGCTTTATCTTCTGGACTATATTACACTATTATCAAAGGTGTAGAAGTTTATGCAGCTGTGAATCATAAATTCTCAGATCAAAAAATGTTTATACTTTGGCATGACCGTCTCGGTCACCCATGATCTACAATGATGCGTAGAATCATTGAGAATTCTCAAGGGCATCCATTAAAGAACCAAAAGATTCCTTTATCCCATGAGAATTTATGTATTGCATGTTCCCAAGGGAAATTAACAATAAAACCATCTTTTTCTAAAATTGGTTTTGAATCCCCATCATTTTTATAAAGAATTCAAGGGGATATATGTGGACCTATTCATCCACCAAGTGGACCATTTCGTTATTTTATGGTTCTAGTTGACACATTTGTCAGATGGTCACATGTATGCTTATTATCAACACGTAATGTTGCTTTTGCAAGATTACTTGCACAGATTATCAGGCTTTGGGCTCATTTTCCCGATTATTCAATTAAATCCATACGCCTTGATAATGCCGGTGAATTTACTTCCAAGGCATTTGATGAATATTGCAAAGTGGCTGGAATTGATGTTGAACATCCAGTTCCACATGTTCATACTCAGAATGGATTAGCAGAATCACTCATTAAATGTGTCCAGATAATTGCAAGGACTTTACTATTGTGAACGCAATTACCGATTTCTGTATGGGGGCATGCAATTTTACATGCCGCTGCATTAATTCGGCTTCGGCCCACTGCTTATCATCAATATTCACCAGTACAACTTGTACTTGGTCATCAACCAGATATATCTCATTTATGTACATTTGGGTGTGCAGTATATGTCCCAATTGTACCAACAAAAAGAACTAAAATGGGACCACAAAGGCATTTGGGAATATATGTTGGTCTTGATTCACCATCAATTATTAGATATCTGAAACCCTTGACTGGTGATCTTTTTATAGCACGGTTTACAGATTGTCATTTTGATGAAACAAATTTCCCATCATTAGGGGAAAGCAAAATTTCTTCTAAAGAGAAGCATGAACTTCCCTGGAAAGTTCCTAGTCTAATTCATTTAGACCTATACACATCTCAATGTGAGAATGAAGTACATAAGATAATACATCTTCAAGCAATAGCAAATTAGTTACCAGATGCATTTATAGATGCTACTAGGGTAACGAAATCATACATACCAGCTGTTAATGTACCAGCACGGGTGATTATTCCAGAGAAACAATCTAAACAAATTATAGCAAAAGAATCATCTAATGCACGCCAAAAGCCTGATAGACCGATTGGCTCAAAAGATATTGTTCCTCGAAAAAGAAAAAAAAATAAATCCACTTTCTCTAAGTTAACTCCAGAAGAGTTAAATGTCCCTGAAGGGACACAAGCTACTAAAGTGACAAAATCCCCTGTGGAGGAAAGAATCTCTGAAGAGATATAAGAATGTAGAAATGAGGAAATTTCTATAAATTATACAAGAGAATTGTGGAATCATGAAGAAACACTCTGAAGAGATATAAGAATGTAGAAATGAGGAAATTTCTATAAATTATACAAGAGAATTGTGGAATCATGAAGAAACAATCATCGATGATGTATTTTCATACACAGTCGCAACTGAAATTATAAATGATGATTATGAACCTCATAATCTCAATAATTATAGACAAAGGTCTGATTGGCCTAAATGGAAAGAAACAATTCAAATAGAGTTGACTTCAATGGCCAAACGTGAAGCATTTGGGTCAATAATCCAGATGCCTGAAAACGTCAAACCTGTTGGGTACAAATGGGTTTTTGTACGAAAACGTAATGAGAAAAACGAGGTCGTGAGATATAAGGCACGACTCGTAGCATAGGGTTTCTCACAGAGACCTGGCATCGATTTTGATGAAACATATTCACCAGTGATGGATACAATTACGTTTCGATTTCTAATAAGCATGGCTGTCTTGGAAAGACTTGAAATGCGTCTAATGGACGTAGTGACTGCTTATCTATATGGTTCATTGGATTCAGATTTTTACATGAAAATCCCTGAAGGGTTCAAAATGCCAGAATCATGTAACGCAAGACCTTGTAATTTGTATTCAATAAAATTACAAAGGTCCTTATATGGATTAAAACAATCTGGACGGATGTGGTACAACCGTCTAAGTGAATATCTGATAAAGGAAGGATATATTAATAATCCTATATGTCCTTCATTAAGAAATCAGAATCTGGATTTTCTATCATAGCAGTTTATGTTGATGATATGAATTTAATTGGAATCCCTTAAGAACTTCAAAAAACTGCTGAATACTTGAAAAAGGAATTCAAAATGAAAGATCTGGGAAAGACAAAATATTGAGATCGAGCATAGATCAAATGGAGTATTTGTCCATCAATTAGCATATACTGAAAAGATTTTAAAAAGATTCTATATGGATAAGGCTCATCCATTAAGTACTCATATGGTTGTTAGGAAACTTGATCCTAAAAAGGATCCATTCCGTCCAAAAGAAAATGATGAAAAGATACTTGGTCCTGAGGTACCATATCTTAATGCGATTGGTGCTTTATTATATTTGGCTCAGTGTACTAGACTAGATATTGCATTCTCTGTGAATGTATTGGCTAAATTTAGCTCAGCACCAACTCGAAGGCATTGGAATGGAATCAAACATATTTTCCGTTACCTTAGTGGAACGAAAGATTTAGGATTATTTTATACAAAGTCTAATTTGATGCCGGGTATCTGTCTGATCCCCACAAAGCTCGTTCACAAACGGGATATGTTTTTATATATAATGGCACAGCAATATCATGGCGCTCCACGAAACAGAATTTGGTTGCTACATCATCTAATCATTCTGAAATCATCGCACTTCACGAAGCAAGTCGAGAATGCGTTTGGCTAAGGTTAATTATTCATCATATTCAAAATACTTGTGGATTTTCATTATCTACAGAAATGCCAACACAGATATTTGAAGATAATGCGGCTTGCATTGCTCAAATTAGAGGGGGATATATCAAAGGAGATAGAACCAAACATATTTCTCCTAAATTCTTCTATACTCATGAGCTTCAACAAAGCCGACAAATTGATGTTAAGCAAATACGGTCTACAAATAACCTTGCAGATCTGTTTACCAAATCATTGCCTGCATCAACTTTTGAGAAGCTAGTATATGGAATAGGCATGCGTCGACTTTCTAAATTACAAGATTAAATGCTGAAGTTTTATGAGGGGGAGCGATCAATCAGGGGGAGCAAAGTTTTAAATAGACATATGTGCACTATACTCTTTTTCCCTTTGATCAGGTTTTTTCCCACTGAGTTTTCCTGACAAGGTTTTTAATGAGATAGTTTTTAATGTCCAACCCCCCCACTAGATCCAGGAGGTCATTGTATGTATTTTAACTAGGTTTTGTCCCATTGGGTTTTTCCTAGAAAATTACAATTCAAGTAGCGGAAAATCTAAGGGGGAGTATTATAATATATATGGCTTTTTCACTTAGTTGACTACTTAATATACTTTACTTAGTCACTAAGCATATCCTTCCATGAAGCCACGTGGTCAGTTGTTTGCCTATATATATATGATTGTCTCTTTTGTAAATGGTTACTGAATATATCAAATATCAAGACATCTCAAAAGTAATTCTCTACTTCTCTCATCTCTCATCCATTAATTAATCTCTTCTCTCACTCTCTCGCATCCCTCATCTCTCATCTCTCATCTCTCTTTTCATTTATTATTTATTCACTCAATTATATGTTCTTCAATTGATCTTCACATGTTCTTCATCTATTTCTTCATTTCTTTTATAACACAAATGAGAATATCTTTGATTAATTTTAAAAGACCCAAAGTCTATGAATTCAATAGTTTTAAATTGTATAAAAATATTATAGTAAAATCTGTATCTTATATCTCTTGACTCTCAAAATCATCTCTTACATGTATGATCATTAACAAAACAAAACAAATCATATATACGTTTAGTTCTATCTAATAGAATATTGTCCAGTCCGGTTTCTGCCAAATACGTGGTGCTTAAAATAAGAAACAAGTAGACATTTGTTTTGGGAGATGGTGAAATTTTAGTGTACTACTATTTTTGAACATAGATATTCTATCCATGAAAGCAAATATAAACAAGGAGAACAAAGGAAAAAAAAAAAAAAAAAAAACTAAGACCATTTAAACCGTAAATTGGAGCTCTAAATGCATAATCAGATTGTAAAAATCTATTTACAAAGTTGGAAACAAATGAGTTTAGATACTGTGAGAGAGGAAGAAAGAGCTCCAAAAATCAATTTGACTATATAATGGCTATTTACCCTTTAAGCTTTCTGTTTCGGGAAATTATTCACACAATTAGATGGATGCTATGAGTCATTCTCGATTCCAAGAATTAATACTGTTCGGGGGATTTTGATCGGCCTAACACATCAGAACAAACAAGTTGGAGTGGGACATCTACATCATTAATAGACCATATCATCAAGAAGTCGGTAAAAGATATGTGGCAGCATCGCGTATAGCAACAATCCCAGGTCACCAGACTTGTTCGTCAACACATGAGTTAGGTCGCCTAAATTTACAGCAGTTTGCTAAAGTAACCTCGTGCGGCGAACAGAACCAGCTTGCCACACAAGCAATATCCGTGGAATACGAAATCTTTAGCATGTGTTTATGTCATATACTCATATTCTTTGAGCATTTTTCCTATACTATCTCAAACATGGTCGTGGCATTAATGTGGAAAAAACATTTGGGAGTTGATTTTAGAAACAATATCAGTCACTGATGCATGCCATATAAGGACACAGTCACTGGTGTTTCCATGTTTGATCACCTATTCCTACATGTTTTATGAGGTGGATCGGATGGAAGGTGACAGAATTGGTCATCATGTGGTTCTTATTGAATAAGAAGACCTACAATGAGCTTGCAAAGGGAAAACGTATTCGACTTCCGGTCACTATTGCTTATAAGAAGAAAATGAGACTTAGTCGGTTTTCTGGTGGTGGCTCTACATAATGATCTTTCAGATGATGATGCTTCTGAGAATATTGGTTTTCCTCCAACAACTCCACATTGTTCTGTGCGTTATGGTTGGGTAGATCAGATTTTTGAGTGCATGGGGACCATGTATATAGGACACATTCCTTTAGAGGATGGATTCCCAAGATCGCAAGATGGGAGACCTAGGATAAGAAATTGGAAGACATTTACAGGCTTATGCAATAGGCCCGTTTGGTCGGACTGATGATCAACTTAATTGTCTATTATGCCATTCATGGAAGCTGATGATGTTCATGATGTTGATGCAGATGCTTGATCATATATATATATATATATATATATATATATATTGGCTTTTGTTGCTTTTATTCAAGAACTTGTTTTCTTTGTTCTATTGCTTTGCTAGTTTGAACTTCATGGATTTTTTTTTTGAAAAGGCAAAATTTTATAAACCACAAGCACAAGCTGCAACGCAGCAGCAGAACAACAAGACCCATAACGGGCAGCAAAAGCACAACAACACAGAAGCCATCCTGGCAACAAACGAGAAAAACCCACAAGAGCAACAAAAAAAAACTCAAACACGTAAAAAAACTGCAACAGAGGCAGCAACCTCAGCCACTGTTGCTGAAATTTGACAGAGGGCCAAAAACAAAGAAGACAGAAAACACTGCAAAACACACCACTACCGCCCCACATCGGACCAAGCACCACTCCAACATATCTCCCTCGCCATTCGCTCCTTTATTAGCCAGAAAATCAGCAAAAGAGTTAGAGGCTCTTGGGCTGAATTCCACAGAAACCTGACCCAACCTACCTAAACTATTTCTGATATCCAGGATTTGCTTATTTAAGTCTTTCTCTTTAATTTCATAAGTGTGCTATATATGTTTAGACTATTTTTGTTGTTCAATTTTTATGTTTTTGAGATAGTAAGGGGGAAGCGCACTCGATCTGTGTTTGGAAGTTATGCTATACTTTCTTGTTTCTCATGTGCTCACTTGGAAAGAGTGCATATTGAGGTTGAGGTTGATTATTTAATTATCTTTAAAAATAGAAGGTCGATTATACATAAAATGATAGATATCTTTAAAAAGAGTGCTCACTTGTAGAGTATATATAATAATTGAAAAGTTGGAAGAGGAGATTACAAACTTGCAGGATCCTAAGGAATCATATTCCGGATCAGAACATATGGTGAAGTTATTTGAATTTTGTTTTCTGGTTAGAATCTAATCTGCCTTTTGTTTTGCATGCATACTTTCTATACATGTTTTCTACCTTTGTAAGGACATAATTTTTATTTTATTTCACATCATTTTCTATATATATATATTTTTTATTTTAGAAGCAGTGGCTACACCCAAGTAAATGTTGTTAAGCACCATAAATTAGAGAAGTATGCAAATGTAAGTCTGGCAAGATTATTCATAAAGTTGAATTGTTTTAGAATTTTAATTCTTATGTTCAATATTGTTGCTCCTAAATTGTTCCTAGCTTGGTCAGATACCATCAAGATGGCTAATAACCTATTTCAAATCTTTGAAACATTATACCTTTTGCCAACAGGGACGTAGCTTAGCTGATAGATGGATAAGCTTGAGATTTGGGCAAATGACTTCCAAGTCAGCTGCTCGAATCCTAGCAAATGCGAAAACTTTCAAAAAAATACCTTGTCCCGGATTAATAGATATTATCAAAAAAAAAAAAAAAAAAAAAAAATCTTAGAAACATTATAGAGGGAAATTAATACCATTTTTAATTATCCGAATACAAATTAAATCTAATTATACTTCTCTATTATATAAAATGGTGTATTTGTTGACAAATTTCTTGATTGCGTATATGTATGTTGGAATGTTTGGATGCATTCCTTCTAAACCAATTTAAAATGACTACCAGGGTAGGAGAAAATCTTCCATGGGTCTGTCTCACAGCTGATGTTGGTGAGACGGACCCAATGAAATGTGACATTTGGCATAGCAATTAAAAGCAACTGTTTATTTTTTCTTCACCAATAATATATGGACACATGGCAAAGTTATTGAAACAATTTATTTATTTATTTTTTTGTATCAAGGATTCCGGACTTCGTCCAGACACCTATTAGCCTGTCCTCCCTAACTATGTGATTCGCCGTGGCCTGTATGTTGGATTGTGGAGTAGGACAAAATAGGAAACCCCGGCCCACACCCCTGGCCCCACAAGGATGCAAGTCGGTAAATTAGAACTTGCCCCCGCCTGGGTAGGATTCGAACTGCTAACATTAGCCCCATGTCCGTCTTTCCACCAGCAAAGCTAAACGCTCTGAGGGCTGGCCACAATGTAATTGCCAGGAGTAGAACCAAGGACTTCAGTATTTAATCCCAAGCCTTGGACCACCAAGGCAACCACCTTGTGGCTAGGGGTGGGCAGAGTTCATTGAACCGAACAGAGTCAAAGTTAGGTGTGTAGGGAAAAATAATAAAGAAGTGCACGCAGCGGAAGCGATACTAAAAATAAGATTTAGTGACTTATAAAATTTTTTCCTTTATGAACCTTAAACCCTTTAATTAATTAAACATACATATACAATAACAAAAAGTAGAATACCTTTTGTCGCGTGATCCGATTGACTTACGTCGATGGTAATCCGCAAGATCTTCAATCCTAGCACGAATGTGGATCACCTAGGAGCGTGGTTTCCCTTTTCTTTGAATTGCAAACCTGTGAATGGACAAAACAAACTTTTCTTTTTTTTGTTAGTCACTAAAACAATCAAAAGAATGACTAAGATTATTCCGGTCACTTTTGAGTTCTCAATCTAATGATCGAAACTCGTGTGAACCTAGATCGATATCGTATACACAAGCTTATTGATGAATAAGCAAATAGTATACTATCAAAGAATAATTTAACACTCCTTTTTGTTTTAGTAGAATAAAAAGCTTTCTATGAATTGAGAAAAAGAAGAAATTTGTATCATGAACACATGTAGTGGCCGAATTCTATACTTGTCAATATATAGGTGGCCTAAGTTTGCTTCTTCTTTTCTTTTATTATTAGGGTTGCCGAAATCCTAACCTAGAAATAACTAGGGTTGCTGAAATCACATGCCCACCATAGGCTTATGTTGCACCCTAATTTCCATCTAGTTTTTAAGACATCAAACCCTAATCCAACTCATAGATCTTTTATTCTTTTATTTTGACTAAATAAAAAGACTTCTTATTTGATTAAATAAATAAAACTAATTATTTATTTCCTTATCAAACAAGTCCTTTACTTTTACTTTTAGGAAATATATTTCCTGATTAGATAATTAAACAATTAATTAATAAATTAATTAATTCTTATTTAATTAAAACAATTAAACAAAATAATATATTAGGTTAAACTAACCCTTGCTGCCCCACTTAGAGTAAATGGGCCAAAATATTATTTTCTTATTTCATTTAATCCATTGGACTTTAAATAAAAAGCCCACATGTGAACCAGACCCATTCTTACTAAAAGAAACAAGCCCACATGTCTTTCATTAATATATTAATATAATTGAGCAGCCCATTACTAAAATAATGTGCAAATTATATTCTTAAATATTAAATGCAACTCTAGATGGACCCTTAAATTGGTCCGGTAGAATATATCAAGTGATCCATGCAAGTCCGTGTGGATTGGGGATCTTGGCGGGCCATCTAAATTTAAGCTTCAATAGACATAACCTAATCACAATCAACAAATGATTCACTTAGGTCCGATCCATTAATTTTAACTCATTCCACTAAAGAGCTAAAACTGAACTCTTAAATAAAGATAGAAAAGGAAGATGCTCCTCATTCATACCCTAGACAATCATATTGGAGATAGTGTATCCTCGTGATTAATATCAGTAATCGCCAAGAGTTCATAGACCGCCTATAACTCTCCAAGTTACCATATTTACTCATATGACCACGTTTTGAACTTGGATATTTTGACTTGTCCAGAAGCCATGTTTTCAATAGACACTATCGAAAACTCAACGTTGAGATTTAATATCCAATTACCTCAAAACATCCATATGATGATATTATACTCTCATTTAATTAAATGGAGCCACGATGTCCATATCTATAAATGAAGTCCTCTATCGATTAACAAATGAATATCACCAAACTATCGAGGATAGACTATGCGATATAATCGTACTCATTGATAACTCAAATGATATCACTTGCAACCATAAGTCCATCATTTATCTCAGGATTAAGATAGACTCTCCGATTGTCCTGATAATGAAAATACTTTTATCTACTGACGGTTATAGATAAAGTATTTCATTGTGATCCAGTTCAATGCACCCAGTGCACTAGATCCTTTTGCTCGAAGACACTCCGATGATTTTAGACTCATCATATCTCATTTGATCCCACTCAAATGCTAACAAAAGAATTCTACAACTTTAACAAGATAAAGGTGCCCAACCTTTAACTTAAGTTGTGAACATTATTTAAGACTAACTAAAGAATTGTGTCTACCACATACATATCCAGATGTACGAACAATTCTTCTTTTCCCATAGTCTTTAGACCTTATGATTATTTACTTTGACAATTATAATATTAAACTATAAATGCCATACAATTTGTTAAACCAGAAATCACTTTATTAATATGAAAAAGATTGTTAATTACAACATTACACTCTTGCTATTGAGCATAATCCTAACAATCTCCCACTTGCGCTATAGCAAATGTGTCATATCTCTCAAGCCCATGTTCTCTAGATGCCCATCGAAACTCTTTTGAGGTAGAGCCTTTGTGAAGGGATCCGCTATGTTGTATGTATAAATTCGCTAACTTGACACGTCATCAAAAGAGCTAACAAAAGACTGCCACGTCATTCATTGACCGGGTCAAGGGAAGAAGTCTGACAAGTCAGAATGATAAAATAGCTTAAACCAGAAGGAAGTCAAAGACATGGTCGCCGAAGCTAAATACCTACTCGCCGAATATAGAAGTATGCTCGCCAAATACTCAATACCCAGAAAATAAAGGTACTCGCTGGACCAGCACACTGGGCTTGAACCGACTCGGCAGAAACACAGAAGTAAACCCTAAACTTTTAGAAGACCCAGAGCAACAAGGAATCATAAAAAGGAAAGTAGACCTAATCCGTGACAAGAAAGGATCCTAGTACAAATCAACAAGGGGAAACCCTAAGTAAACATGTATAAATAGAACCACCTATCCCACGAGGAAGGGGGTCAGTAATTAAAAGAGAGAAAAGAGAGCAATTGTGAGAGATCTGAGCGTGTAACAAACCAATGAAAACCTAGTATTATCCTTCTGCCCTCAGGGGCGCCGTGGTTTTTTCCCATTCAAGGGTTTTCCACGTAAAACTCGTTTTTTGCATGTGTTCTTAATTTTCTTGTTTTATATTAAATTGATATAATTGTTGAGTGCGTGGCAATCCAAATTTCACCGTCAACAATTGGCGCTAGAAAGAGGGGGTACTTTGAACAGAAAACTTCGAGGGACCCTTGTGAATCAGACAGCATGAACAACGACAGCGACAGAGATGGTAACTCCAGCGGAGATTTAGTTGTTGAACCAACTGCGCCAACGGGAGACAGGGCAGTGACAATTGGGGAACAATTAGCAGCAACGCTAGGAACTAGGGCGGCTGATCCCGGGATTCTGCAGCACTTCCAAGCTGCATTGGTAAACTTAATCAGCGAAGCCAGCAAAATAGGACTTTCGCTCCCCATAGGGTTAGGAGTTTCATCTCCTTACGAGTTAACCACCCCTGGAATCCATCCACCCGGAAGGCTACGGTTAGAAGTTCACATCGCAATTCCCGATACTCAAGCAAGACAATCCACTGAGGAGACCCCCCAAGATCACATCGAGGATTTCGAGAGGAGAAAACAAAGGAAGGGAAAAGGTGTGATGAATGAAGAATCTAGGGAGGAACGAGACCAGGTGCGAACACATGGGGTCAATTCCAGCGACACATATCAACGAAACCGGCAGAGACACCGGTCCATCTCATCTGAAGATAAGAGTCCTCGTCCACGAAGGGAGTTACGATCCAAAAGAGCGAAGCGAAGGAGATCCTAGAGCACTGAAGATCGAAGAAGCCCGGATGAGAGAGGCAATCATGGTAGAATGACAATCAAGAGTAGACTCGATCTAGCAGGAGAACCAACTGGTCAGCGAGATGTCACCCTGCAAGAGCTATCAAGAAAAGTTTCAGCAATGGCGTGAAGGTATGGTCGTAATGTATCCTCGGATGATGAGTCAGATAGCCCATTCATCGAAACTATCGCTCGCACCCAATTTCCAGACAGATTTAGAATGCCAACCATTGAGCAGTATAAGGAGAACAGGGATCCAAAGGAACAAGTTCGCCGATTCCACAATATTATGGCCCAGTATTCATCCAATGATGGGCTGTTGTGCCTCACCTTCCCGTAAACATTCGGCGACCTCGCCTCCAGATGGTTTGGAAGACTCCCGCCCGGAACCATAAGCAGCTTCTCAAACCTCAGTAAGGCATTCATAAGGCAATTCATGGGAAGTGTCCAAAGAAGAAAGTCACTCGCTCATCTGTCAAACTTGAAGCAGGATTGCAATGAGTCAATTAAGAAGTATCTAGCCAGGTTCGGGAAGGAAGTAGCTCAAATTGAGGATGCCAGTGATATAGCTGTAATCGTCGCTTTCACCAATGGGCTGCAGAGTGGACGATTATCCTTTGACCTGCGAAGAGATAGACCTAAAACTTACGAGGAGATGATGGAAATAGCTGGCGACTATGCATTGGCAGAGGAAGAAGAAGTAGCGCAAGGGGGTAGCTACGTACATGGGCACAAGCCTGACTTGAAAACAGACCATAAGGACGACAAAAAGATGCAATCACGTGATCGCCAGAAAGATGAGAAGGGCCAAAAGGGATATTCAAGAGAAAGCAGAGGAAACACTCGAGCCAATAAGTTTCGAGGAAGGTACAACCATTACACCCCTTTAACTGGCGACCAGGAGGAGATATTGTCTGTGGTAGAAGACAAAGGACTCGCCAAATACCCTCGACAGCAATCAGCAAATGCCAGGAGAGATACAACTAAGTATTGTCGATTCCACAAAGATCATGGACATGAAACTTCAAAGTGTTTTCAGTTGCGCGATCACATTGAAAGCCTGATCAGAGATGGGCACCTGAAGGACTTTGCCTTGAAAGGGGACAAGCACGGTGGTCGCCAAGATAGCCGTCAAGGAAACGGGCAGGACAGGAAGAGTCCAAGGAGGAACAGCCCTAACGCAACCATAAACACCATTTTCGGCGGACCTCACACTGGGAGGAGCAATCGAGAAAGGATGTCGGAGGTTCGAGAAGTAATGTATGAAGGCAGGGGCATGGAGATCAATTCTGTGCAGAGAAACCCCAAGAAAGGAAGAGAAGGACATGATCCCATAACGTTTACAGCAGAAGACTCAGACGGAATTGATGCAAAGCCTAACGATGCAATCGTTGTGGGGGTTCGAATAGCCCATAGGGATGTCCTTCGGGTGATGATTGACAATGGAAGTTCGGCTGATATTTTAAGTGCCAGAGTATATGATGAGTTGCGGCTGGACAGGAAAGATCTTGAACCATTCCATGTGCCATTAAAGGGATTCGGTGGCGCAGAAGTTAGGTCGTTAGGAACTGTGAAACTGCCGGTGAGATTTGGTACAGCACCATGTCGGTGAACAATCCTGTTGGACTTTGTCGTGGTTGACATCCATAATTGGCCGTATAATGCTTTACTTGGCCGACCGTTTCTTAACAAAGCTCGAGCTGTTACTTCAACCCATGCGTTGAAAATAAAGTTCCCTACAGAATTCGGCGTCGGAGAATTGAGAGGGTCACAGGAGATGGCTCGCCATGCCAACTTATCAATCTTCAAAGATAAAGCAGGGATGGAAACCTTGAACATATTCGAAGTAGACATGGAAGTGCAGGAAGATAATCCGAAAAACTTCGAACTGGACCCAAAAGACAAAACGAGCAGAGAGAAAGAAGAACCGACTGAGTCGATTATTCTAGATGAAACGGAACCAGATAAAACAGTAAAGATCGGAGCAAGGCTGACTGAACAAGTTAAGAAAGATGTGATGAACTTGTTAAAAGAATATAGGGGGATTTTCGCTTGGTGCCACGAAGACATGCCAGGGATTGATAGAAGCATAATTTCTCACAATCTGGCTGTGAATGAGAAATGCAAACCGATGGTGCAGAAAAGGAGAAGCTTCAACCTAGAAAGAAGTGCAGCGATAAAAGAGGAAGTGTCAAAGTTGCTCGCCGCAGGGTCAATTAGATAGGTTAAGTACCCGGAATGGGTGGCGAATGTGGTCTTAGTAAAAAAGAAAAACAATCAATGGAGGATGTGCGTCGACTTCACCGACCTGAACAAAGCCTGCCCTAAGGACAGCTTCCCGCTACCAAGGATTGACCAGTTAGTCGATGCAACAGCCGGACATGAGACGTTGAGCTTCATGGATGCATATTCAGGATATAACCAGATAAATATGCACAAGCCTGACGAAGAGAAGACAGCGTTCACCACAGATCAGGGGTTGTATTGTTACACAGTCATGCCATTCGGCCTGAAGAACGCTGGGGCAACTTATCAGCGCTTGGTCAACAAAATGTTCGCCAGGCAAATAGGGAGAAATATGGAGGTCTACGTTGACGATATGTTGACAAAAAGCGTCACCGCAGATAGACATGCAGATGACCTGAGGGAAACGTTCGACGTACTAGTCAAGTATGGAATGAAGTTGAATCCAGCAAAATGTGTATTCGGCGTGCCGTCCGGGAGGTTTCTCGGATATCAAGTACACCAAAGAGGAATAGAGGTGAACCCTGAAAAAATCCAAGCACTAGCGAGAATGATCTCGCCAAAGACTCTGAAAGATGTCCAAAAACTCACGGGGTGCCTAGCATCGCTGAGCAGATTCATAGCCAAGTCAACAGACCGATGCCTACCATTTTTCAAAGCTTTAAAAAAAGGAAAGGGAATCGAGTGGAATGAGGATTGCAAAAAAGCCTTCCAGGCCTTGAAAGATTACCTTGGACGGGCACCACTGCTATCAAAACCAGAAACAGGAGAGACATTGTACATGTACTTGTCCGTCTCTGAAGTAGCCACAAGTTCCGTGCTAGTACGACAGGAAGATGGAGTCCAAAAGCCAGTATACTACACCAGCAAAGCACTATTACCAGCCGAAACAAGGTACTCGCCGGTAGAAAAAATGGCACTCGCCCTAATAACAGCAGCAAGGAAGCTAAGACCATATTTCCAGGCTCATAGAATCAGGGTATACACCAACTGCCCACTGAAGTTAATCCTGCAGAAACCAGAAGTATCCGGTCGATTAACAAAGTGGGCGATCGAATTAAGTGAATTCGATGTGGAGTACCTCCCAAGGACAGCAATTAAAGCCCAGGCAGTGGCAGACTTCGTAGTAGAGTTCACCGAACCAAGCATAGAGGTGGCGAGAATGATGGTGGAGCAAAATAAGAAAATATTCAAATGGCAACTTTTTGTTGATGGCTCATCAAACACGCACGGCAGCGGGGCAGGTGTAGTGCTGACAACCCCGGAAGGAGACTCAATCGAATGTGCCTTGCGTTTTGACTTCAAAGCCACCAACAATCAAGCTGAGTACGAGGCACTCATAGCAGGTTTAAAGATTAGCAGAGTCTTAGGAGCAGACGAGGTGGAAATTTTCAGCGACTCTCAAGTCGTTGTCAATCAGGTACTAGATGAATACCAGGCGAGAGATGAAAGCATGATCACTTACCTGGAATTGGCAAAGGAGCTGTTAGAAAGATTTAAAGAGTACAGAATTGTTCATGTCCCCAGAGAAGAAAATGAAAAGGCTGATGCCTTAGCCAAATTGGCATCTGCCACGATCAACATCTGGCCCAACAATATCTCTATGATCCGCCTATTGCAGCCGAGTATAGTTAAAACAAAGGAAGTCGGGGCAGTCTTTGGCGAAAGGAACAGCTGGATCACACCAATTAAAGAATATCTCGTCAATGATATACTCTCAAGTGACCCATTAGAGGCAAAGCGGTTGAAATACAGAGCTACAAGATACTCAGTACTTAATGGAGAACTGTACAAAAGGGGATACTCGAGGGCACTGCAGAGATGTGTCGGACCTGAAGAAGCAGAAGGTATCCTGAGAAGCATACACAGTGGAAATTGTGGGAACCACGCTGGGGGTGCCAGCCTAGCCCACAAAACATTAAGACAGGGTTTCTACTGGCCAACTCTGTTCGCCGACTCCAAAAGGGTGGCAGCGAGATGTGAAGCGTGTCAGAAAATCGCCAATAACATCCGACAACCACCTGAGCTCCTGCAAAGTATTACCTCGCCTTGGCCATTCGCCATGTGGGGAATAGACTTGATCGGCCCAATGCCAACAGCAACTGGAGGAGCAAAGCATGCCATAGTAGCCGTGGATTATTTTACAAAATGGGTAGAAGCCGAGCCGTTGGTACATATAACAGAAGCAAACACCATAAGTTTTGTGAAGAAAAATATCCTATACAGATTCGGGATACCAAACACCATCATCACGGACAATGGGACCCAATTTGATGGCAGGAAATTCAGGGAACTATGTGATAAGTATGGCATCAACAACTACTACGCTTCTCCAGCACATCCACAGACAAATGGCCAGACTGAAGCAGTGAACAAGATCATAAAGCACAACCTGAAAGCTAAATTGGCAACCAAAAAGGGCAGCTGGGCGGATAAATTACCACAAGTGCTCTGGGCATATCGAACAACAGAAAGGGGTTCAACAGGCGAAACCCCGTATTCCATGGCTTACGGAGCTGAAGTTGTTATTCCCGTGGAAACATCATTCTCTTCACCAAGGGTACAACTCTTTCAGCCAGAAATCAACATTGATATGCTAAAGTGCGGCCTAGATGAGTTAGAAGAAAGAAGGGAGCGCGCACAAATAAGGAATGCGGCGTATCAACAGAGGGTAGCCAGATATTACAACTAGCATGTGCATGAAAGGAGGTTCACACTTGGTGACTTAGTACTGAAGAGGGTGAATCCAGGAACAAGAGACAAGGCTACAGGATCACTCGCAGACAAATGGGAAGGGCCTTATAAGATTACGGGGATAGCTGGCCACGGGGCATATCGCATTACTCGAGAAGGATTTGGCGAGCTACCCCGTCCGTGCAATGCGCAGTACTTGAAGATATATTATCCTTAATATAAGGGACAAGTCAGAATCTTTTGAATTCCTTTTATTTTTTCTTAGAGCAGTTGTTCGTTTTAGCATTTTTTCTTTATGACTATGTTAACAAAGTTGCAGGAAGTATTCAATAAAGAGTAATTTATTACTAAGAGATTCTCGATTCTGACTCGCCAAACGCAAAAGGCATTCGCCATCACACATAGCTATCATCACATAAGAATGAGTTTTATGCTCGCTGCAGCGATGACTGGCGAGAAATAAAAGCCAAAACTCAGCAATGGCAGCTGAACAAACAAAAAGCATGTTAAAAACTCGGTGCATGGTTGGATAAATCCTGCCAAAACATTGAGTACGCCAAAATACAGCAACGGCAGCTGAATAAAAGATATAAGACATGCTAAAAAACTTGGTGCATGGTCGGATACGTCCTGACAAACACTGAGTATGCCGAAAATACAGTAAAGGCAGCTGAACAAAGCTATAAAATATGCTAAAAAGAACTTGAATAAAAGTTTATAACTTGAATAAAAAGTTATTTACAAATCAAAGAATTACAAATAGAGGTACAAAAAGAAAGCAAAGTATACAGTCCTAGACAAAAATACTCAACCGGCTGCAGGAGGGCCCTCGCTGTCCTCTTCATCCTCAATCTCCTCTTCTGAAGGCCAGATGACCTCCTCATCCTCTTCTGGCATGAAAGGCTCATAATCCCTTCCAGCAACAGGGCCTAAGTCAGGCTCAGCACCAGAACCAGAGAAACTGCCTTTCTGACCCGAATAGTAAGTGTTAAAAGCACGCTTGCTGGGGATCTCCAGATGCATAGGATGAGGTTCAGTCCTATTATAACGGCAATGGGCTCTCCATCGTTTTGTCTGCTCTTTAATCGAGCCCACCCCATCGGCCATGTGTTGTTGAAGAGACCTGTCGAAACGCCTCAAAGCTTTATCATTGGAGTGATCCTTCATAGCGAAGAACTTTTTCGCTTGCCTTATGCCCTTCTCAAACTCGAGCAATAACAGGGCGTCATAGGCAGGGGACTGCTTGAAGCGATCAACCGCTTCAACCTCCAACACAGCCTTTAGATCGTTCAAAATAACTTCTTGCGAGGTTAACTGGTTGCGCAAGTCCAACGCCTCGCGTTCAGCTCTCTCTTTCGCCTCCTCAGCCAGTCGCTCAGTCTCAAAACGTGCTGCGAGTGACTCTTGACTAGCGGAGAGTTGCTCTCGCAGCAAACGAACTTCTTCCTCAGCAGCACCTAATTTCTCTTCAGCAGCCAGCTGAACTGAAAGATAACCATCCGCGGACTCTCTCAGCTGAGCAAGCTGCTGAGTATGGTTTTCCTCCATAGAAAGCTTTTCAGCTGCTAAAGTAGAGGTTTGTTCCTGTAGGCGCCTCACGTCCTTCGATAAAAAATTTCCCCGCCTGTAATTATCAGCCAACTCGGACAGCAACTGAAAAGAGAAAAGCAGAAGTCAGGAAACGCAAGAACAAAAAATATTTAAAAGCACAGCAAGGAACTCACCAGCGAATGGCAGTTGAAGAAAAATTCCATTTTTCTGTTGCAGGATCTTTTCTTCAGCTCCTCACAATCCTCGCCAACATAAACGTTATTGTTCATTATATATGTACAAATCTCAACAGCTATAAAATCCGAAAGGGAGACAGTCTCTACTCCCTCACCAGCCCCAGTTGGATCAACGGGAGGAGCTTCATGAGCAACGCCTGAACCAGATGCAGTAGCCTCATCATGTCTCGACGACCCCGGTTTCTCAGTGGGCTCCCCTCGACTAGGTGGTCCAGGCTGACCAATAAAAGAGGCACCCGGCCCATCCGCGGTTGCCGGAGGAGGGGTCACACCAGCTTGGGGAATGGTGGAAGCATCAAGATTATTTACCCCCTCCGGAAGGGGAGACTCCGCCGGATCTGGTTTTTCAACAGAAGCCCCAGGAACAGTCGCCTCAGTAGAAGGAGCCTCGGCGAGCACAGGCTCCTCAGCGACCTCCTCATCTGAAGAAACAACGTACTGCATGACCCTTGACGCCCGTTTTAGAGGTCGAGCAGTGTGATCAGGCGCGCCCTCTGCCGGACGTTTGCCTCTACCAGTTCTGGGGATCAGGTCGCTTGAAGGGTCTGGAGGGATTTCAGGAACATTTACGTCAAAAATGGGGATGTCGCTAGCCACCCCTGAAACCCCCACCTTCTCTTTTCCTTTACGATTGGGGGCTGTGGCAGCAGGAAAAGTCGCAGTACTCGCAGCAGGAGTAGAAGTAGAAGCAGTAGCAGGAGTACTCGCGACAACCTTCGGGCGAACAGGCGATGGCCCTGGCTCGACACGCCTCCCTTCAACACTACCAACCCCCCTTGAGGCACCTACTTTCTCCTTGCCTTTACGGCTGGGGGTAACAGCAGCAGGTGCAGCAGGAGTATTCACAGCACTCTCTGCATGCATAGGGGGTCGCCCAGACTCAGCACCTCCCCTAGAAATATCACCGGCCTCCTCGCCGTCTGAGTGATCATCGCCATCAGGACCAGCGATTCCATCCTTAGCCAAACCAGCAGCATGTCTCTTGCTGGCAGCCTCGGAATTCTTCACCGCCCGTGCTTGCAATTCACAAACGGTGTCAAAATCACACACTGCAAGGAAAATAAAACCAAGTGTCAACTAAAAGGATAAAATGAAGCAATAAAACAAAGGAGGAACAGAGCAAGACTTACAGCGAGGAAGCCTTGCATGTAGCCGTGTGAAAATTTCAGAAGAAATCATTTTCTCCTCATCCAAGAGGAAGGATCTACCCCTCGAATCCAAAGGAAGAACAGCCGCCGCGGCCAGGTGAGAAACCTCCCTATCCATCAAAACAGGGGCCGCTTTCGACCAGGCTTCAGGAGATGTGAAATGCCTGGGAACCTTCCTCGCCAAAAGATTACGGCGACTGAGAGCGGGTACATCTCGACCCCACTCGCCGCCGGTGAAAAACCAACTGTTTTTCCACCTTTTGTTTGAAGTAGGGAAGCCCCAGATGAAACCCTTCTTCTTCTCATCATTGGAGACCTCAACCTAACCAGGGTTCGCCACACCCTCAGGAATCCAGTTCTCCACCGGCGAGGAGAGAAGAAAGTATGTGCCACCATTGCCCGCCTGTCTTAGAGTATAGAAATGGCGGATCTCGCGGGGTGTAGGAGGCCCATAACCCTTCAGCTTCCACATAAGGCACAGGCACATCAATATCCTGTAGCTGTTTGGAGCAAGTTGTGCCGGTGCGATCTGAGCCTCGGCGAGAAACCTCACGATAAAAGGCTGAAGAGGGAGGGTGACCCCACAGCTGAGCATGGCTCCGTAAATGGCGACTGCTTTTTCAGGGGGATTCCACACAACCCGATCGCCGGGTAACATAAGAGTCACCGAGTCTGGAATGTCGAAGCGACTCTTGTATTTACGAAGCTCGCCCTCGCCGACTACATTTACTTCCATGTCAAAAGAACACGGGCGAGTTGGCGAGAAAAGCAGCCTATCCCTCTGATGGTCTTCAACATCAGAGTCAACAACCGTCTGCACATCCAGCAGAGATTCACGAGGAGCCCTAGAGGCGCGTCGTTTACTACTTGTGGTTTTAGGAGATCTCGGCATTGCTGGAGAATCACTATCAAAAGACGGAGGAGAGATGTCAGGATTAAAAGTATCCTCAAAAGATGGAATATAAACGGAAATCGGGACCGGAGAATCTGGATGAAAATTACGAACCAGAGACTCAATTTTGTCCGCAGTACACTTATCACCAAGCTCCATAGCTTGCATCATCCGATTAAAAAGAAAAGAGCGTAAGGAGGGATCCATAAAAACTCACCAGGAAACCCTAAGATCGGAGGATGAGCAGAAGGTTTGGGAACGCTGAGAAATCACCACGATCGATTTCGAAACAAGCTGTCTGACAAGAAGATAAATAAAAAAAAAATAAAAACTTTTGGCAGAAACCTCTGAGGAAGAAGAAAAGAGAGACGATGAAGGAGCTCTGTTTTTCTGAGAAAATAAATTAATGGAGATATGAGGAGATAAAGGAGAAGAAGAAACGTTTAGGCGTCAAAAGGGGGAACTTCGAAATTCAAAAACAAAAAAGAAATCAAGTAAATGATATGCAATTAATGAGAATGACAGCTACAGTGACCAGCCATAACAGCCACCACCAAGTAAGGAACACGTGGCATCTCGGGGACAACCAAGCAGTTAGAATGTCTCTTCGTCTGTCAAAACAAATGGAAGCACTAAAAATCGTGTGGCTCAAATTGAAAGCTTGCACCAGAAGAATCAATTAAATGAAACAACGCGTGGTAAAAAAGGAAAGAGTGAGTTATTACACAAATGCGCTGAAGTCTTATAAATACTACTCGCAGAGGCAAACGAAGTGGGAAGAACAAGTCATTCGCCCAGCTCGAAGTATTTATGGAGGTATTGTTGTATGTATAAATTCGCTAACTTGACACGTCATCAAAAGAGCTAACAAAAGACTGCCACGTCATTCATTAACCGGGTTAAGGGAAGAAGTCTGACAAGTCAGAATGATAAAATAGCTTAAACCAGAAGGAAGTCAAAGACATGGTCGCCGAAGCTAAATACCTACTCGCCGAATATAGAAGTATGCTCGCCAAATACTCAATACCCAGAAAATAAAGGTACTCGCTGGACCAGCACACTGGGCTTGAACCGACTCGGCAGAAACACAGAAGTAAACCCTAAACTTTTAGAAGACCCAGAGCAACAAGGAATCATAAAAAGGAAAGTAGACCCAATCCGTGACAAGAAAGGATCCTAGTACAAATCAACAAGGGGAAACCCTAAGTAAACATGTATAAATAGAACCACCTATCCCACGAGGAAGGGGGTCAGTAATTAAAAGAGAGAAAAGAGAGCAATTGTGAGAGATCTGAGCGTGTAACAAACCAACGAAAACCTAGTATTATCCTTCTGCCCTCAGGGGCGCCGTGGTTTTTTCCCATTCAAGGGTTTTCCACGTAAAACTCGTTTTTTGCATGTGTTCTTAATTTTCTTGTTTTATATTAAATTGATATAATTGTTGAGTGCGTGGCAATCCAAATTTCACCGTCAACACGCTAGATTTTCTGCTGACGCGATTTTGGTAATCCTCACGTCACCTCTTTGAACAATCTCCCTTAAAAGATGATACTTTCTTTCAATGTGTTTATCTCTCTTGTGACTTCTTGGTTCTTTCGAATTAGCCACTGCTCCACTATTGTCACATTAGATAGTGATCTGCTTATTCGCACTAGGAACCACTTCCAAGTCAATCAAGAATTGGCGGAGCCAAACAGCCTCTTTGGCAGCTTCGCATGCAGCAACATACTCAGCTTCCATGGTGGAATCAGCAATACAAGATTGCTTGATACTCCTCCATATAACTGCTCCTCCTCCAATAGTAAACACAGCCCCTGATGTGGATTTTCTGGAGTCAGAATCTGATTGGAAATCAGAATCTGTATACCCAATGGGAACCAAATCCCCTCCAGAGTATACAAGCATATTATCTCTCGTTCTCTTAAGATACTTGAAAATATGCTTGACTGCCGTCCAGTGATCAGGACCAGGTTTCGATTGAAACCTGCTAACTATGCCAACAGCAAAACAAATATCTGGTCTAGTACAGAGCATTTCATACATGAGACTTCCAACTGCCGAGGCATATGGAACTCTACTCATGAATTGCTCTTCATGCTCATTCTTAGGAACTTGTTCCTTAGAAAGCTTGATTCCATGTCTGAAAGGTAACTTACCTTTCTTGGAATCCTGCATGGAAAACCTAGACAAGATCTTGTCTATGTATGAAGCTTGGGATAATGCAATCGTTCTATTCTTTCTATCCCTTATTACTTGGATACCTAGAATAAAACTTGCTTCTCCTAAGTCCTTTATATCAAATTGTTTTGCTAACCATTCTTTTACTGATGTCAATACACCTACATCGTTTCCAATGAGTAGTATATCATCAACATAAAGAATCAGGAAAACCAACTTGTCGCCTTTAATCATTTTGTATACACAAGGTTCGTCAGGATTCTGAATAAATCCAAAACCTTTGACAGCTTGATCAAACCTTATGTTCCAGGATTTGGATGCTTGCTTTAATCCATATATGGATTTCTGCAACTTGCATACCTTATCCACTTGGCCCTTTTCAATGAATCCCTCTGGTTGCATCATGTAGATGCTTTCGTCAAGACTTCCATTTAGGAAAGCTGTCTTGACGTCCATTTGCCAAATCTCTAGATCTAAAGATGCTGCAATGGATAAGAGTATCCTAATGGATTTAAGCATGGCCACAGGAGAGAAGGTTTCCTCGTAATCGATACCTTCTTTCTGTGTATACCCTTTAGCTACCAATCTAGCTTTAAAGGTTTCCACCTTTCCATCCATACCTCTTTTCCTCTTGTATACCCACTTGCACCCAATGGGTTTTATCCCTTTAGGCAAGTCTACAAGGGACCAGACTTTGTTATCGAACATAGATTCAATCTCGGATTGCATTGCCTTTTGCCAATGGCGACTATCAACATCCTCCACAGCTTCCTTGTACGTATAGGGATCATCGTCGTCCGGGAGATTCTCCACTGATTCTCCCAGACCGATGTATCTTTCGGGTTGTGTTCTAACCCTCCCACTACGACGAGGAATGGTAGGTTGTTGATCTTGTGTTGGATTGGAACTTACAATTGGGTTAGGTTGTGTAACCTCTCGTGGAATTGTATCTCCTGACATCTCATTCAGGACAATTCTACTTCTAGGCACAAAATCATTCATATAGTCCTTTTCTAGAAATTTAGCATTTGTCGAAACAAATACTTTAAGGTCTGAAGGACGATAGAAATAATATCCTTTAGTTTCTTTTGGATACCCTACAAATATACATGTTTCTGAATGGGACTCCATCTTTTCTGTCTTTCCTTTTAACACATGCGCAGGACAACCAAATATCCTTAAGTGTTGTAAACTAGGCTTGCGCCCAGTCAACAACTCATGCGGTGTTTTTGGAACAGACTTAGATGGTACATCGTTTAGAATGTATATAGCAGTTTGTAAAGCATATCCCCAAAAAGAAATAGGAAGTGTTGAATAACTCAACATAGACCTAACCATATCCAAAAAAGTTCTATTTCTCCTTTCTGCTACCCCATTCTGTTGAGGTGTACCTGGTGCAGAAAACTGAGAAACTATCCCATTATCAATAAGATATTGTTGAAACTCACCAGATAGATATTCTCCACCACGATCAGATCTCAAGATTTTTATGTGTTTCTCAAGCTGATTTTCCACTTCAGCTTTGAATGCTTTGAACATGTCAAAAGCATCCGACTTATGTCGCATGAGATACACATAACCAAATCTCGAGTAATCATTTGTGAAGGTGATGAAGTACTCATATCCACCTCTAGCGTGAATGCTCATAGGTCCACATACATCAGTGTGTATCAATCCTAAACATTCAGTGGCTCTTGCACCTTTGGCAGAGAACGTCCTTTTGGTCATTTTACCTTCCAAACAAGATTCACAAGTTGGTAGATCATCAACCTTTAAGTCACTCAAAGGTCCGTCACATACCAATCTTTTAATCCTATTAAGGTTAATATGACCTAAGCGTAAATGCCAAAGGTAGGTTTCATCTGTTGATAATTTTACTCTTTTATGATTAGGTTCCGTTATTTCTGTGTCTAACGAGTGAGAGATATTTCTATGCAAAAAGTATAGACCGTTTTCCAATGTACCTTGGTAAATAATTTTGTCATTCTTACTAATAATAAAAGCTTTATTAAAAGTAACCGAATATCCAAATTTATTCAAACAAGAAACTGAAATTAAATTCCTCTTGAATTGAGGTACATAATAAACGTCTATCAAATCTAAATGCCTTCTAGAATCCAAATAAACTCTAATATCTCCCACTGCACTTGCAGACACTAACGTTCCGTTGCCCAAGCGCAAATTGATTTCATTCTTACTCAGCTTTCTCCTTTCTTGGAACCCCTGCAAGGAATAACAAACATGATTAGTGGCTCCTGAGTCTATGATCCAAGAATCTGTAGAATCAGCCAAAAAACATGTTTCAAGATAATTCACATTACCTTCTTCCTTCTTATTCTGGGACTTTGGGCAATTTCTCTTCCAATGTCCCTTTTCACCACAAAGGAAGCATTTCCCTTTGATCTTGGTTACTTTCTTGGTCTCCTTCTTGATAGGCCCAAGTTGCTTTTTCTTCTGTTGTTTCTTGACCTTTTGACGGGCCTTAACAGTAGCAACTTTACCAACCATATGAATCTCTTGACCTTTGCATTTCACAAGGATCTTTTCAGCACTTTGAACATCTTGCATCAGGCCTTGTAAGGTGTATTCCTTTTTGTTCAAAGTGTAGTCCAATTTGAACTGATCAAAGGAATCTGACAATGAATTGACAACCATATCAATCTTTGTCTCACCATCTATCTCAGCGCCATGCAGTTCAGCAATGTTGAGATGTGCTATGACTTTCATCATGTGATCCTTCACAGTTTGTCCAGGTTTCATCCTAAGATTCATAAAAGCAGTCACTGCCTCTCTCTTAGTCGTCCTGAAATTCATAGCAAACATCTCCTCTAGAGACATCATTATATCAGCAGCGGACTCCATTCCTTCATGCTGCGGTTGCAACACGTCGGAGATAGTGGCCATAATGTAACATTTTGCCATATCATCTGAAGTCTTCCACTGCTCATACTCATCTCTATACATTATGCTAGATTCATTATTAGGAGCAGGTGGTTTAGGAGTAGTTAGAACAAACTTATGTTTTTCACTTTGCAGCAACAACCCAATTTTCCTTTTCCATGTGACATAATTATCTCCAGTTAGAGTGTTATCTTTCAGGATGTTCATAAGTGATGGGGTCATGATTTCTGAATAAAACAAAACATATATAAGTAAATAATCATGATAAAGCACTTTTAAATATTTATCTTGAATTAAATAAATAACTCAATCATAAAATTCAACAGTGATCTAACACCCATAAATGTTACGCCTCCTTTGGGAGTTCGCACCATTTACTAGTTAGACTAGGTCCCACCTAATTGTTAACATAACAACCAGCGTTTTCAATTTTAGCCTTGCAATTTTATTGACAAGAACTCTTGGGAGGATATCAATAAAATTACATTGAGTGTGTTACCAAGATATCGACCCTCAATTTTCTCTCACGAAAATCCCTCCTTGGGGAGTAGATCTCGTTTGAGTCCATTATCTAGTCTATCCTTGTAAGGAAGTATGTTGCTAAATTCCATTCATGGACGCCCCTTGGGGGGATTACCAATAAATAATAAAGCTCAACTAACCTTGGAGGCCATAGGTGTTACAAAAACACCTTCTCCCACTCAATTATTTAAGGCGTGTGATTAAATCCCATAGAATGATTTACCGAGTTATCTAGATGCCAATTTAGATACCTAAATCATTCAATGCATGTTCATACCAAAAGAGATATATGCGTGGCACTCCTATTCTATATGTCATGTTATCATACAATAACAAATATTGTAATATTTAAGCATAAATTAAATAGCAACAATTTTGGCCCATCCTAGAAAAACAAGTAAAATTACAATTGTTTAGGAATACAAGTTCTTCAAGTGGCCCATCAACCATACGCTTATCCTTCGGCCCAACCCACGGGCGTGCACAATTCACAACCCCACTAAGGGGCTGCCGTGCGCAGCCCATGAAGACTCCAGGGCTGCCGTGCGCAGCCCACCAAGCTTGGGCTTGCCATGCGCAGCCCAATCCACTCCTAGGGTGCGCACGGTGCTCGTTCTCGGTTCCGGTTGCTTCGTTTTTCATCGTGTCTTCGAATCTTCAAGACCTAAATATATTACGGCAGTATTTAAACAAATAAAATACTGCAGTATTTTTTTTTTTTTAATCACTGCAGTACCTTTTTACATACAAAAAACTGCAGTAGTATAAAAAAAATACTGCACCTATATAAAAAAAAAATAAAACCTAGCAATCTACCAAGAAGGAATTATGGCGATGATAGACCACCCTTCTTGTTACAATTCCATAACAAAATTTACATTGAAAATCTAGGACCAAAATCGAGCAATAACAATCCACACAAACATATATAAATCCATACATCCACATGTAATTATATATTTGAATACCTAGAGTGCCATCTCTTTCTAAACATGCATAATCACAATAAAAAGAAATAGATCCACGTATATATACGTTAATTAATTAAAAGGGTTCAACCTAGGCTCTGATACCAATTGTAGGGAAAAATAATAAAGAAGTGCACACAGCGGAAGCGATACTAAAAATAAGATTTAGTGACTTTTAAAAATTTTTCCTTTATGAACCTTAAACCCTTTAATTAATTAAACATACATATACAATAACAAAAAGTAGAATACCTTTTGTCGCATGATCCGATTGACTTACGTCGATGGTAATCCGCAAGATCTTCAATCCTAGCACGAACGTGGATCACCTAGGAGCGTGGTCTCCCTTTTCTTTGAATTGCAAACCTGTGAATGGACAAAACAAACTTTTCTTTTCTTTGTTAGTCACAAAAACAATCAAAAGAATGACTAAGATTATTCCGGTCACTTTTGAGTTCTCAATCTAATGATCGAAACTCGCGTGAACCTAGATCGATATCGTATACACAAGCTTATTGATGAATAAGCAAATAGTATACTATCAAAGAATAATCTAACACTCCTTTTTGTTTTAGTAGAATAAAAAGCTTTCTATGAATTGAGAAGAAGAAGAAATTTGTATCATGAACACATGTAGTGGCCGAATTCTATACTTGTCAATATATAGGTGGCTTAAGTTTGCTTCTTCTTTTCTTTTATTATTAGGGTTGCCGAAATCCTAACCTAGAAATAACTAGGGTTGCCGAAATCACATGCCCACCATAGGCTTATGTTGCACCCTAATTTCCATCTAGTTTTTAAGACATCAAACCCTAATCCAACTCATAGATCTTTTATTCTTTTATTCTTTTATTTTGACTAAATAAAAAGACTTCTTATTTGATTAAATAAATAAAACTAATTATTTATTTCCTTATCAAACAAGTCTTTTACTTTTACTTTTAGGAAATATATTTCCTGATTAGAAAAGATTTGTTTCTTTAATTAAACAATTAATTAATTAATTAATTAATTCTTATTTAATTAAAACAATTAAACAAAATAATATATTAGGTTAAACTAACCCTTGCCGCCCCACTTAGAGTAAATGGGCCAAAATATTATTTTCTTATTTCATTTAATCCATTGGACTTTAAATAAAAAGCCCACATGTGAACCAGACCCATTCTTACTAAAAGAAACAAGCCCACATGTCTTTCATTAATATATTAATATAATTGAGCAGCCCATTACTAAAATAATGTGCAAATTATATTCTTAATATATTAAATGCAACTCTAGATGGACCCTTAAATTGGTCCGGTAGAATATATCAAGTGATCCATGCAAGTCCGTGTGGATTGGGGATCTTGACGGGCCGCAACTAATATGTTTAAAGAGGTTCATAAATGCAAAAGTTTTAGATTACATTTAGAGAACGACGATTGAATTAAATAATTACGTTCTAAAGTCCAACAAATGCTTCAAAGACGGCCTAGAAGTTTTTAATGATTAATAATTATAAAAGTTGCTATATACGTAGTTAATCAAAATTATCCTCCAACTAAAAACCTGGACTTACCTTACCTCTGATTGCAATTAATAAGTGTTGACAGTGATTTTTCGTGGTCACCTGGTCAACGATTTGATTTCGATTTCGATTTATTTTAGTTTACGAAAGAGAATGGTTGAAAATATTGAGAATGAAAAGAATAACAAACGGAGATACGTGGTAAAACTCTGATGACCGGAGAAACATCCATGGGTTGTTACCTTAGCAACGAAGTAAAATCCACTATGAAAAACTATTACAAAATATTGCGCTCAGATCTCTCTTGCTAATTCTTGCGTACCCCTTATTTTGTGTGTTACAGGGGTATTTATACATAGTGTTACTAGGGTTTGTGGGTGCCGCTAGGGTTTAGTGTTGTGGTGCCCAAGTTTCGGGCGATTGTTCAGTCCTAGACGGATTCTGTTTCCTTCTTAAGTGTAACATGTTTCCCGATTTGGCTGAGTCCGAGTTTGGGATTGATTCCTTCTCCTTTATTTGCGGGAAACCTATTTGTTTCCTTGTTAAACTCTGGGCAGCCACACCGTTGTTTATTGTGGGGATGCTGGTTGTTGATTCTGCCCACACGTTCGGGGTGTGAATGCTGGCGACTATCTTTTTTATCGAATCTCGAGTATGCCCGAGCAGGCTTTACTGCCCGAGCCGATTTTCTTCGTTTGTGGTCAGGTTGCTTTAATCTTTTCCCGAGTAAGTTACTTTGGGGGCTTTCTGCCCCCTCGAGTTGACTTCTCTTGACTCCTGCTTACGTAGCTTCTTATGGTGATGACGTGTCCTTCATGACGATTTTTACCTATAACAATAAGGTACAATATAAATAACCTAATATGAAGAACACAGTACTATAAATCTATAGAAATAATGCAATCACGTTAAATAAAATGAAATTACAGGAACCATAGTAATTTTATGTTACGGAGGATATAACATTTGATATTATTCGATTACTCCACATTACACATTGTATGGGAATTTACACAGCAGCCAAAGAATGGCAATCGAAGACAGAAATATAAAAGCCCTAGTTTTTTGAATGGTTGCCTTCTTCTTAGCCAAATCAAACTCCAACACCCGAACACGATTTGATAAGCCCATATTTTTGCTTTCGTAGAATCGATGAAGTCGTTCCGACCTATGAAATTCCCTTTGTAACCTCTGCAATTCTTCATTTAGTGAGATATCAGCTGGGATAATTGTAACCGATACTTCAGGACCCAACCATTTGAAGTAATTGCATCCACCAAATTCTTTCTATAGTTTAACACCAGAAATGTAAGCTCTATTAATTCATAAATCAATCTATTTAAGTATAAATTAAAATAGTCACTTATAGTTCACTAACCTTTCCTTTGGAACACCCTTTGAATAGTCTTTTATAGTTCCAAGGTGTTATGGCAAGATATTCTCTCAATGGTAGCCCACATTTGCATTTTCCCTCCCCATACCCACGTACGTTTGAAGAAGATGAAGATGACATTAACAAAACCTTTTATTGTGCAAGTGAGAGAATATGAATAAAACCTTCCCCAAGAAAACAAACAATTTGCAACAACTACTATTTTTCAATAAAAAAAAGTTATCTAAATATCCATATTTATCTAATTTTCAAAAATAACAATCTAAAAGTCAGATCAAGTACATGCAAACACTTACGCAAGTATAATATCGCAGAATAAGATTATATTTAAAATTTAAACAAGTTCAAACTTAGCTGCAGCTATAAATTAAGACTTTTTTTTTTTTTTTTTTTAAATACAAAAGTCAGGATTAACTTTAAACAAACTAAAAATCATGGAAACGTGGCTACATCATCGGGGTATGAATGCGATAAACCAGCACACCATTATCAGACATAGTCGAGTATAAATTTTCATCTTTGCTTCTTCTAATTACATATGAAAACCAATAATCATCATAAAAAAGTGTAATATATTTTTTTCGAAATTATTAAATTACAAAAGCAGTAATCCGAAGTTGTGAAATAACAAAAAAAATAAAAAAAATGTAACCAACCTGGCGGGGTGTAGATTATTTGAAGATTGATGGATGTTTACAGCAGACCGTGAAAGAGAGAGAGAGAGAGAGAGGGAGAGAGTTTTAGGGTTTCTGAATGTTTTATTTATGTTGTTTAGAGTTTTAGGTTTTATTTATTTATTTATTTATACATCACATCTATAAAATTACTCAAATAACCTTAACACACCATAAAACATTATCTCAAACAATGCATTTATTGCACATGTTTATTCCTCTTTCATTTCTTTAATATCCCGAATCCATTAAGAATAAAAAAAAAAAGAGTTTCATCTTCCTTATCATATGACTATCCAATTCTTGTCCTCATATGGCACATAAAGTGTTTTAAGCATTCATAGTATAATGTTTATATTAAAGGATATCAATGTTATACCTATATAATATGATTCCCCTCCCACATGCACACATTACTACAAATGACAATTTAACATATGGTAGTTACCGAATTATTCCTAAATGTGTACAATAGGTCAATTCATTTTCCCATATAGTCATTCATATTAATTGAAATTTATTAGTTATAACGGTAGTAAAAATTGTTGTCCGATTATCCAATTCTTGTCCCCATATGCAAATAAAGTGTTTTAAGCATTCATAGTGTAATGTTTATATCAAAGGATATCAATGTTATACTTATATCATATGATTCCTCTCCCACATGCACCATATGCACATAAAGTGTTTTAAGTATTCATAGTGTAATGTTTATATCAAGGGATATCAATGTTATACCTTTATCATATGATTCCCCTCCCACATGCACACAATACTACAAATGACAATTTAACATATAGTAGTTACCGAATTATTCCTAAATGTGTACAATAAGTCAATTCATTTTACCATATAGTCATTCATATTAATTGAAATTTATTAGTTATAACGGTAGTAAAAATTGTTGTCCGACTATCCAATTCTTGTCCCCATATGCACATAAAGTGTTTTAAGCATTAATAGTGTAATGTTTATATCAAAGGATATCAATGTTATACCTATATCATATGATTCCTCTCCCACATGCACACAATACTACAAATGACAATTTAACATATAATAGTTACCGAATTACTACTAAATGTGTACAATAGGTCAATTCATTTTCCCATATAGTCATTCATATTAATTGAAATTTATTAGTTATAACAGTAGTAAAAATTGTTGTTCGACTATCCAATTATTGTCCCCATATACACATAAAGTGTTTTAAACATTCACAGTGTAATATTTATATCAAAGGATATCAATGCTATACCTATATCATATGATTCCCCTCTCACATGCAAACTGTTAGGATTATGCTCAATAGCAAGAGTGTAATGTTGTAATTGACAATCTTTTTCATATTAATAAAGTGATTTCTGGTTTAACAAATCTTATAGCATTTATAGTTTAATATTATAATTGTCAAAGTAAATAATCATAAGGTCTAAAGACTATGAGAAAAGAAGAATTGTTCGTACATCTGGATATGTATGAGGTAGACACAATTCTTTAGTTAGTCTTGAATAACGTTCACAACTTAAGTTAAAGGTTGGGCACCTTTATCTTGTTAAAGTTGTAGAATTCTTTTGCTAGCATTTGAGTGGGATCACATGAGATATGATGAGTCTAAAATCATTGGAGTGTCTTCGAGTAAAAGAATCTAGTGCACTAGGTGCATTGAACTGGATCACAATGAAAAAACTTTATCTAGAACCGTCAATAGATAATAGTCTTTTCATTATCAGGACAATTGGAGAGTCTATCTTAATCTTGAGATAAATGATGGACTTATGGTTGCAAGTGATATCATTTGAGTTATCAATGAGTACGATTATATAGCATAGTCTATCCTCGATAGTTTGGTGATATTCATTTGTTAATCGATAGAGGACTTCATTTATAGATATGGACATCATGGCTCCATTTATTAAATGAGAGTATAATATCATCATATGGATGTTTTATGGTAATTGGATATTAAATCTCAACGTTGAGTTTTCGATAGTGTCTATTGAAAACATGGCTTCTGGACAAGTCAAAATTTTCAAGTTCAAAATGTGGTCATATGAGTAAATATGGTAACTTGGAGAGTTATAGGCGGTCTATGAACTCTTGGCGATTACTGATATTAATCACGAAGATACACTATCTCTAATATGATTGTCTAGGGTATGAATGAGGAACATCTTCTTATTCTATCTTTATTTAAGAGTTCAATTTTAGCTCTTTAGTGGAATGAGTTAAAATTAATGGATCAGACCTAAGTGAATCATTTGTTGATTGTGATTAGGTTATGTCTATTGAAGCTTAAATTTAGATAGCCCGCCAAGATCCCCAATCCACACGGACTTGCATGGATCACTTGATATATTCTACCGGACCAATTATGGGTCCATCTAGAATTGCATTTAATATATTAAGAATATAATTTGCACATTATTTATTTAATGGGCTGCTCAATTATATTAATATATTAATGAAAGGCATGTGGGCTTGTTTCTTTTAGTAAGAATGGGTCTGGTTCACATGTGGGCTTTTTATTTAAAGTCCAATGGATTAAATGAAATAAGAAAATAATATATGACCCATTTATATAAGTGGGGCGGCAAGGTGAATATATTAACCTAATATATTATTTTGTTTCATTGTTTAATTAAATAAGAATTAATTAATTGTTTAATTAAGAAACAAATCTTTTTCTGATCAGGAAATATATTTCCTAAAGTTATACTATTGGTAGTAGTATACTAAAAGTAAAAGACTTGTTTGGTAAGAAAATAAATAATTAATTTTATTTATTTAATCAAATTAGAAGTCTTTTTATTTAGTCAATAAAAGAATAAAAATACTTATGAGTTGGATTAGGGTTTGAAGTCTAAAGGTTGATGGATATTAGGGTGCAACACAAACCCTTTTTGGTATGGGATTTGCGGCAACCCTAGTGCCATTATAGGAAGATTTCGGCAACCCTAAATCAAATAGGAAGGAAAATTCGGCCACCCTATATATTCCATATGATAGGGTTCGGCCACCTCTAATGTTTGATGGATTCAATTTTCTTCTTCTTCTAAATTCATAGAAAAGTATTATTTTTATTCTACTAAGACAGAAAAGAGAGAAGAGATTATTCTTTTGATGGTACACTAATTGCTTGTTCATCAATAAGCTTGTGTGTACAACATCGAATTAGGTTCACGCGAGTTTCGATCATTAGATTGAGAACTCAAAAGTGACCGGAATAATCTTTGTATTCTTTTGATTGTTTTGTGACTAACAAAAGAAAAAGAAAAGTTTGTTTATCCATTCTCAGGTTTGCAATTCAAAGAAAAGGGAGACCACGCTCCTAGGTGATTCACGTTCGTGCTAGGATTAAAGATCTTGCGGATTACCATCGACGTAAGTCAATCGGATCACGCGACAAAAGGTATTCTTCTTTTGTTGGTTTATATGTATGCTTAATTAATTAAAGGGTTAAGGTTCATAAAAAGGAAAAATTTTAAAACTATACTAAATCTATTTTTAGTCTCGCTTCCGCTGCGTGTACTACGGTATTTTCCCCTACAATTGGTATTAGAGCCTTGGTTGAACCCTTTTAGTTAATTAACGTATATATACGTGGATCTATTTCTTTTTATTGTGATTATGCATGTTTAGAAAGAGATGGCACTCTAGGTATTCGCATATATAATTACATGTGGATGTATGGTTTTATATATGTTTATTATGTGGATTGTTGTTGCTCGATTTTGGTCCTAGATTTTCAATGTAATTTTTGTTTCGGAATTGTAACAAGAAGGGTGGTCTATCATCGCCATAATTCCTTCTTGGTAGTTGCTAGGTTTTATTTTTTATTTATTTATTTTAAGTGCAGTAATTTACTGCAGTTTATTTATTTATTTTTTAGTGCAGTTTTTTTTTTTTTTTTTTTTTTTTTTTGTGTGTAAAAGTACTGCAGTGAATAAAAAAAAATAATAATAATATTGCAGTATTTTATTAGTTTATTTACTGCTGCAATATGTTCAAGCATCGAAGATTCGAAGACTTGAAGAAAAAGGAAGCAACCGGAACCGAGAACGAGCACCGTGCGCACCCTAGGAGTGGATTGGGCTGCGCATGGCAAGCCCATTACATGGTGGGCTGCGCACGGCAGCCCTAGCTGGTCTCATGGGCTGCGCATGGCAGCCCCTTTGTGGGGTTGTGGGCTGTGCACACCCATGGGAGGAGGCCGAGGGATGAGCGTATGGTTGATGGCCACCTGAAGATCTTGTATTCCTGACAAATTGTAATTTACTTGCTTTTCTAGGATGGACCAAAATTGTTGCTATTTATATTTTGCATAAATATTACAATATTTGTTATTGTATGATAACATGACATATAGAATAGGAGTGCCACTCATATATCTCTTTTGGTATGAACATGCATTGAATGATTTAGGTATCTAAATTGGCATCTAGATAACTTGGTAAATCATTCTATGGGATTCAATCACACGCTTTAAATAATTGAGTGGGAGAAGGTGTTTTTGTAACACCTATGGCCTCTAAGGTTAGTTGAGCTTTATTATTTATTGGTAATCCCCCCAAGGGGTGTCCATGAATGAAATTTAGCAATATACTTCTTTACAAGGATAGACTAGACAATGGACTCAAACGAGATCTACTCCCCAAGGAGGGATTTTCGTGAGAGAAAATTGAGGGTCGATATCTTGGTAACACACTCAATGTAATTTTATTGATATCCTCCCAAGAGTTCTTGTCAATAAAATTGCCATGCTAAAATTGAAAACGCCGGTTGTTATGTTAACAATTAGGTGGGACCTAGTTTAACTAGTAAATGGTGCGAACTCCCAAAGGAGGCGTAACGTTTATGGGTGTTGGATCACCGTTGAATTTTTATGATTGAGTTATTTATTTAATTCAAGATAAATATTTAAAAGTGCTTTATCATAATTATTTACTTATATTTATTTTTGTTTTATTCAGAAATCATGACCCCATCACTTATGAACATCCTGAAAGATAACACTTTAACTGGAGATAATTATGTCACATGGAAAAGGAAATTTGGGTTGTTGCTGCAAAGTGAAAAACATAAGTTTGTTCTAACTACTCCTAAACCACCTGCTCCTAATAATGAATCTAGCATAATGTATAGAGATGAGTATGAGCAGTGGAAGATTTCAGATGATATGGCCAAATATTATATTATGGCCACTATCTCCGACGTGTTGCAATAGCAGCATGAAGGAATGGAGTCCGCTGCTGATATAATGATGTCTCTAGAGGAGATGTTTGCTATGAAGTCCAGTTCGACTAAGAGAGAGGCAGTGACTGCTTTTATGAATCTTAGAATGAAACCTGGACAGGCTGTGAAGGATCACATGATGAAAGTCATAGCACATCTCAACATTGCTGAACTGCATGGCGCTGAGATAGATGGTGAGACAAAAATTGATATGGTTGTCAATTCATTGTCAGATTCCTTTGATCAGTTCAAATTGGACTACACTTTGAACAAAAAGGAATACACCTTACAAGGCCTGATGCAAGATGTTCAAAATGCTGAAAAGATCCTTGTGAAAGGCAAGGGTCAAGAGATTCATATGGTTGGTAAAGTTGCTACTGTTAAGGCCCGTCAGAAGGTCAAGAAACAACAGAAGAAAAAGCAACTTGGGCCTACCAAGAAGGAGACCAAGAAAGTAACCAAGATCAAAGGGAAATGCTTCCTTTGTGGTGAAAATGGACATTGGAAAAGAAATTGCCCAAAGTCCCAGAATAAGAAGGAAGAAGGTAATGTGAATTATCTTGAAACATGTTTTTTGGCAGATTCTACAGATTCTTGGATCATAGACTCTGGAGCCACTAATCATGTTTGTTATTCCTTGCAGGGGTTCCAAGAAAGGAGAAGGCTAAGTAAGAATGAAATCAATTTGCGCTTGGGCAACGGAACGTTAGTGTCTGCAAGTGCAGTGGGAGATATTAGAGTTTATTTGGATTCTAGAAGGCATTTAGATTTGATAGACGTTTATTATGTACCTCAATTCAAGAGGAATTTAATTTCAGTTTCTTGTTTGAATAAATTTGGATATTCGGTTACTTTTAATAAAGTTTTTATTATTAGTAAGAATGACAAAATCATTTGCCAAGGTACATTGGAAAACGGTCTATACTTTTTGCATAGAAATATCTCTCACTCGTTAGACACAGAATTAACGGAACCTAATCATAAAAGAGTAAAATTATCAATAGATGAAACCTACCTTTGGCATTTACGCCTAGGTCATATTAATCTTAATAGGATTAAAAGATTGGTATGTGACGGACCTTTAAGTGACTTAAAGATTGATGATCTACCAACTTGTGAATCTTGTTTGGAAGGTAAAATGACAAAAAGGTCGTTCCCTGCCAAAGGTGCAAGAGCCACTGAATGTTTAGGATTGATACACACTGATGTATGTGGACCTATGAGCATTCAAGCTAGAGGTGGATATGAGTACTTCATCACCTTCACAGATGATTACTCGAGATTTGGTTATGTGAATCTCATGCGACATAAGTCGGATGCTTTTGACATCTTCAAAGCATTCAAAGCTGAAGTGGAAAATCAGCTTGAGAAACACATAAAAATCTTGAGATTTGATCATGGTGGAGAATATCTATCTGGTGAGTTTCAACAATATCTTATTGATAATGGGATAGTTTCTTAGTTTTCTGCACCAGGTACACCTCAACAGAATGGGGTAGCAGAAAGGAGAAATAGAACTCTTTTGGATATGGTTAGGTATATGTTGAGTTATTCAACACTTCCTATTTCTTTTTGGGGATATGCTTTACAAACTGCTATATACATTCTAAACGATGTACCATCTAAGTCTGTTCCTAAAACACTACATGAGTTGTGGACTAGACGCAAGCCTAGTTTACAACACTTAAGGATATTTGGTTGTCCTGCGCATGTGTTAAAAGGAAAGACAGAAAAGATGGAGTCCCGTTCGGAAACATGTATATTTGTAGGGTATCCAAAAGAAACTAAAGGATATTATTTCTATAGTCCTTCAGATCTTAAAGTATTTGTTTCGACAAATGCTAAATTTCTGGAAAAGGACTATATGAATGATTTTGTGCCTAGAAGTAGAATTGTCCTGAATGAGATGTCAGGAGATACAATTGCACAAGAGGTTACACAACCTAACCCAATTGTAAGTTCCGATCCAACACAAGATCAACAACCTACCATTCCTCGTCGTAGTGGGAGGGTTAGAACACAACCTGAAAGATACATCGGTCTGGGAGAATCAGTGGAGAATCTCCTGGACGACGATGATCCCTACACGTATAAGGAAGCAATGGAGGATGTTGATAGTCGCCATTGGCAAAAGGCAATGCAATCTGAGATTGAATCTATGTTCGATAACAAAGTCTGGTCCCTTGTAGACTTGCCTAAAGGGATAAAACCCATTGGGTGCAAGTGGGTATACAAGAGGAAAAAAGGTATGGATGGAAAGGTGGAAACCTTTAAAGCTAGATTAGTAGCTAAAGGGTATACACAGAAAGAAGGTATCGAATACGAGGAAACCTTCTCTCCTGTGGCCATGCTTAAATCCATTAGGATACTCTTATCCATTGCAGCATCTTTAGATCTAGAGATTTGGCAAATGGACGTCAAGACAGCTTTCCTTAATGGAAGTCTTGACGAAAGCATCTACATGATGCAACCAGAGGTATTTATTGAAAAGGGCCAAATGGAAAAGGTATGCAAGTTGCAGAAATCCATATATGGATTAAAGCAAGCATCCAGATCTTGGAACATAAGGTTCGATCAAGCTGTCAAAGGTTTTGGATTTATTCAGAATCCTGACGAACCTTGTGTATACAAAAGGATTAAAGGCGACAAGTTGGTTTTCCTGATTCTTTATGTTGATGATATACTACTCATTGGAAACGATGTAGGTGTATTGACATCAGTAAAAGAATGGTTAGCAAAACAATTTGATATGAAGGACTTAGGAGAAGCAAGTTTTATTCTAGGTATCCAAGTAATAAGGGATAGAAAGAATAAAACGATTGCATTATCCCAAGCTTCATACATAGACAAGATCTTGTCTAGGTTTTCCATGCAGGATTCCAAGAAAGGTATGTTACCTTTCAGACATGGAATCAAGCTTTCTAAGGAACAAGTTCCTAAGAATGAGTATGAAGAGCAATTCATAAGTAGAGTTCCATATGCCTCGGCAGTTGGAAGTCTCATGTATGCAATGCTCTGTACTAGACCAGATATTTGTTTTGCTGTTGGCATAGTTAGCAGGTTTCAATCGAAACCTGGTCCTGATCATTGGACGGCAGTCAAGCATATTTTCAAGTATCTCAAGAGAACGAGAGATAATATGCTTGTATACTTTGGAGGGGATTTGATTCCCGTTGGGTATACAGATTCTGATTTCCAATCAGATTCTGACTCCAGAAAATCCACATCAGGGGCTGTGTTTACTATTGGAGGAGGAGCAGTCATATGGAGGAGTATCAAGCAATCTTGTATTGCTGATTCCACCATGGAAGCTGAGTATGTTGCTGCATGCGAGGCTGCCAAAGAGGCTGTTTGGCTCCGCCAATTCTTGATTGACTTGGAAGTGGTTCTTAGTGCGAATAAGCAGATCACTATCTACTGTGACAATAGTGGAGCAGTGGCTAATTCGAAAGAACCAAGAAGTCACAAGAGAGGAAAACACATTGAAAGAAAGTATCATCTTTTAAAGGAGATTGTTCAAAGAGGTGACGTGACGATTACCAAAATCGCGTCAGCAGAAAATCTAGCGGATCCCTTCACAAAAGCTCTACCTCAGAAGAGTTTCGATGGGCATCTAGAGAACATGGGCATGAGAGATATGACACATTTGCTATAGCGCAAGTGGGAGATTGTTAGGATTATGCTCAATAGAAAGAATGTAATGTTGTAATTGACAATCTTTTTCATATTAATAAAGTGATTTCTGGTTTAACAAATCTTATAGCATTTATAGTTTAATATTATAATTGTCAAAGTAAATAATCATAAGGTCTAAAGACTATGAGAAAAGAAGAATTGTTCGTACATCTGGATATGTGAAAATAAATATAAACGTGTCCTAAATTAATCTAGAGGGGGGGGGGGGGGGGGGTGAATAGATTTTAAACATTTTTACCCAATTTTTCGAGATTAGTCCAAATTACGAAAACGCCCCAATCTAGTCGATATACAAAAGCAAGCAAACAAGTGCGGAAATTAAAGGACACACAATATTTACGTGGAAACCCACACGGGGAAAAACCACGGGCTGTTATGTGCGCCACACGAGAACCTCGAATCCACTATTTGCAAATACGATTACAAATTAGGTTGACCACATCACATCTAAATTTACTAATCCGTCTTTGCTACCCGCGGGCCTTTAATAGTAACTCTAGTTCCTTGCTTGCAAACTACCTAAGAGGTAAATACAAGACTTGTCTCTAAAGTGAAGATATAACACAACCTAAGGTGAATATGTGAAATACTCAAGATGCTAAAAATGCAAGGTTAGACATTTAACCTTATCTAGGCATGGATGAACATGTTAGACAATCCTAGATATCATATTACTAGATGACATGCATAAAACAACACAAAATAAGCAACCAAAGACCTATATGCATCATCTATCACAAAACAACTCACAAACCACAATAAAACTATCTTGAAGCTAAGTCAAGTCATAAAGATGCAATCTTGAATCAATTCAAGTGATAAAAAAGCTATCTTGTAAAGCAAGAACATATAGATATGAGAATGATGTTCTAGATACAAGTCATGTGAGCAAAACTAAAAAACCCTAAATGAAATCAACCTAGAATCATGCTAGATGATGAATGAAAGATGCAAGATGAAGGGATTTGTGATTTTGAAGCTTAAAGATGAAGTCTTGATACCTTGAAGTGGAAGATGCTCAAGAGGCTCTCAAATGAGTAATTTTTGGTGTAAAAAACGAGCCAAGGCTGTCAAGACATATATAAATGGGATCCAAGTGAAGTGACATCGTTTTGGAAAAGTGGCCTGAAAATGCCTTGGGCGCTGTATAGGTCACTGTACGTAGGGCGACCTGAACAGCGCCTAAAGAAGAATATGAACGGTCATCTATATGGGCGCTGTTCAGAAGAGCGCTCTTGAACAGCGCCAAGATTCTGATCTTGCTCGGCCAAGGAAGGGCATTGTACGTACAGCGCCTACACAAAAATGCATCAGGTCTGATGCAAAAAAATGACCCATTCCATCAGGTCTGAAGGGGGCGCTGTTCGTACAGTGCCTTGTAGGGCGCTTTGAACAGCGCCCTTTGCAACAAAAGTACTCCTAAGACTAATGCATGGCAAGGCTTTGGGAATACAAAAATGCAATCATCAAAACATGCAAAATGTGAGTGTGTGCAACTACATCTCTTTAAAATAGAGTAAGTCAAGAAATCTACCTTCCTTGAAGCTCTTGATCACACAATGAGGTTTTCTTCCATTCTAAGCTACCCTTACATATAGAACCCCATTGTGATTTTGCTAACGAAATACGCCAATCAAAAGTGAGGCACTTACAATATGTATGAGGTAGACACAATTCTTTAGTTAGTCTTGAATAACGTTCACAACTTAAGTTAAAGGTTGGGCACCTTTATCTTGTTAAAGTTGTAGAATTCTTTTGCTAGCATTTGAGTGAGATCAAATGAGATATGATGAGTCTAAAATCATCGGAGTGTCTTTGAGTAAAAGAATCTAGTGCACTAGGTGCATTGAACTGGATCACAATGAAAAAACTTTATCTAGAACCATCAATAGATAATAGTCTTTTCATTATCAGGACAATCGGAGAGTCTATCTTAATCTTGAGATAAATGATGGACTTATGGTTGCAAGTGATATCATTTGAGTTATCAATGAGTACGATTATATAGCATAGTCTATCCTCGATAGTTTGGTGATATTCATTTGTTAATCGATAGAGGACTTCATTTATAGATATGGACATCGTGGCTCCATTTATTAAATGAGAGTATAATATCATCATATGGATGTTTTAAGGTAATTGGATATTAAATCTCAACGTTGAGTTTTCGATAGTGTCTATTGAAAACATGGCTTCTGGACAAGTCAAAATATCTAAGTTCAAAACGTGGTCATATGAGTAAATATGGTAACTTGGAGAGTTATAGGCGGTCTATGAACTTTTAGCGATTACTGATATTAATCACGAGGATACACTATCTCCAATATGATTGTCTAGGGTATGAATGAGGAACATCTTCTTATTCTATCTTTATTTAAGAGTTCAATTTTAGCTCTTTAGTGGAATGAGTTAAAATTAATGGATCGGACCTAAGTGAATTATTTGTTGATTGTGATTAGGTTATGTCTATTGAAGTTTAAATTTAGATAGCCCGCCAAGATCCCCAATCCACACGGACTTGCATGAATCACTTGATATATTCTACCGGACCAATTATGGGTTCATCTAGAATTGCATTTAATATATTAAGAATATAATTTGCACATTATTTATTTAATGGCTGCTCAATTATATTAATATATTAATGAAAGGCATGTGGGCTTGTTTCTTTTAGTAAGAATGGGTCTGGTTCACATGTGGGCTTTTTATTTAAAGTCCAATGGATTAAATGAAATAAGAAAATAATATATGGCCCATTTATATAAGTGGGGCGGCAAGGTGAATATATTAACCTAATATATTATTTTGTTTCATTGTTTAATTAAATAAGAATTAATTAATTTATTAATTAATTTTTTAATTAAGAAACAAATCTTTTTCTGATCAGGAAATATATTTCCTAAAGTTATACTATTGGTAGTAGTATACTAAAAGTAAAAGACTTGTTTGGTAAGAAAATAAATAATTAATTTTGTTTATTTAATCAAATAAGAAGTCTTTTTATTTAGTCAATAAAAGAATAAAAATACTTATGAGTTGGATTAGGGTTTGAAGTTTAAAGGTTGATGGATATTAGGATGCAACACAAACCCTTTTTGGTATGGGATTTGCGGCAACCCTAGTGCCATTATAGGAAGATTTCGGCAACCCTAAATCAAATAGGAAGGAAAATTCGGCCACCCTATATATTCCATATGATAGGGTTCGGCCACCTCTAATGTTTAATGGATTCATTTTTCTTCTTCTTCTAAATTCATAGAAAAGTATTATTTTTATTCTACTAAGACAGAAAAGAGAGAAGAGATTATTCTTTTGATGGTACACTAATTGCTTGTTCATCAATAAGTTTGTGTGTACAACATCGAATTAGGTTCACGCGAGTTTCGATCATTAGATTGAGAACTCAAAAGTGACCGGAATAATCTTTGTATTCTTTTGATTGTTTTGTGACTAACAAAAGAAAAAGAAAAGTTTGTTTATCCATTCTCAGGTTTGCAATTCAAAGAAAAGGGAGACCACGCTCCTAGGTGATTCACGTTCGTGCTAGGATTGAAGATCTTGCGGATTACTATTGACGTAAGTCAATCGGATCACGCGACAAAAGGTATTCTTCTTTTGTTGGTTTATATGTATGCTTAATTAATTAAAGGATTAAGGTTCATAAAATGGAAAAATTTTAAAACTATACTAAATCTATTTTTAGTCTCGCTTCCGCTGCGTGTACTACGGTATTTTTCCCTACACACACAATACTACAAATGACAATTTAACATATAGTAGTTACCGAATTATTCCTAAAGGTGTGCAATAGGTCAATTCATTTTACCATATAGTCATTCATATTAATTGAAATTTATTAGTTATAACGGTAGTAAAAATTGTTGTCTGACTATCCAATTCTTGTCCCCATATACACATAAAGTGTTTTAAGCATTCATAGTGTAATGTTTATATCAAAGGATATCAATGCTATACCTATATCATATGATTCCCCTCCCACATGCACACAATACTACAAATGACAATTTAACATATAGTAGTTACCGAATTATTCCTAAATGTGTACAATAGATCAATTCATTTTCCCATATAGTCATTTATGTACGTTATCACGAATGTGTACAATTGTTCAATTCATGCATGGTCCTATATTAAACTCGTTTAGGTATGAGGTATAACAATATAATATTTTACATTTGCAATCAAAGTTGAATAAGATTGTATATGGTAACACATTACTGAACTATACTCTAAGTTATATGAAATTATGTCACACCGGTTTGGATTCCAAAGGGTCTGATTGGCACCAAATGCCAACAATTATGACTTATATATATATTTACTCTGACCGTTTTGGATTCCAGGTATTTGGCACCGAATTGAATGCCAACAGTTATGACTATTTTTTACGTTTACTCTCTCTCTCTCTCTCTCTCTCTATATATATATATATATATATATTCACCAAATAACGTTTTGTCTCCATATTAATCTCTTTCTCTCTCTGTATTTTACATCTGATTTTTCTTTGTTTCTCCACCATGGAAAACCCTTCAGAAAATATGACAAAGCAATTGAAAACTGACTCCAACTCTGACAATTATTTATATAAACACTATTGAAAAAGTGTAATCATATAATATAGAGTATTGATATATGAAAGATTTGTATTCATAAATGCATGACAACCTTTTCTTTAAAAATTTCAATTACAAATTATATTAAATCTTTGTGTAATATAATATTTTATTTATATAATTACAATTTAATATGTGTAATCACATGTAAAACACATTCGATATATAATATTTGCATTAATAAATGAATGACAACAATTTTTTTATATCAATTACAATAAGAATCCTTATTTTAAAGACTTTTGATATACAAATATATGTATTGATAAATGCATGACAACATATTCTAAAAATAACAATTAGAATTAAATTTACATATATTATGTGTTTGTAAATATATTATTATAATTACAAATATAGATGTATAATTACATCTAATAGAGTATAAACACTTTCAATCAGAATCCATATTACTTAACCTGTGTGATTGACTATTTATTTAGATAATCAATTAATAAACAATATAATCGTAAATAGTAATGATGTGCTTTGGGTCTTGGGGTTCTTGGGCTTGTCTTGACGAGCTAGAGCACTTTGAGGCTTGGGCTAGTCATTAGAATACAATTTACATATATTCTGTGTTTGAATATATATATTTACAATTACTATTACCAAAATATAATTACATCAAAAAGAGTCGATATAAACAGTTTCAGTCAGAATCCATATTACATAAGTTATGTGATTGACTATTTATTAATATAATCACTCATTAAACAGTATAATTGTAAACAGTAATGATGGGCTTTGGGTCTTGGAGTTCTTGGGCTTGTCTCTTGACAAGCTAGAGCTCTTTGATGCTTGGGCTAGTCATTACAATACATTTTATATAAATTATGTATTTGAAAATATATTATTACAATTACAATGAAATAAGTATAATTACATGTCAAAGAATCGATAAAAATATTTTCAATTAGAATCCATATTACAAATATTATGTGATTGACTATGTATTTATATACTCACTAAATAAACAGTATAATCGTAAACAGTAACCATGGGCTTTGGGTCTTGGGGTTCTTGGGTTTGTCTCTTGACGAGCTAAAGCCCTTTGAGGCTTGGGCTAGTCTGACTTTAATAAGGTTTTTTAACTTGAAATTGTATTTATGATCGTAAATATTATAATACAATCATAACATAATTATGTAAATATCACTCGTTGTAGAGGGTGGAACCGTTTTATTGAAACACTGTTTAATGCGAATCCCACATCGAAAAATAAAAAGGGATTAAAAGAGTTTATAAGTAGTAAAGTAATGCCTAGACATTGAACAATAGGCCTCTCAACTAGGCCTAGCATATAAACCTATTGAAGTAACGATGGGCTTGGGTCTTGGGGTTCTTGGGCTTGTCTCTTGATGAGCTAAAGCCCTTTGAGGCCTGGGCTAGTCTGACTTTAATAAGGTTTTTTTTTAAAATTAAAATAGTATTTGTGATCGTAAATATTTTAATACAATCACAACATAATTATGTAAATATCACTCTGTAGAGGGTGGAACAGTTTTATTGAAATACTGTGTAATGGGAATCCTACATCGAAAAATAAAAAGGGATTAAAATGGTTTATAAGTAGGAAAGTAATACCTAGACATTGAACAATAGGCCTCCCAACTGCATATAAACCTATTGAAGTAACGATGGGCTTGGGTCTTGGGGTTCTTGGGCTCGTCTATTGATAAGTTAGAGCCCTCTGAGGCCTGGGCTAGTCTGACTTTAATAAGGTTTTTTAAATTGTTTTTTATTTTTTTTATTTTTATTTTTTAAGAGAGATGTATGTGGGATCTATAAAAAGCACAACAAGAAATGAAGTTTTTGGATTACAATTTTGTTTCTTTTTTTTTTTTTTTTTTCATATATACTACTATTGTTGTTATGAATGATGTAAGTACAATGGGCATGTATGCTGTGGGACTATTGTCAATTATTTCATTACAAAAAATAAAACTTCTCTTACTAGACAAAAAAATTAAATATATCTAACTTGAACACTAGGACAAGGGGGTTGTAAACCTGTACCCAAAGCTCTATCAATCATCTTACTTTGTTAGACATTAGATTCACTAGCCCTATTACATTTTTAATTATTTACCTGTATCGACTGTTATCACACATTCTAAATGATGTTTACCTGTATCTAATGTAATCATACATTTTAAATGATGTTTACTCATATCGAGTATTATCACACAGTACAAATGTAAATCGAATGTCGGGAATAGACTTAATTTTAAAAATAAATGATTGCCGTTTAAATTTGAAACACATTTATTGTTTTTTGTCAGCTGCATTGATTGTTTTTTAAATTTGAAAATAAATGATTGTTTTACCTTGGGAACAGTTAGTGAAGCTAAAATTTAAATTGCCTTGGATTAAATGGTAACCTGCTCAACAAGTTTATAGGTAAACTAAAGGTAGCGGTGTTTAGTACACTGTTGTTCTATAGACAACCCCATATATATATATATATATATATATATATATTTATATAGCAAAAACAAAAACCTAGATTACACTCTCTAAATAATTCAAGTTCCTATAAAATCAACCTTAAACTTCATCGGTGCTTTCTCAAATTAGCTCCTTTTCTTACAGTTTAATAATCTATAATGTAAATTGAATTTTTTTTGCTTTTAGAAGGAAACCCAAAAACCAAAATCAAAATTTCCCACTTCTCAGCTCTAAAATAAACTAGCAAAAATAACTTTTTGTTTAAAGAACTATGAAATCTGCATAAAAATTTCAGATATCTGAGAAAAAAAAAAAAAAAAAAAAACCTTAAGGGCTATTTGTTTTTTCCACTATAAGACTTATTGTCTCTTATATCTTAAATTAAAATAAATTAGTTTGTTTGTTTTTCCAACTTATATCTTATTTTAAGATATATATGTCTAATAGAAAAGTAATTTTTTTTTTCTTTTATCTTATTGAAAAAGTGATATGGTAGAGTCTTTTAGTAAATTTCTATAAATGTCATATTACAATTCATATATTTACAATTTTATCCACAAATAATAAAACCCTAAAAATAAATTTTCCAAAAATTCCCAATTTTGAATAAACCCTAACGCAACCTAACCAACTCAAGGGGTTCAACTGACATAGGAGTGTCTATTTACATGACTCATGATCAAGGTGCAAAAGGTTCCAAATTATTACTTTAATTTGTTGAGCAGCAGATCATGTCCGAAGGGCAGTTTGGAGACTTCATAACTTCTGATTTTGAAAGAATTGGTTGACGTGCCTTATGTCATTCGTGACATTGAAATGGATGAACTAAGGAGACAAGTGCAGCAACTCCAGCAACGTTTGGATCACCAAAGAAAGATTGTGATTGATGATTTAAAAGATCAATCCAACAGCTCCAGTAGCGTTTGCAACTCTTCGAGAATCTATCAATTCATTATCTGGTGTCGGACAGCCCTAAACAATATCCACCGACGTCAAACACACTCATGGACAGCCCACGCACAAGAGAAACAAACAAACCAGTCCTTTTCACACAAGAACAAATAAAGATAGTGTAAGGTTTATGATTTGTATTGGCTTAATTCCATTGCAAAACACTCTATGATTGTATTAGTTGTTGCTTAGGACATTATTTGAAGAAAGGAAGCTTAAAAAGTGAAGAGCAACATCTAGTGCACAAGTCGTCTTCAAGAGGTGAAAAGCGTCAAAGGTATATCTTGACTTCCATCCTCTTGCAAGGCGTTAGCGCACACACACACAATTCATACATGTGTGTCCCTGCATCGTGGTTCAAACATTTGGTATAACACATTCACACACTTCATAGCATGCTCATGCATTGATCTTGTATTGACAAACATTGTGAAATTGCATGCTTTGTGACTATCTCTTTGATATGGCATGTTTGTGTGAATATGTGTTTATTTGTTTTCGTATTTTGTGTTTAGGACTTGAACATGTTCTTGTTTAATGCCTTATTGAGTTCCGGTCATTTCGGTTACTCATACATAAGGTTTCGAGTCCAAACAAGTTGACTATGCTACTTTTCGTTCTCATTTGTTGTGTTGACTTCATCGTCGGATTCCGAGATGATTTCTCAACCATTTTTCAAAGTTGAGTAGTCGTAGTCGTGCGTGAGGGAGTCACGGTTTGTAATCCGAAAACGGATTCGAAATCGGAGTCGGATGCTCAAGATATGGGGCAACGAACCGAGGGAGCGCGCGAGAGGAGTGTGAATCACGTGTGGCCACTTGGCCAGCCCGTGTGGGAGGCCGTGGGCCCCACGGGCAAGGGAGCCCTCTGCTCCCGTGGGCCCCACGCGCCCCCCACGGGGTGCTGAGGTGGCAGCACGTGATTCGCTCGAAAATTCTCTCCTTTCCCTCCTTTTAAGCCAACCTCCTTCCCTCCACACTTGTGCAATTTTTGAAGAACACTTCATTTCCCGCATCAGTTTTTCAACAATTTTTGCTTACTTGTTTTGATCATATCTCTCTCATACGAACTCGAAATCATTCGATTCAAAAACCAAAATTGTTGGTCTCGAAGAGAGCTACAAACCCCAAGCATTTCCAGAGGCATTTGACTTCGGCATTTTTCTCAGCTGGTCCATTTCCAGTCCGTGGTCAGTGTATGATTTTCAACTTCTTCTTTTTCAATTTCATCTTTGATCAACTATTGATTCTTTCCATTTGATTGATGAAATTTGTTAAGAAGTATGTTAGATCACATGCTAGGGTTATTTGATCATTTGTTAATTGAGATTTAGCTTTGTGATTAGTCTTGAACATTTATGTGCTAAACTTGATTTATCATGAAATTGATTCTAGAAAATATATGTGTGATGTGCTTCATGTTATTTTCTATGTTTTATTTCATGATCTAAGAACTAGGTTTTTAGTGTGCTAAATTGAATATTGATACCTTTGTTCTTATTGATTTGCATGTCTTGATTTCTAGATAACTTTTGTGATTGTGTGTTGAAATCATATTCTAGACTATCATTGAACATGTACATTTTGCTTGATTGATCATCTAGCTTAATTTGAGTGTGCTTGCATCATTTGCATCACTTAGATCATTGCCTTGTGAAAGGTTGAAGTCTCTTGCAAAGTGAGTGAAGCTTTGTCTTGAGCAAGGAGTCTTGGCTAGGAAAGTGTTCCGGATAGCCAAGCAAGAAGTCTTGATTAGAGTCGGGAGGACTCGGATAGTCAAGCAAGAAATCTTCCTAGAGACGTGAGCATCTTGGATAGGAAGTTGCTTTCTAGAGGTGTAGGACACATCTCGGATAGGAAGTAGGCTTGGTAGTTCACTTGCCCGAGGGTAGATTAGGAGGTGATAGCTTGAGCGGATATCATGTGTTGATAGCTTGAGTGTGTAAGTCCTTTTCGTATAGTGGATTGCTTTGCCGGTGGTTGTGGTATCAACCCGTGGATGTTTCCTCTTTGAGGTTTTACCATGTAAAAAATACTTGTGTTCATTTTTGTTTTTACTTTTCTTTATCTTCCATATATTACATTGTTTGCACATCTTGTAAATTGATTAACTCTTGTCTTAGTGAAATCAATTCATTTGCTAAATCTTATCAAGTGTGCATTTTGCTTTGTAATTTTCCGCACTATTTTTAATTGGAAGAATTTGGAGCCTATACCTATTCACCCCCCCTCTAGGTATATTTACACTATATTGCTTAAGGGAATTTCAGATAGATTAACTAATTTTCCAAGGGATACAAATATCACCACCCTTAGTAAACTAGTAGAAATGGCTCACCACCAAGACTAATCTAAAGGGATATAGAAACACCACCCTCTTAACTAACCAAGGATACAAAACCAATGATAAACTCACCGCTCTAAAGGAATCCACCCAAGAGATACATAGTTGAAAGATAAAATCTCAAAGAGATAATATTCTGAAATGCAATATTCATTAACTTCCTTTAACAAGGATAGAGGCTCATTATATAGCCTAATCATGGAACAACCCTCCATGCATAGGAAATGGATGAAAATAAAAGATAACAACATAATTCAAAGTATTGGAATCTAAGAAATTAAAGACATTAAAGCTGAACTCTTTAAATCCCGCAATTGCTGACTGCTGAACCTTGAAAGTAAAAACACTGATAACTCCTTCTAGGAAACCCCAAACGATGCAATTCAAAAGTGGAAATTAAAGTTAAGAGGCTGATCTTTCCAATGACATAACGCACGTCAGCCAATTCTCCCGAAATCAAAAGTTATGAAGTCTCCAAATTGCTCTTCGGACATGATCTGCTGCTCAACAAATTAAAGTAATAATTTGGAACCTTTTGCACCTTGATCATGAGTCATGTAAATAGACACTCCTGTGTCAAACTCCCCTGGTTGAAAAACAACTCGTCCTTGAGTTTCCAAGGATTTGTTTTTTTGATATCGGTTAAAAAACATCCCTTGCAATGGAACTCGAAAAGGAACACGATGCACCCCAAACTTTCCAACCTTTGTATTAAAGCTTTGGTTGTGATGGCCAACTGTCATCGTCGTGGCCAAAACATTGACACACCGGTGCACGAATGAGACCTTTGTGACATTGAGATAGATGAACTAAGGAGACAAGTGCAACAACTCCAGCAACGTTTGGATCAACAAAGAAAGTTTGTGATTGATGATTTAAAATATCAAATCCAACATCTCCAGCAGCGTTTGCAACTCTTCAAGAATCTATCTATCAATTCATTCGATGGATCAAAAAGGTAATTTTGATGATAGTATGGATTTCTACTATTTTACATCCGAGATTCCTACTTTTGATGGTGATTATTCTTATGGTGATTCATATGATGATCCGTTTGATAAACTCAAGCCTATTTGGGATGAATACAAATACGGTGACTTGAGTGATTCTTTTGATAAGATTGAACACATAAACTATTTTCATTATATTGAAAAATCACATTAGTTGGTTTATCATGATCAAATCAGATTTATTTCAACTCACATAAATTTGGATAAACCACTAATCTTTGATGATGATGAGTTTGATGAATCAAAACCAAAGGTTTCGATTTTTGAAGACTATTTTTATGAATCTCATGTCTATTTCTCCGAGAGGATCTCTCCAACATTTTTGTTCCCGCATAAACTAATTTTAGGTTCATATATTACATCTTATTGGTGTGATTGGATGGACATAATTACAAAGATTGGAAAGTTTAGGGTGCATCGTCTTCCTTTTCGAGTTTCATCACGAGAGAAGTTTCTTCACTTTCGAAGGAGCGATTCCCTCGTGGACGTCATGGGAAGCTTAAGCCTTGAGCTGATAGTCCTTTTTCGAGTGCTGCAGCGGATTGAAGAAAATGCTTACAAGATCGAACTTCCAGGTGATTATGGTGTCTTAGCCACTTTTAATGTGTCAGATCTTTCTCCTTACTTTGATAATGAGATGGAGTTTGATTCGAGGGCAAATCTTTTTCAACCGGGGGAGAATGATAAGGATGAATACCGATATGATGATGTATCTAGACTGGCCTTTTAAGTTTCAAGAGTCATATTTGAACTTAGTATATTTTGGTTATTGTGTCAATTATTATTTTTAATTTCTAGGTTAATTATTAATTATTAAGCATGTACATTATGGCTAGAAGAATGTAAGTTTCAAGAGTCATCTTTGAACGTAGTCTATTTTGGTTATTGTGTCAATTGTTATTTTCTAGGTTCATTATTAATTACTATGCATGTACCTATGGCTAGAGGGATGTTCCATGCCCTCTATATAAGTCTTAATCTTGTATGAAGAAAGACAGTTGAGTTATAATATAGAATTTTCTAAAAACAATTGTTCATGTTATCTTGCTCCATTTCTTTGGTGGATTCCATTGAGTGTGAGTCCTTTTAGTTATGTATCCTTTGTTGAATACTTAAGGGTGGTGATATTCTGTATCCTTTTTGTGATTTAACTTTGGTGGTGAGCTTTATCTACTTTTCGTTAAGTTTCCTTTGGGTGGTGATTTCTGTTTCCCTTTAGAGATTTGACTTCCATTTTCATTCCACTCGTCGTTCTTCATGCTTTCCGATTTATCCCGGTATCAGATTCATTTGTGTTTCTTGTGTCTCACCTACCCTTCCATTTATCCGATATCAGCGACGGTTGTCTAAAAAATGAAAAAACAAACATATCATAATATCTTAATTTGTAAGACTTATCCATATGTCTAATAAATTAAGGTCTTATAAAACTTCAGATAAAAAAAACAAACAACCCCTTGGATACAGACAAATTTTCCCACAATCAACTTCAATTCATCTCAATCCAACTTCTCACACAACTTCATTCAACAAATTTCATTCACAAAATCCAACAATAGATCTAATATCCATGTCTTCCATAATTTAACCATATATATAGCAAAAACAAAAACAAAAACACAGATTACACTCTCTAAATAATCCAAGTTCTGTCAAATCCACCATACACGAAAAAAAAAATAAAAATTCAACTTTCAAACTCCATTAGTTTCTGGGTTTCTCAAATTAGCTCTTTTTATTTATTTATTTATTTATTTAATACTTTAACAGTCTATAATGTAAATTTTTTAATTTTTAATTTTTAATTTTTTAATTTTTTAATTTTTTTATTTTTTGCTTTTAAAAGGAAACCGAGGAACCAAAATAAAAATTTGCCACTTCACAGCTCTAAAGTAAACTAGCAACATCAAATGGATTTGGTGCAATTTGCTCAAATAAAATTGAAGAGCGTAGGAGATGAAATTTTTGAGGAGAAGGTAAAGACGTTTGAAGCGGGGAGAAAGAAAGAGTAATTTTTTTTAATAACTTTGCACATGTCAATATATTATTGGCGAAGAAAAAATAAATAGTTGCTTTTAACTAATGTGCCAAATGTCAGACTTTTATTGGATCCGTCTCATTAACATTAGCTGTGAGATGGAAGAAAATCTTCAATGCACCGGGTGCATGAGCTGACTGTTGCATCCGGCCACTCAGATGGTGACACCTCGGCATGTGTTAGCTTTTTTGTTTGGTTTTTACATTTTTTTCATCATTATTTTATTTTTTTCTCTTTCATCCCATCAAATTTATTATTATTATTTTAGCTGACACATGCCGAGGTATCAACATCTGAGTGGCCGGGTGCAACACTCAACTCATGCACTCGGTGCATTGAAGATTTTCTCATGAGATGGATCCATGGAAGACTTGGGTGTCAACTCGATCGGTTAATTCTTGTAGTATATCTAAATTTAAAATGCACCGTGGCTATTTTTGAAAAATCTCTTGCATGTTCATCATGTCAAAGACTTTAAAGACTAGACATCACAGTGACCATTTGATCATATTACTTACCAGAGTTCCTTTCTTCTCTCTCGCTTCTGTGTCTATGTTAAGGATTTTTTATAAACATGAATATCATAAGAATTGTTACTTCTTAAACCCACAAATTTCCATACAATTCTTGATCTAATAAATTCAGATATACCAATTTCAATACAAGTTAGGATGAACGGATCATAAACCAGATCAAATCATAATAACAAAACGAAACTTTGAAATTACTATTTTGTCAATTAAAAGAACATTCAAGGGACACAGACACTGATATAAACCTCACCTTTAAAAACGATTCTTTCTAGTTTCTATACTGTTTGTTTTCTTGACAGAAGAGAAGAGAAGCCAGCTACTTGTGATCATGGCCGACTAGCTTTCTCCATTAATTTGTGTTATTAGCACCCTGTGTTGACCTAATAATGCCACGTGTTAGCATGAGAAGTTTTGTGTTAGCTTGAGATGTTTCGGTTTTAATAATTATTATTGTAATAATATAATAACACTTTTTTTCATATATATATATATATATATATATATATCTATATATGAAAAAAAATACTCGGTGTGTACTAATATATTAATCTAGAAGGGGGGTGAATAGATTTTAACTATTATTACCCAATTTTCGCATACAAGTCAATTTTACGAAAGTGCCCCTACTAGTCAAAAATACAAGCAAGTGTAATATAGTGCGGAATTTAAATAACACTTGATATATACGTGGAAACCCAACCACTGGGAAAAACCACGGGCTGTATAGTGCGCCACACTCGAACCTCGAAATCCACTAATTGAAATGGAGTTTACAACCTATGTAGACCTCGTCTAACACTCCGGTCAATAACCCCCCACTTCTACCACGCGGGCCTTTAAAAGTGGCTCAAGTCCAATTGCTTGAGGCCTAAGCAATCTTAGCCTCGAGACTTAATTCTCTATGAAGAGATTATGCAACCTATGTGAATATGTATGAATATTCAAATAACAAACAAGGCTAGGGAACCTTAGATGCTTATCTAGGATGATGATATATTCAATTAAATCAACCCTATATATCAAGAGCTAGATGACATGTCAAATAGCTTAGCTAATCAAGATTAGTCAAAAACCTAATTAGCTATCACAATACAACACTCAATCAATTCATCACAATTAATTCTCTATTCTTGTATTTATCATATGATCAAAACATACAAGTAAATTAAAAGAGAATGGCTTGATAGTAAAAATACTAAAATAAGATGAACTTAATCAAAATCTTACCAAGCAAGTTGTGATGATGCAAACCCATACATGGATGCTTTCTATATAGACATAGAAGATGCAATATGAAATTTGATGCACAAAGGATTTGATTTGAGTGGTTAAAGGTGAGTTCTTTTGTATTTTTCTTTGCTTGAAAAATATTCTAAGTATGAAATCTGAAAATCAACTCACTTAATTGACCTAAAGTCAAAGTGGCATATATATAGGGGGCCAAACCAAAGTGTGGTCATTTTGAATAAGTTGCCCTGTTTTTTGCCTTGGGGGCGCTGTACGTAGAGCGCTTCTGTACAACGCCCCAACTCTGATCTCTCGGGTCTGAGATGGGCACTGTACGTACAACGCTTTGTACAGTGCCACATCAAAATGCATTAGACCTGATGCATTTAAAAGACCATTTTTGCATCAGGTCTTGTGGGCGCTGTTCGAACAGCGCTTTGTAAAGCACTTTCAACAGCGCCCTTTGCAAGAGTGCAATCCTTAGCCTATGCATGACAAGGCAATGGACATACAAAATGCAATCATGTAAGGCATGCAAGAAGAGATGTTAATGAACATTAATGAGCACATAATAACAACACATACACAACATACAAGAAAATGAATTAAGCATGAGATGCGAGTGTGTGTGTGCAACTAATCTCTTCAAAGCAAATTAAGCACATAGAAGTTTACCTTTGGTGCTTATCAACCTTGAGGACATGAGAGGGTGTAAGGTTTATGATTTGTATTGGCTTGATTCCATTGCAAACCGCTCTATATTTGTATTAGTTATTGCTTAAGATGTTCTTTGAAGAAAGGAAGCTTAAAAGATGAAGAAGCAATGTCTAGTGCAAAAGTCGTCTTCAAGAGGTGAAAAGCGTTAAAGGTATATCTTGACTCCTATCCTCTTGCAAGGCGTTAGCGCACACACACACAATTCATACATGTGTGTCCCTGCATCGTGGTTCAAACATTTTGTATAACACTTTCACACACTTCATAGTATGCTCATGCATTGATCTTGTATAGACAAACATTGTGAAATTGCATGCTTTGTGACTATCTCTTTGATATGGCATGCTTGTGTGAATATGTGTTTATTTGTTTGTGTATTTTGTGTTTAGGACTTGAACATGTACTTATTTAATGCCTTACTGAGTTCCGGTCATTTCGGTTACTCATTCATAAGGTTTCGAGTCCAAACAATGTGACTATGCTACTTTTCATTCTCATTCGTTGAGTTGACTTCATCGTCGTTTTCCGAGATGATTTCTCAACTATTTTTAAAAGTTGTGTAGTCTTCATCGTGCGTGAGGGAGTCACGGTTCGTAATCCAAAAACGGATTCGAAATTAGAGTTCGGATGCCCAAGATACGGGCTGAAGAACCAAAGGAGTGCGTGAGAGTGGTCTGGAGCGCGTGAGGCCATAAGGCCTGGCCGTGAGGAGGCCGTGGGCCCCACGGCCAAGGGAGCCCTCTGCCCCCATGTGGCCCACGCGCCCCCCACAGGGAGGTGATGTGGCACATGCTGATTTGCCCAAAAATGCTCTCTCTCTCCTCCTTTTAAACTCATCTCCTTCCCTCCACACTTGTTGAAGATTTTCAAGAACACTTTCGAAATTCTGCAGAAATATTCTACATTTTCGTTTTCTTATTTTGATCATATCTCTCTCATACGAACTCGAAATCAATCGATTCAAAAACCAAAATTGTTGGTATTGAAGAGAGCTACAAACCCCAAGCATTTCCAGAGGCATCTGACTTCACCATTTTTCTCAGTTGATCAATTTTCAGTCCGAGGTCAAGGTTGTTTGTTCAACTTCTTCTTTTTCAATTTCATCTTTGATCATCTCTTGATTCTTACTATTTGATTGATGAAATTTGTTGAGAAGTATGTTAGATCACATGCTAGGGTTGTTTGATCATTTGTTAATTGAGATTTAGCTTTGTGATTTGTTTTGAACATATATGTGCTAAACTTGATTTTGTGTGAAATTGATTCTAGAAAATGAATATATGATATGTCTTATATTATTTTCTAGATTTTATTTCATGATCTAAGAACTAGGTTTTTAGTGTGATAAATTGAATATTCATACCTTTGTTCTTATTGATTTGCATGTCTTGATTTCTAGATAATCTTGTGTTTGTGAATTGAAAGCATATTCTAGTTTATCATTGAACATGTACATTTTGCTTGATTGATCCTCTAGCTTAATTTGTTTGTGTTTGCATCACTTGCATCACTTTAGATCATAGCCTTGCATTAGGTTGAAGTCTCTAGCAAAATGAGTGAAGCTTTGTGGATAGAGCAAGGAAGTCTTGATTAGAGTCGGGAGGACTCGGATAATCAAGCAAGGGAGTCTTGTCTAGGGTCGGGAGAATCCGGATAGGCAAGCAAGAAATCTTCCTAGAGACGTGAGCGTCTTGGATAGGAAGTTGCTTTCTAGAGGTGTAGGATACATCTCGGATAGGAAGTAGGCTTGGTGATTCACTAGCCCGAGGGTAGATTAGGAGTTGATAACTTGAGCGGATATCATGAGTGATAGCTTGAGTGTGTAAGTCCTTTTTCACATAGTGGATTGCTTCGCCGGTGGTTGTGGTATCAACCCGTGGATGTTTCCTCTTTGAGGTTTTACCACGTAAAAACACTTGTGTTCATTTTTGTTTTTACTTTTCTTTATCTTCCATATCTTTCATTGATTGCATATCTTGTAAATTGATTAACTCTTGTATAAGTGAAATCAATTAATTTGTCAAATTTAATCAAGTGTGCATTTTCATTGATATATTCCGCATTATTTTTAAATTGGGAGAATTTGGAGCCTATACCTATTCACCCCCCTCTAGGTATATTTCACTACTACTTAAGGGAAATTTCAGAGAGTCTTGAGCTTGAATATCAATCACTTAAACTACCCTTACATACAATCCCCAACACGTGGTTTGTCCACGAAATAAGCCAATCAAGATATGAGAATCCTTACTATATATATATATATATATATATATATATATATATATATATATAATATTTTTGTTTGTTAAGGAGATAAGGAGAGGAGCCGCAACTTTGTAATAATATCCTTATCGACCAGTGATAAATATTATTATCCATCTTTGTAATAATATTCTTGTTAAATTTTAATTAATTGTAATAATATTCATAAAAATCACCTCTTAGCAGGGATGGTAATGCACTTTCGTTCCACTGTCGTAGTGAGGGAATTGTAATAATATTCATAACTGTAACCTTTCTACATCGTATTACAAATTTATTTATATATTTTGCTAATTAAAGAGATAGTGAGTTGCAACCTTGATATTCTTATTAATTACTAATTAATGGTAATAATGTTTCTTTTTGTCTAAACAGATAGAGAGCCCCAGAGCCCCCAACCTTTCATCATCTATATCATATATATATATATATATATAAATTGGGAGTTAGGATCCTCTTATAGACCTTGTTTTTCTTTGTTTTTTTCAAGTGTAATTGAATCACTAACTTGTATAAGAGAAAAAAAAAGGTGATCAAATCTTAACCATGTATTTTTTGTTGTACTTAGGTGTCACTAGATTATGAAAAGTCTAGGAAAAAAATGGTAAGGAGAGAATCATGATTCATAAATTGGACTTGAGTTCTTATTAATTTGTTATTAATTGTAATAATTTATAATAGTATAGTTTTTCCCTTTTTGCTAACGAGATAGAGAGCCCGCGTCACCGCGTGAATATATATAATATAACAATTAACTGTAATAATTGGACAAAGTTTTTTTGTTCTCACTTAGGTTTTTCCTTCGAAGCTTTTCTGTTGCCTTCCAGATCAAGACTCCTCAAAAACCTTTGTTCGTCACTACTCATCACTTCAAAGCAAACCCTATCACTCGTCATCATTTTGTTGAGTTGTTTATGCGTGCTATTGAGATAGGTGACAAAGAGAATGCTGATAGGATTGAGTTTATCTTGAGAAGAAGTTCACAAACCTCTGCTTCTCCAACTCAACCCATAGCTCTCAACATTGACTACTCATCCATGCGGCCTGAGTTCCAACCCCTTCAAACTAATCCTAATGTTTCTTCTGTTGATCCTTCCCTATAAATGTTGAGGTCAACACGTGCTGGTCAAGGTAGCAAGCCTATTGCTAGGGCTCATCCTCTAATTGATTTAAAGATCCCCTAAATGGTTAGGATGGAGGACATTCCTAAGAGATGCCGAGCACATTTGCTAAAATTTTCTGCCATTCAGCCCTCTTATTTCGATACTGAATTGAATGCAGTTACAGCTAGGGAGATCGAGAAATTCATCGATAGATTCGATATTCCTAACTCGGTCAGACTCTACCTTGCTAGTAACCGAGCCATTTGGAATCCACCTCCGGGCGCTGTGGTGATTTATGGGGCTATGTTAACTTGCGGTGTGACCCTACCCATCCAGCCTTTCATTGCCAGATTTTTGGTAGAGGCTAGGATTGCACTTACACATTTAGGCCCTAATTCTTATAGGATTCTGATCGGACTATGGCACTTATGGAAGAAGGTTGGTGTAACAAACCCGCCTACTCCCCTATAGATTCATCACTTCTACATGCTTAGCTGATCAAACATTGGGGCCACTTTCTACCCTTTGTCTCACTCTTCAAGTCACTGTATTCCTCATAGGTTTGATAAGAGAGTTCACCCCACATCCTATAAAGAATATAAAGGCTTCATATGAGGATTTCTTTCATCGAACTTGTATTGGAAGAATAACTAGTTCTTCATCTCAGGTTAATGGGGTCAAAATGTGCTTACTGACACCAATCACGGGTTTTCCAAAAATAGTGTCCTGATGCACTTCTTCAATGTAGAGATCTGGAATAGGTCCCCCCCTAGCCTAACCAAGAGAAAAGCCATTTAGGCGCTTTAGGTAGCCACAAAACCTTGGGACGACAGAGACTGCCGCTCGCTACTGGTGGAGAGGGATTTGATCCGATTGGGGTTATTCCCAGCTATCTCTTCAAGCCGAAGACGCTGTAAGTTTATATATTCTTCAGTTTAATTTTACAGTTATTTGTGCTTTTATAACTTTATCATTACTCGGACTTGTTTCCAGTGTACGACAATGACATTGTTACGGGTGAACAAGCTGAAAGGGTATAGACAAAATTAGCCAAAGGGATGCTGCTGAATAGGCGTCCCAAGGAATAGCTCCCCCTAAACAAGACTTGGTGGAGCATACCTGTGTTTCTGATCCTAACACTTCTTCAGAGCCTGTTGTTCAAGCATAGGCGGAGGAAGTCGTCGCGTCTCACAAGGGTCCAAAGAGAAAACCAACCAAAGAGGCTCGCCAAAAAGGTTGCTAAAACCGCCACTAGTACTTCTGCTTCAAATGCTCCCCATCCCGACCTTCAAAGGGATGATACTGAAGAAAAGGTGACCAAGGTTGGCATCGGGGTGTATGCACCTGGTGAGAAGGTCAAAATAGATGATGCTGATGAGGAAGATGATGATCAAGGGACTTTGAGAGATTTGATATTGAGAGAGAAGTGCTCGAAGAGCAGGTCAGATCGTCTCTCTGTTGCAAACACCTCTCCACAGGACTTGCGGATGCAATCATTAATCCCTTGTTTTTCAGAATTCCTAAAGACAATATAAAAAGATATATATTTTACGAGTTCATCTCGTTGACACAGATTCTGTTTAATCATTAATCCCCTATTTTTCAGAATTCCTGAAGTCAATACAAAAAGTCATATATTTTACGAGTTCATCCTTGTTGACATAGATTCTGTTTATATTTCTGAAGTTTTTGTCAAAAATGATCCATCCAAATTGATTATTCTAAAAGTCAAACTTTGCAAAATTATCACTTTGGATCAATGGGGTGTAAACCCAAATAAAACAATTAAATTTTCAAGGCTGTAAGTTCCTCAAGTTTGATTAGCTTATTTTGGTGATAACACATATTTGGGGTTTGTGATGTAAGGGTAACTTAGGCTTCTAATTGTTGGTGATCAAGCTCAACAAAGGCCTTCTCAAGACCTTAAGATGATAAGCACTCAAAGGTAAATAGCTTCTGCTTAATTGTATTGAAGAGATCTAGTTGCACACACATACAAATCATGCATATCTATACTTCTTGTATGTTGTGTGTTTTTATGTATGTGCATTTTTGTTCTTGAATCCTTTTCATGCATATTTTATTGATTGCATCTTGTTTGTCAAATGCCATGTCATATTAGACTTTAGAATGGAAAGTATTGTATGGGCGTTGTACACCCCTTGTTGGGTTGCCTTACGTACAACGCCTATAAAGGTCATTAAGCAAAATTGCTCTTACCCGTTGTACAGTTGCTGTACGTACATCGGGTGACCTGATGGATTTTTTCCATAATTGTACAGCCGTTGTACAACCGTTGTACGTACAACGGGTGAACATCGGCTCTCCGAACCTGAGAGCAACCACTCCTAGGTCGCCCTATTATCGCTTTTGTGTAGAGCGGATTATGAAGAACATGTTCTTCATTTTCCCAGGTGAACCGCTGTACACTCGCCCTACGTAGAGCGGGTGAACAGTGGTCAAGGCCAATTTTTTGAAAACTTATCAAAATGATGTAGCATCATTTTGACACCATATATATATATATATGCTACTTTGTCTTTAGGTCGTTTTTGAGAGAGTTCAAAACATATTTTTGACTTAGCATTTTTCCAAAGAGAAAAAAATCACAAAAGAACTCACCTTTGATTACTCAAACACATATCCATGTGCATCAAATATCATCTAGCATCATCCATGATCATCTAGGTGCCATCTATGCTTGGGTCTTATTCAACACACTTTGCTTGGTAAGTTGGTCACTAATATTTTACATATTTTGTGTCTTACTTAACAAGTAATCTCATTTATCACTTGTATGCTTTTAGAACATATTCTATTTACAAGATTGAGATTATTGTGTTGATTGTTTGAGAGTTGTATTTTGATAGCTATTACTAGAATTGCTTAATCTTTGATAGCTATGTTGTATGCCATGTCATATAACAAAGATTGATATTTATGATTGTGATTATTGTCATCTTTCATCTTAGATAAGCATTTAGTGTAACCTAACATTATTTGCATTTAGAATATTATCATATTCACATTAGGTTGTTGATCTCTTTAGTGAGAATTAAGTCTTGTGGCTAAGGTGGCTTAGTGCGCAAGCAAATTGATCTATGTTCACTTTTAAAGGCCTGCTGAGTAGTAGTGGTGAGTTATTGACCATGTAGGGGTTGACGTGGTCAACCTAGGTTGTAAACACCATTACAATGAGTGGATTCGAGGATCGTGTGTGGCGCACATAACAGCCCGTGGTTTTTCCTTGTTGAAAGTTTCCACGTAAAAATCAAATGTCATTTAAATTCCGCACTTTACACTTGATTTATTGCATTGACTAGATTGAGGTTATTTTCGTAAAATTGACTAATTGTGAAAATTTGGTAATAGCTAGATTAAAATCTATTCACTCATCTCTAGATAGTTTTATACACACTGGCATAATATTATTTCAATTGGTATCAGAGCATGTTCCTAGATATACTTAGGTGATCATTGCTTATTTTGGTGTGTTTTGCATTTTGTGTTATTTTTGATCATTCATACATTTGCATTCATTTCATTCATTCATAAACACTATAAGTGGAAACGGTGGTGGTAATGAAGGTGCTTCTAGCACAAGGCCTCCTCTACTCACCGGGATTAATTATGCCTCTTGAAAAGGCAAGATAGAGTCGTACGTATGCCAAATCCATGACCAGGCTTGGATGGCGGTTGAAGACGGCTACGCTCCACTGATGATGACTCCTGCGGGTGGAGGAAAGGATGTACTCAATCTTAAGGCGCAATGGAACGTGTAAGAGTTTGAAGCATCTAAGTGGAATAGGAAGGCAATGCACACCATCCTATGTGCAATAGACGAGAATCAATATAAATTGATTCAAAACACTAGGATTGCTAAGGAGGCGTGGGACATCCTAGATGTTGCACATGAGGGAACCGAAGTGGTTAATGACTCGAAGGTTCAAGTTCTCAAAACTCAATTCGAGATGCTTATGATGGATGAGAACAAATGCTTCAACGATTTTGAGATCAAGTTGATGGACATAGTCAACCAAAGTCATCAACTTGGTGATTCTTATTTGGATAGGAGAATCAAGTAAAAAATTATGAGATCTCTCCCTGAAAGATTTAAGTCAAAAGTAACGGCTTTAAATGAGAATAGTGGCTATAAAGATATGAAACGGAATGAGGTGATTGGGAAACTTCTAGCTTATGAGTCTAGGAAGGGTCTTGCCTCTACACCTCTTAAACAGCATAAGGGAATTGCTTTGAAAGCCTTCAAAGTTAAGAAGGAAGAGAATGATGACTCAGACGAAGACATGGCCTTATTATTGAGAAGGTTCAAGAAATTCGTCAAGTTCGAGAAGAAGGGTTTTGGATCCAAAAGCCAAGACTTGAAGAAAAAGGCTTCCTTCAAGAAGTTTGAGCCTAGGTAAGAGAAGAGTGAAAGGAAAGGGATTCAATGCTTTGAGTGTGGTGGCATAGGACACATCACTCCCGATTGTGGAAATTTGAAGAACAAGAAGAAGGGGAAAGTGATGGCCGCCACTTGGAGTGGTAGTGATGACTCCGATGAGAGAGATGAATCTTCGGATGATGAAGATAAAGTTGCCAACTTCATAGTCTTTGCCTCCTCCCACAAGAGCAAATGTACTAGTGAAGAAGAGGATGAAAGTCAAGAGGAAAATGACTCAAGTGAAGATGACTCCTCATCTAACTCAAATGGAAATGTGGAGAAAATGGATGTTCATGACTATATAGTCAAGTTTGAAAGCTCAAGGATGAAGAACAAGAGAGAACTTAAGAGATTAAGGGAAGAAAATCTAGAGCTTTCAACACATGTTAACCACTTAGTGAACAAGTGGAAAGATCCAAGAAGATTGAAGATAAGCTAAGAGAGAAGTTAGCTTTATCTATGAGGAATGAAGAAGGTTTGAAGAGAGAGCTTGAAGAAGCTAAAGGGTCAATGATATGGAGGACTTCTAGCACCGAAAAACTTGACCACATGTTAAGAGTTGGAAAGAGTCTGTGTGACAAGAGAGGTCTTGGGTTTGAAGATGGCAATGAGACCTCCACTCCTAACAAGATCGTGTTTGTCAAGAGCTTGAGCTACAAAAAAGCTTCACCGGTACAAACTCCTAAGAAGAAGATAGATCTAGGATAATGCTCAAATAGTGCACAAGTAAAAGTGGCGCCAAGAAGGCAACCTCAAGCTCAACCCACAAGAGCTCCTTAAGCCAACTTCCCTCAACAATTGGCTCATCAAGGAAAGAGACCAATCATGCAAGCTCAATCGAGGAAGCAACCAAGTCTTGGTCAACAAAAAAAAAAAAAAAAAAAGGAGAGATCATATTCAATAACTAAGACAACCACAAAGACATGAGAATGCTCTTATGCATATGCAATGATATGGTATGATTCCTAACTACATCCCTACATGTCATTTTTGTGGTATTGATGGTCATGTTAGACCAAATTGCTTTCATTATATTAAAATATGTAGAGTTAAAAGCATAATTGAAAAGAAAAATAGTAGAGCCAAGATGCATGTTCCTAGGAAGAGTAAGACAGATTTACATGATCCTACGACATCTAGAGCCCATGTACCAATGACCACTAGGAAAGAAAATATTTTACCTAGGTGGATTAGAAGAGATGCTTACTTTTGCCATGTTGCTCAAATTGCCTTGAAGGCAAATTTTTCTAATTTTTGGTATTTAGATAGTGGGTGCTCTAGGCACAGGATAGGAAACAAGAGTTTCTTTGAGACTCTTTCATGGAGGAAGGAGGATTTGTCACCTTTGATGATGGATCTAAAAAGAGAGTTGTAGGGAAAGGAACCATCTCCACTCCCGGAATACCTTCATTGCCCAATGCTTTATATGTTGATGGCTTAAAAGCCAATTTAATAAGCATTTCTCATTTTAGTGATGAAGGACTCTCCGTCTTGTTTTGCAAGAATGATTGCTCAATCCTATTGCCCGATGGACAAACCTTGTTGAAATGGATGAGATCTAGTGACAATTGCTATTGTCTTAAAGCTAGAGTTGTCTCTTGTAATTCGTCTGTTAGGTTTATAGTTTATGTTGGCATTAATTCCATATCAAAACGTGTTTCTCTTGTAATGTTTAGTGGTTCGTATTTTGAAAAATTAAGAAGACGAAGGATGTCTCAACCACAATTCATTTAAGAAGCCGGCATTTAAGAGATTTGTGCACCATTGTTCTACAAAGGTAATAAAGGACCTCATATCTCTTAAAAGGCTAGGCACACACACACACACACACATGGCATTCTTGTGTGTTCCTTCATGATTAAACATCACTTATGTTTCACTTTCACACACATGACAAAATATGCTCATGCATTCTACTATATTGGTAAAACTTTGTTTATTGCATTTTCTAGGACTATGTCCGGAAACTAGCATATGTGTGTGTCTTTGTGATTGTATGTTTCCGTATTTTTGTATTTGGACTTGAATATGATCTATTATGATTCCTTATTGAGTTCCGGTCGTTTCGGTTACTCATTCATTTAATTTCGAGTCCAAATGATGTAGCTACGCTACTTTTCGTTCTCATTCGTTGAGTTGACTTCATCAACGTTTTCCGAGATAATTTCTCAACCGTTTTTCAAAGTTGTGTAGTTTTCGTCGTGCGTGAGATAGTCACGGTTCGTAATCCGAAAACAGATTCGAAATCGGAGTTCGGATGCCCAAGATACGGGCTGAAGAACCGAGGGAGCGCGCGAGAAATCAGTGCAGGCCGTGAGGCCACTTGGCCTGGCCGTGAGGGAGGCCGTGGGCCCCACGGCCAAGGGGGCTCTCTGCCCCCGTGAGGTCCACGCGACCCCCACGGCCAGGGGTGATGTGGCCTCACCTGATTGGCCCGGAATTCTTCTCTCTCCTCCATTTATCTTCCCTCCTCTCTCTCCATTTGATTTTAAAAGAAGAAAAAATTGTATTTTCCCGTCAGTCCTCTCCAACAGATTTTCTCATCTTCCAAACATCATATCTCCCTCATCCGGAGTCGGATTTGAGTGATTCGAATTGGAGAACGTTCGTAATTGAGTCCTCTATCATTTCTAAGTGGTTTGGTAGCTGATTGATCAAGTTTTCTGGTGGTTGGACACTGAAAACCGAACCAGCTATTAAGTCAAAGGTATTGGACTAATCTTTAGGATTTCTTTCTTTTTAACCTTCAATTTGCTTGGGGTTTCTTCTTCTATATCTATGTTTATGTTTGGTAAAAGCTATTGAGAAAGATAGCTTGATTATCATTCCAATTGAAAGTCAATTTATAGACTAATGTTGACTAGTTTTTATGATTCTAGGTTTTACATATGTTTGTGAGTTGTATTGTGATTAGAATGACATCTTAGGTTGTTTGGAACTTGATTGAATCAATTTTGTGATAAATGACCTTGAGATTTGATTTGATCCTTTGATTAATGAAATCTAGGATTATTGAATTTTGTTTGTGTTTTAGAGCAATCTAGGATTTGATTGATTTATATCTTGAATCCTTGCTCTATATTTTAGGCTAGAATATTGATTGATTTAAATCTCATATATCTAGCATTTAATTTTATATTGATAGCATCTTGAATTTGTTCTTCATGAATATATTTTGATTCAAGTGTTGTATGTGTGAATGAGACTTTGAGCTTATGTGTTTTAATGTTTCACATGCTTTAGGTTTTATTCTTGTATTTTGCATCTAGACTTGATTACTTGTGATATCACATGTTTAGGTATATTTGTGCCATAGAATGTATTGATCACATGTTCTATGTTGATTTGATTGTTTGCATCATTTGCATTCACATGATCACACTAGGAAGTCCTTGTAAAAGGCATGAAGTCTTGGTTAGAGTCGGGGTGACTCGGATAGCCAAGCAAGAAGTCTTGCCTAGAGTCGGGATGACTCGGATAGGTAAGCAAGGAGTCATGGCTAGAGTCGGGAGGACTCGGATAGTCATGCATGGGAGGCTCCCTAGAGGCATGAGTGTCTCGGATAGGGAGTTGGCTATTGTATTGGTAGGCCTAGGCGTATGGTTAGACATAGACTCCGATAGAGCGGGGTACACGGGAGGTGTATGCACTCTTGAGGAATTTCTAATCTACCATCGATGTTGGTTTTGTGTGGTGTCCAATATATGGTGGTTTCGCATCATTGAGGGATTTCACACTTTCCAATAGGGTTGGGTAGACTTAGACTTCACTAGGTTGGGTGAGCTAAAGATTGGTCACTTTGTGAATGTTCTATGTTTACTTTCCAATAATATAGTACCCAATGGTTGTAGTTCAACCCGTGGATGTTTCCTCCTTGGAGGTTTTACCACGTTAAAAAATCTCTTGTATTAATTCTTCCTATCTCTATCTCTTATTTTTTATTTGTACATTTTTATTATCTTGTTTCATAATATTCACTTATGATGTATTGTGAAGCAAGACTTTGTATAGTGTGATTAGTGAACTCATTTTATTGATCAATTTTATTTCTATGATTCTTTTGTATATTGTATTTGTGTATAGTGATATTTGATCACTCTTGTAACTCATTGAACATATAGTGAAATACAAGTATTCTTTGTTATTGTACTTATTTGTTTGTTTACCTCATACAACTTGATGATATATGTAGACCATGCTTATATGATTACCTATTCATATTGTCTATGTATGTTGTCTCTTCTTAGTATATTTGTTGTGTGTAAGGCAACCTTGAGGGACAAACGAAAGTTTGTTCAAGGGATTGAAAAAGGCGTAAAAACCTATTCACCCCCTCCTCTAGGTATGCCTTAAGCAATTTAACTACGTTTGTATACTTTCATCGTCCAAGGATGAGCAAATTGAGTTGTGACATGAAAGACTTGGCCACATAAACTATCGGGATTTACGAATCTTAGATAAGTTCAATGTTGTACGTGACCTTCCCAAGCTAAGGAAGAAAGTCAATGGTGTTTGTGGACCGCATGCACAAGAAGGGCAAGTATCTCTCCACCAAGGAGCCTCTAGAGCTTCTCCATATGGATCTTATGGGTCCCATGCAAACCGAGAGTTTAGGTGAAAAGAGATACATTTTTGTTTATATAGATGATTTCTCTAGGTACACGTGGACATATTTCCTTAGAGAAAAATCCAAAACTTTTGACAAGTTTAAAATGCTTTGTACTAAAATTCAAAATGAAAAAGACTCTAACATTAAAAGCATTAAACGGATTAAAAGTGACCATGGGAGGGAGTTTGAAAATGCCTACTTTGAAAGTTATTGCAATAGCTTAGACATCTCCCATGAGTTTTCGACTTTTAGGACACCTCAACAAAATAGAGTTGTTAAGAGAAAAAATAGGGTCCTTCAAGAGATGGCCCATGTGATGTTGCTTAGCAACAATGTCCCTAGGAACCTATGGGCCGAAGCCATTAATACGACTTGCTATATAGGAAATATAGTCTTCCTAAGGCCCGATACTAGGCAAACCTCTTATGAGTTATGGAGAGGTAAAAAGCCAAATGTTAGCTACTTCCACTCATTTGGAAGCAAATGCTACATTTTAAATGACCGTGATCAACTTGGCAAGTTTGATACTAAGAGTGATGAGGGTATCTTTATTGACTATGCCTTGAATAGTCGAGCCTATAGAGTTTTCAACTTGAAGACTTGAAGCATCATGGAATCATCTAATGTTGTCATTGATGATAATAGGCCTAAGACTAATGACCATGAGGAGGAGGTTGTTGTAGTTGATGACTCTCATTTGGAGAAGGTTATGGAGACTTCTATTGATGAGAGGTCTAACCTCAATGAAGAGGACACACAACCCCTTGATAGAGTTCCTCTTTTGGACTCTAATGAACCCACTCCATGGGTTAGGAAACTCCATGATAAAGATGACATTATTGGAGATGTGAATGAGGGTGTTAGGACTAGGCGTCAAATAGCTAATCTTATTAGTTATACATGCTATACCTCTCAAATTGAACCCAAAAATGTTGATGAAGCCTTAAAAGATGAATATTGGGTTCTTGCCATGCAAGAAAAACTAAACCAATTCGAAAGGAATGAGGTTTGGACTCTAGTTCCTAGGCTTAAAAGCACTAATATCATAGACACCAAATGGATATATAGGAACAAATCCAATGAGGATGGCAACATTGTGCGTAACAAGGCAAGGCTTGTTACATAAGGGTACTCTTAAATAGAGGGTATCGACTTTGAGGAGACCTTTGCTCCCATTGCCCATTTAGAGTCCATTAGGCTTTTCTTATCCATTTCTTGTGTGCACAAGTTCAAATTGCACCAAATGGACGTGAAAAGTGCATTCCTCAATGGATTCTTACAAGAGGAAATGTTTGTAGAACAACCTAAGAGGTTTGTGGATGCACACCACCCCAACCATGTCTATTGCCATAAAAAGGTTTTATATGGGTTGAAACAAGCACCGAGGGCTTGGTATGAGCGCCTCACTCAATTTCTTGTTGACAATGACTACACAAGAGGTAGTGTTGACAAGATTCTATTCATCAAGAAAAACAATGATTAGCTTTTCATAGCTCAAATTTATGTTGATGATATAGTATTTGGCTCCACCAACAACACCAAGGTCCAATAATTTGTTGATGTTATGTCTCATGAGTTTGAGATGGGTCTTGTTGGTGAGCTAAGTTACTTCTTAGGTTTGCAAATTAAGTAATTAAATGATGTGATTTTTATAACCTAAGCTAAATATGCTAAGAACCTAGTGAAGAAGTTTGGTCTTAAAAATGCCAAACATTGTGATATACCTATGAGTACCACTTTGAAGCTAAGCAAGGATGCTAATGGAAAAAGTGTGGAATAAACTCTATATTGGGGTATGATTGGAAGCTTGCTTTACTTGATCGCAAGTAAGCCCGATATATTTTTTAGTGTAGGTGTGTGTGCTAGATACCAAGCTGATCCTAAAGAGTCTCATCTCTCTTCCGTTAAGAGAATCATTCGATATGTGAATGGGACATCCAATTATGGGATTTGGTACTCTTTTGACACTAATGCTAGTTTAGTTGGCTTTAGTGATACGGATTGGGCAGGAAATTACGATGATAAGAAGAGCACATCTGGCGATTGCTTCTTCATAGGGAACAACTTGGTGTTTTGGTTTTGCAAGAAGCAAAATTCGATTTCCTTGTCCACGGCCGAAGCCAAGTACATAGCTGCGGGAAGTGGATGCTCACAACTCCTATGGATGAAGCAAATGCTAGTTGACTACGAATTCAATTAAGGTACTCTAACCCTTTTTTGTGATAACATGAGTGCCATTAACATTTCTAAGAATCCGGTGCAACATTCTAGGACTAAGCATTTTGACATCTGACATCATTTCATAAGAGAACTAGTTGAGAACAAATGCATAGTACTTTAACATGTAGATACTAACGATCAACTAGCGGACTTATTTATTAAACCCTTAGTTGCAACTAGGTTTCATGCACTTAGTAGATCTATTGGGATATGTCTCGTGGATTGATGTAGTACAGAAATTGACCTCATATGGGGAACTTAAGCAAAGAGAGCAATCTTGCATACTTGTCACATGTAAAAAATTTCGATATACATTATGTTTCTTTATTAATTGCTTGAGTATCTTAGTTGCACATATGTTTATATGTTTTTATTCAATAAGTGTGAACCATTGTTTTAATTGCAATCCATGTTATATTTATGTTCAAACATGCATTTTTAGACTAGGAGATTTACTTAGGAAGTACTCTTTGAATGACCTATATTTATTTTCATGACATGATGATTCTTTAAATGACATGCTCAAAATTAAAAAGCATGAAATTCTTATGACATGCTTAAAAATAAAAAGCATGAATTGATGATTGCGTATTCTTAAATGCAGAATTATGTGTGAAAAGCATATTATAAGACTCAAATGAATAAAGGATCTTGTATCCGTTCTAAGGATTATAAAATCCAATGTCTCTCTTTTTTTATTTGTCGAACATGGCTACTATCATACGGGTTTCATACCCGAAAGAATTGAATAGGGTGCAAAAAGTCGCTCATGCCATGTTTTGCTTATAAAGTTGGATATAGTTGCTCATTAAACTTGAATGATTGATAACTCTATATCCTTGCTTTACTCATGACAAATAGTGAAATTGGTGAATTCATTAGGAAACCTTTGTCATTTGCTTTGCCAAATACCATTGATTTTTGGACTTGAACGCAATATGTCTTACATGCAAAGCATCTTAATCACACATTTTCATAAAATAAATCTCCTTGTTTCTCTCCAATTAATTGACTTGCATAATGTGCTTGTATATGACTATGCAAATGTCTTGTATGCTATTATCTATCTTTGCTACAAGTGACCTGGTTGGGGAAACTCCTTTGCCTATCTTATGACAAAAAGGGGGAGTAGTATGTGGTAAGAGAGAGTGCTAATTGAGAGTAACAAATTTGCACTTTGGGGAGATTATGATTTAAGGGGGAGTAACCTGTTGAGGGAGAGCATTGCATTAAACATTCACTGCATGATATCACTTAATTTCTTTAAAATGCAAATGCTTGTTTTGATTTCACTTGATCACCCCACATACACTTGCTTTGGAAAGTGTAATCTTTTTGTTTTAAATGATTGATTGTTCTACAAGAGATTGAAGACTTTAAGTTTTAGCTTTTAATTATCTCCTTGTAATGTAGAAAAACATTGTTGACCTTTAGTTTCAATTTTGTTGTGAGGATCAATGTGAGTGGTGGTTTTGTCACGAAATAGCCAAAATGGGAGATTGTAAGTTCCTCAAGTTTGATTGACTTATTTCGGTGACAAACCACATTTGGGGTCTGTGATGTAAGGGTAGCATAGGCTTCTAATTGTTGGTGATCAAGCTCAACAAAGGCCCTCTCAAGGCTTCAAGATGATAACCACTCAAAGGTAAATCACTTGTGCTTAATTGCATTGAAGAGATCTAGTTGCACACACACACAACTCATGCATATCTATACTTCTTATATGTTGTGTGTTTTTATGTATGTGCATTTATGTTCTTGAATCCTCTTCATGCATATTTTATTGATTGCATCTTGTTTGTCAAATGCCATATCATATTAGACTTTAGAATGCAAAGTATTGTATGGGCGTTGTACACCCGCTGTTGGGTCGCCTTACGTACAGCCTATAAGGGACATTGAGCAAAATTGCTCTTACCCACTGTACAGTCATTGTACGTACATCGGGTGACCTAATGGATTTTTTCCATTGCTGTACAGCAGCTGTACGTACAACGGGTGAACATCGGCTCTCTAAACTCGAGAGCAACCGCTCCTAGGTCGCCCCATTATCGCTCTTATGTAGAACGGATTATAAAAAACATGTTTTTCATTTTCCCAGGTGAACCGATGTACACTTGCCCTACGTAGAGCGGGTGAACAGCAGTCAAGGTTAATTTTTTGAAAATTTATCAAAACGACGTAGCATCATTTTGACACCCTATATATATGCAAATTTGTCTTTAGGTCCTTTTTGAGAGAGTTTAAAACATATTTTTGACTTAGTATTTTTCCAAAGATAAAAAATCATAAAAGAACTCACCTTTGATTACTTAAACACATATCCATGTGCATCAAACATCACCTAGCATCATCCATGATCATCTAGGTGCCATCTATGCTTGGGTCTTATTCAACACACTTTGCTTGGTAAGTTGGTCACTAATATCTTACATATTTTGTGTCTTACTTAACAAGTAATCTCATTTATCACTTGTATGCTTTTAGAACATATTCTATTTACAAGATTGAGATTATTGTGTTGATTGTTTGAGAGTTGTATTTTGATAACTATTACTAGAATTGCTTAATCTTTGATAGCTATGTTGTATGCATATAACAAAGATTGATATTTATGATTGTGATTATTGTCATCTTTCATCCTAGATAAGAATTTAGTGTAACCTAACATTATTTGTATTTAGAATATTATCATATTCACATTAGGTTGTTGATCTCTTTAGTGAGAATTAAGTCTTGTGGCTAAGGTGGCTTAGTGCGCAAGCAAATTGATCTATGTTCACTTTTAAAGGCCTGCTGAGTAGTAGTGGTGGGTTATTGACCGTGTAGGGTTTGACATGGTCAACCTAGGTTGTAAACACCATTACAATGAGTGGATTCGAGGATCGTGTGTGGCGCACATAACAGCCCGTGGTTTTTCCTTGTTGAAGGTTTCCACGTAAAAATCAAGTGTCATTTAAATTCCGCATTTTACACTTGATTTATTGCATTGACTAAATTGGAGTTATTTTTATAAAATTGACTAATCGCGAAAATTTGATGATAATCGGATTAAAATATATTCACTCCCCTCTAGATAGTTTTATACACACCGACGTAATATTGTTTCAAAGGCCTTTTCACATTTTCAAATTTTCCTACTGGGATTATATTGACACCTTGACCAAAATGTTTTACATACCAAACCCAGGAAATTCCCTATCTTGGTTTATGTATTTTGAAAAAGATTTCCCACTCAATTTGCCATTTTGGTTCCTCGAGTGGTGGGACAAGTATAGTCCAACTATTGATTTCCTTCCCCTTGTAGTTAAAAAAGGTTATCATTATTGGACTCAATATATTGATAAGCCCTTGGATTGGGACTTCTTCTCGGATCTACTTTTGTTCTCCAAGTATTTTAGTCTGACATGGATCCTAATGCTTGAATACAAGATCAAAGACAAATTGGTTGGAAATATTCAAGTTCCCTATTATGGGAGACAAAAAATAAAAATAAAAATAAAATAAAATAAAATGGTGGAGTGGTATGAACACTGCTGACCTTGGCAAAGACAGAGTTGTTAGATGGTTTGCGGATAATCCCAATTTCTACAAAACCACAGACCAGTCAGAATTCCTCACGGCTAAATCATAGACTCAGGCTCTCAGGGCAGCAACTAAGACTCCAGCAGAATTGATAAAAAATGTGGAGTCTATGAAGAAATCTATGACCAGCCTTTCCTAGAAAGATTCTGGATCAGAACGACAAGATGACCCTTTTAGTCAAGATGACCCCACCGAAGGCAACATCTATTTCCACTCTAATGAAGATGTTGATTTCGGATGCAACTTGGCACAATATTAGAGGCTTTAGCCTCACGAGACTTATCCTCAGATTGCTTTGGATCGACTTTTAACCATAATTAACAACTAGGCCCCCACCACCAGGGGCGGACCCATGTGGAGACCAGGTGGGGCCCATGCCCTACATCAATTTTTTTAATTTTTTTTTTTGATTTTGTGTACATTGCATATATATATATATATATATATATATTTATTAAGAACCGTTAACAAGAAGTTGTTGTTAGTATGGCGGGTTGTGGATCTTAGTTTTAGACTTAGGGTGCTTGGTTCGAGTCCTTGAGTCCCATCTCAAGGAAATAGGTACTTCTTTAATTCAATTTTATGTTCTAATTTTTTATGTCTTATTTATTTTATCATCTTTTCCGATTCATTTTCTCTATTCCGTCGTTGTCAATTTCTTAACTACCATTACTTTGTGTTTACTTAATTCAATTTTATTTTATATTAAATTATATATTATTATTTTCAATTTTTATTATTTCCAATAGTTTTAATTTGACATAACTAACGCGCCCAATAAATAAACCCTAAAATATCATATTTTACTTTATTAGATTAAAATAGTCAATCTATTACTATGATTCATTTTATTTTATCCTTAATATTTTTCTTTATTTTATAGTTTTAATTTATTTAGAATCAATAAATCGATAATTTACCAATAATTTGAAGAATAAAAAAATTTAAAAACATGTCTAGTAATAGTTATTAATAAATAATTTTTGTATAAATTTAAATTGAATTCATTATAAATGAAAAACAAAATTTCTTATTATAAATTTAGATTGTAATTTATTCTTTTAATTTTTTTTCATTATTTATGTTGCTTTTCTTGTTATTATTTATTTTTTAATATTTTTTTCTTATTTTTATTTTCTTTTGAATGTAAGATTATTTAATTCATTTGAGTAAGTGTTCTATTTATTTTATTTTATCTATATATATATATATATATATATATATATATATAACTATTTTACTATGATCTTAATATTTCAGTAGTTTTTCATATAATTGCGATTTTAATTTATTCAAATGTCCTACCTGATTAAAATTCCTGAGTCCGCCACTACCCACGAAGGTCCCTTTCCTAACTCAGCTCTTATCCACAAGACCAACCGTCGGCATAAAACGACAATACAAATAGTCCAGACAACCCATTGTTCAAAATGACAATAATTAGAATGTAATCATTAAAGTTTAACCAAGGTTCAGTCAACCAATGTTACTAAATATCCCTGATAACGAAGTTAGGGGGCATGTTGTGTAATGCTTGTCGAGTGAAAGTTTGGTGTTTTTTTATTTCCATTCTGTCTAGTTGTTCTCCAATAGTTATTAAGTATTCATTGGTGTAATTGTTCTGTTCGACAACAACACCCATTTGTTGTGAAGATGAAGGGACATTAGGTGATAGGTTATTATATATCGAAATAAGCAAAGGGAGTGCATCTGGCACTTTTATCGCCTACCATTACAGAGAACATTCTATTTGAAGGATGAGACAAGATTTCACTATTGTTGTATTAGGCCATCATGTTTTATAAATCCCTTTATCGGGATAATTAACCCGGTGACCATCGAATTGATGATACACTATCAAAATGGCCACCGGATTGGAAAGTTGTTCCAAAATGATCATTTTTGGTAAACTTTGTGACACTAATAACCGTTCCATCCAATTCCATCTAATGAGTGACATTTTGGTAAATAAGGGGATGACATTAATTTATTTTAGATTTTTTTTGGAAATCAATTTTTTCTTTTGTTTTTTGAAACGAATAATTATATTTAGTATGTATATATGTATATCATATCTCATATATATATATATATACAGTCTTTCTATTATCAGTTCGAACTAACAATAAATATGTCAGGACGAAGAATGTGGACCACAGATTATGGAAAAGTTTTGACAAGTGCATACACTTTAAGTCAAAATATGTAAATCTAGTGGTCTACATTCTTCGTCCTGACATATTTATTGTAAGTTCGAACTGATAATAGAAAATCTGTAAATATATATATAGCTTTTTTTTAAGAAGATTAAGGCTATACAATCTAAAAAATCTAAAAAAACAAGGAAGAGACACATGTATTAGTCTAAACCATTTTTTTTTTTAAAGAATAATTATATTTAGTGTACATATATATATATATATATACACTAAATATGATTATTCTTTTCAAAAAAGAAAAAATTGATTTCTAAAAAACATCTAAAATAAATTAATGTCATCCACTTATTTACTAAAATGTCACTCATTGAAAAAATTAATTTCTAAAAAATATCTTAAATAAATTAATGTCATCTCCTTATTTATCAAAATGCTACTTATTGGATGGAATGACCATTAGTGTCACAAAGTTTGCCAAAAATGGCCATTTTAGAACGACTTTCCAATCCAGTGATAATTTTGATAGTGTGTCATCAATTTGATGGCCACCGGGATAATTATCCTTTATTTTATATGAAAATCAATTGCCTCTCGGCTCTCATGTGACTTACCTAAAGCTTTAGGACTAGTGCAATAATGTATGTAAGGCCCACAATGTCTTCAATTCTTCTTGTTAAAATGTTAACAGACTGTCCTCTATGTTCTCTTTCTTTCAACTGGTTCGTCTCCACCTCAATTGGATTCATCTGATGAGTGATGACCAATGACTTGAGTATATATCAGATAGACTCTACTCTCCACATTTAATAATTTACCAAGAATTGACAGTAAAACAAAACTTGACACGATAAAGTAGATTGCTCGCGGCTAAATATGAATATTCATGAACCCGGCAAAGTTTGAAGACTATTTACTGCTCCAAAAAGACCTGTCAACTTGCCTCACAAAAACCGCTTCTCTCCTCTAGGAGATCTTGGGTGCATCCAATGCATAGTACATTGGTACATGACAACATGATGCACCATGCATCCCACTGCACCCAAGTTTTTACCCCTCTTCTCTTCTCTTCTCTTCTCTTCTCTTCTTCTCTCTTCTCTGTTTTGCCCAAAAATATGTATGTATTTTTGCTGCCTTCTGTTGACAGAGGAAACCCAACATCATCTATTGTTTTATTAGGCCATATGTTTTATTTTATATGGAAAACAATTGCACCAATGACTTGAGTATATACCGGATAGACTCTAATCTCCTCTTGAGTAAACATTGTCTTAAACAAGCAATCCAATAAATCTAATTAAACAATTAGGAAATGCATATTGCCGCTAAGAAAATATTCTCATTGCTAATTAACTTAAATTTTTCATCATAATATACACCACAATATATAAAGTTGTTGCATATCCTGTCTTAGCTTGAGTGGTATACATCTCTCTTTCCATGTTTGTGATTAAGGATTCCAGTCTCACCATATTCATTTTGTAAGTATGTGGTGAATTTTCTCCTCAATGTTGTGTTAGTGGATATATCTCTTGGTTGTAGGAGTAAATATCTAATATGTGGGGAGTTCTCTTTGAAATGGTGTGGAAGTTGATATCTTTCTACCGTAAGAGTAGATATTCGGGTCCCACGTATAAATATCTAATTATTTTATTTGTAAAAACTCTTTTAGTTATTACTATTGAAAGGCATATTTAGCTATATTCCAAAAGCATTACTTTTTATAGTCCATAGATAGCTGCTCCTACGCTCATCCGTGAAGATTAGACAGAGATGTTTAACACCCGTGAAGTGAAGAAAATTTTAAACCTCACAACTCATCAAGAGGACAAACTAGCATGACCATCATGAGGACAACCATAGAAAGTGCATGTTGTTGATTTTAGAATATTAATTATTCTTCATGGAAAAAACATCCACCTGAGATGGATGCAGGTGCACTGTAATGTGATGAATCTGTCGGTGCAAAGACATGCATGTATTGTATTGAAAAGAAGAGATAAAGATGAACTTATAATGAATGAATTTAGATACTAAAACAGCATATGATTCTGACAAATTTCTAGTGAATTTTGTTTTCTCTCGCAAATATATTTAGCCACAAGATGGATATGAAAGCCAAATAAGTTATATAAAAAATTATTAAATTTTAAGTTGAAATACTGCTTTTACCATCGTCTAATGTGTGCCTTCATTCTTTCTGTCTGGCGATGTATGCTTGGATGAGTCTTTTCTAGCTGTATCAATTATAATGTTCCAGAAATCCCTATCAAATGGTACAAATACATGAATAATAGATGAGTCTTGCCTGTCCTTAATCACTTTACCAGTTACAAATTCAAATGGTAATACAAATCGTGACTTGAATATTTATGTTTTGTTATAGTTGATGTAAACTACAAAAATCCTGGAGACTTTCAACAGGGCCCTTCTTACCAAACAGGGATGGTGTATTCTCAAAAATCTTGACTCTCTTGCAGCTAGGACTCTCAAAGGCTGCTATTTTAATGACTGCAACTTCCTTGGTAACGGATCCTCCATTCATATTTACACGGATAAATGGGGCTCGAGACCCTCTACATTAAAAAAAAAAATAAAAAAAACTACAAAGAGCCCAGGAAACAAACACAACTCTCAAAGTTTTATCTATCTATAATAATGGGTAGTCCAATGGACACATCCCACATGAAATTTGAGGCTACTCTGCAAGTCTCGTGAACCAACAGGGACCCATTTGTAATCTTATACCAACAATGGAACAAACTCAATAAATGTATACAAACTAAAGAACAATACAAATATTATCACCATTTGTAATCTTATACCAACAAAGGAACAAACTAAAAAACCAATACAAAAACACCTGTCAATTTTGTTGGCCCACCTTTTGAGCTGTTTTGGTGATTACAATTCACGGCTGCAACTTTGCAGTTCACTGGATTTTCCATGAAATTCTTTAAGACCCTTAACCTCTCTCGAATTTAAACCTATAAATAAAGTCTCATCAGCTTAAAAAGCTTAGGCTGTTTGTGTGAAAGTGAACTCATGAAGATGTCTTGGTTTTTCATAATATTCTTTCTCAGTTTTACAATTAGTAATTTGGAGGCTATACCTGATGATCAGAAGAAGCCTCCATCTACTGTTGTTGTTGGTACTGTCTACTGTGATACATGTTTCCAGGAGAATTTTTCAAAGTCCAGCCACTTCATTTCAGGTTCAGTTCAACATATTTGGTTTGATATTAATTGTTTCTATTTGTTGAGACTTGTGGGATGAAATATTTTGTGGGGTTTTGTTTGCAGGTGCTTCTGTTGCTGTAGAATGCAGAGATGGGACTTCGAAACCGAGTTTTCAACAAGAAGTGAAAACAGATGAGCATGGAGAGTTCAAGATTCCTCTGCCTTTCTCAGTTAGCAAACATGTGAAGAAAATAAAGAGATGTTCAGTGAAATTGATCAAAAGCAGTGAGCCAAATTGTGCAGTGGCCTCAACAGCAACTGCTTCTTCACTCCATTTGAAGTCAAGAAAGGAAGGAACTCACATTTTCTCAGCAGGTTTCTTCACCTTCAAGCCATTAAACCAACCCAACTTATGTAACCAAAAACCAAGCCTTGAAAATTCGAAAGCACTTGACAATCCCAGTTTTCCACCTCCAATTCAGGACCCAACTACGCCTGATCTTCCTAGAATTCCTCTGCTACCAAAACTACCACCATTGCAGCAACTTCCTCCACTGCCGCCTCTTCCGGGGCTTCCGTACCGCCCAACAATGCCTGGAAAAACCATACAAACGAAACCTGAACAACTGTCCAGGTTAACTCAACTATCTGACCAACTATTGCCACCGTTGCCTCTGCCACCAGTTCCAGGGCTTGCACCAGTTCCAGGGCTAGCACCAGTTCCAGGGTTAGCCCCAATTCCAGGGTTACCACCAATTCCTGGGCTACCACCGATTCCGTTGATTCCACCAGCTGCTTCATCTCCATAGAAGGCTTCTCCTGGATTGAATCCTAAACTATTTTTATCTTTGTATAACTTTTCCAATAATACCTTTCACATTTTGCTTTTGTTTTTGTTTTTGTTTTTGTTTTTTTTTTTTGGGTGTGTTTGGTTAGTAAATTATGGTGTATTAATAGGGCATTTCCTGGAAAATGTGTTGTATGTTTTAGAGTTATGTATTGTTCCTGTCACCAATAAAAATAATAAAAGTAGGAGATGATATTACTGTGCTTAGAATAAAGCAAAAATTCATAACTTCTAGTCATCCGACAGGCTTTACTCTGTAAATTCTTCTTGTTTATTAAATCCAGCATTGTTACATTAAAAAAAAAAAATTAAAAAATTAAAAAATAAATAAATAAATAAATAAACCTTCAATAGACAGACATGTCTACCTTTTTTAATTTTATTTTATAAAACTATGTGTAGCATATGACATTAAAATTTTGAATTATGAAAAACGATTTAATTGGAATGTTTAAGTAAGAGAGAGTTGAACGGTTTAAGCCCATTACTGATGTGATCAATTTTGTTCGGCCTATTGTTTTATTTATTTAATGTTTTCTACTTCGTTACTATTGGTTTAACCTCTCTTATTCAATAAAATTATTTTGATAACAAAATTATATGAAACGCTTTTGGAACCAGCTCTTTTCCTCAAAACTATTGAATAATTTATTAAATTTTTAATTGCTTTTGAAACATATTTAGATCACCAAATGGCTATTGTTAATTTGTTATACGTACACTATTATTGTGATACCAAATATTACTGTTTTTGTTTATACCGTTATGGTTGTACAAAAATGTTATTTAATTATATGTGTTTATATAAAACTATTTTGGCTCATTGTTCCGTAGTTACTGTTATTGTTATTGACCTAGTTGGGATTCTATGTGCATGTTATTGACCTAGCTGGGATTCTATATGCACGCATATTGTTGTTGTTGCGTCACACAGGTACTTGTGATATACTGTTACCACGTCGCATGAGTACTTGTGACATATTGTTGCAGTGTCACACGGGTACTTGTGACACTACGAGACATGAGCTAACTGATTTATTGATTATTAATATTTATATTTATGTGTCACCGTACATATATGTTTATACCGTATTTTTTTTTGTTATGAAGTATTTATTCACTGTTTTAATTATTATCAATACTTTTGAGCATCATAATGATTTTAGCACTTAAACTATTTAAGTCAATTTTGTTCTTAATAGAGATCTTTACTATTACAAATTAACCAAAAATAAAGTTGAATCTCTTTATAATACATATATATATATATATATATATATGGGGTGAATTCATAAAGAGCCAAAAAATTTGTTGGTTTATTGTTTTTAGCAATCAATTTATATTTTATTATTTTTATCAATTTTGACGACTTTTGGACTAAATTATCCATAAGTTTTACTTTACTTGACATGTAACTTGGTTACATGCCATTTGATTCCAAGTTACATGCTAGTTGATTTTTCAAGTTACATGTCAATTAAGTTTTAAATTATATGCCAATTGACTTTCAACTTACTTGTCAATTGATTTCCAAATTTTTGGGTGGGTGAAGTAAAGACAAAATTGAGGGCAATCTTATCTATTCAAGGCTAAATGTAATAAATTTAATAAAATATAAAATTTTCTCTAAAAATAATAAACCAATAAATTTTTTGGTTACTTCTTGCAATTTCCTCTCTCTCTCTCTCTCTCTCTCTCTCTCTCTCTCTCTCTCTCTCTCTCTCTCTCTCTATATATATATATATATATATATTAATCTTTTCTTAATAGGTATTTGAAAGTCATTTGTCAATAATTGTTTCACACGATCATAAAATAAGTGTGTAAATCTGTCAAGAATATACCATTGACAAAAACTATTATTGATTAGAACCAGAACCATGATAAACTTAAAAACCATGATAATTTTTTTATTACACTACCTTTAACAACGTATATAAAACCGTTATCAAAACCCTTTCATAACGGTTTATAACGGTCATGAATAGCAATATTTCTTGTAATGCGAGGATCCACTTTCAAGAAATTCATAGCATTGATTCTTAAATGGAAGATAAAAATGACAGTATAGGATTAACCAAGTTAGAGCATCCACAATGGTGCTACTATTCAAGACCCAAATGAAGAAGACCCACTTTGGATCCACTTTTTGTTCCACAATGGTGTCTTTTAAGACCCAAAATATGAGACCCAAATGTGGGGCCCACCCAAGTAGACCCAAATTGGGTTCCACATTTGGAACTCAATTTGGGTCTTGCCCAATGATTGGGTTGGGTTCCCAACACTTCCCAATCATTGGGTTGGGCCCCTAAATATATATATCTATATATATATATATATATATATATATATATATATATTTATTTATTTATTTATATAATTTAAATTAAAATATATAACTATTAATTTTAATAATTATATATAATGAAAAAATATAAATAAATTTAATATATATATATATATATATATATATATTTCAATTATTTAAATTTAAATATATTATTATTAACTTCAATAACTATATATATAATGAAAAAAATATAAATAAATTTAATTTCAATTATAAAATTTTAGTTCAATGAAATTAAAATAATTTAAATGAAAACATTAATTTTTTGAAGGTTTGGAATCGGAACCAAACCTTTAAAATCGGAATCGAAACCGAACCTTCAAAACCGGAACCAAAACCGGTTTTGAAGGTTCGGTTTCGAAGGTTCGGTTTCGAAACCGGTCTCGAACTGGAACTGAAACCGAAACCGAACAGTCAAAACATCCAGAACCGAACCGGAACCGAGGAACCGAAATCTCTCCGAGGGAGGTTCCGATTTCAGTTTCGGTTTCGGTTTCGGTTTCGGTTTCGAAACCGCCACTTTCGAAACGGAGCAGGAACCGGAACCGACGCCATGTCTAATCGTAGACAATATTTTGTTTTAATTATTTATTTTTATTGTTAATGAAAAAATATAAATAAATTTAATATATATATATTTCAATTAATTAAATTTAAATATATTATTATTAACTTCAATAATTATATATATAATGAAAAAAATATAAATAAATTTAATTTCAATTATAAAATTTTAGTTCAATGAAATTAAAATTATTTAAATGAAAACATTAATTTTTTGAAGGTTTGGAATCGGAACCAAACCTTCAAAACCGGAATCGAGACCGAACCTTCAAAACCGGAACCAAAACCTGTTTTGAAGGTTCGGAATCAAAACCGGTCTGGAACTGAAACTGAAACCGAAACCGATACCGAACAGTCAAAACATCTGAAACCGAAACCGAAATCGAAATCGGAACCGGAACCGAAACCGGAACAGGAACAGAGGAACCGGAACCGGAACCGGAACCGGAATCCGAATCGGAATCTCTCTGAGGGAGGTTCCGGTTCCGGTTCCGGTTCCGATATAAATAAATTTAATATATATATTTCAATTATTTAAATTTAAATATAGTATTATTAATTTCAATAATTATATATATAATGACAAAATATATATAAATTTATTAATTTAATATATATTTCAATTATTTAAATTTAAATATAGTATTGCAAATTTCAATAATTATATATATAATGACAAAATATAAATAAATTTAATATATATTTTAAAATTATTATAATTTAAATATATTATTATTAATTTAAGTTATTATATAATTAATGAAAAAATATATAAATAATTGAAATTTCAATTATAAAATTTTATTTTAATGAAAATATTAATTTTTTAATTAATTTTACTAGACTTGAATTATGAATACTAGACTTGTCACATAATAAAATAACATTTTATTTAAAAATAAAAAACTATACATGTTACATTAATAGTTGTATTATGGCTCATTACCATAATTTATCCAAACATGCTCCATTAAATCTGATCGTAATGTATTATTTATCCCTCTATCGCGTATTCTACCAAGACGAGATGCAATATGAGCCCCTAACAAGGCAGGGTCACGTGCATATGCAGGAAGTTCGATGTTTTCTTCTTGTAACGGTACCCATGGTTGAAGGTCTGTGTGTCGTTCGTCCTCAATTATCATGTTATGCAATATAATGCACGTCTTCATGATCTTACAAAGATCATTTTTGTCCCAATATCTAACCGGATTGTGAGTGATCGCCCATCTACTTTGCAATACACCAAATGCACGTTCCACGTCCTTACGAGTAGCCTCGTGCTTCATAGCAAACAATCTTTCTTTACCACTAGTAGGGTGTGAGATTGATTGGATCAGTGTTGCCCACCTAGGGTAAATTCCATCAGTTAGAAAATATCCCATTGTATAATGGTGTCCGTTTACCTCGTAATTGACTGGTGTGTGTCTACCATGGATGAGATTGTCAAATAATGGTGAATGCTCAAGGACATTCAAATCATTATGTGAACCGGCCATACCAAAGAAAGCATGCCAAATCCACAAGTCTTTCGATGCAACCGCCTCTAATATTAGAGTGGGCTTATTATGATGACCTCTGTGTGTGCCATGCCAAGCAGTGGGACAATTCTTCCATTCCCAATGCATACAATCTAACGATCCGAGCATTCCAGGAAATCCTCTTGCATCTCCTTCTTGTAACAATCGTGCAACATCTTGTGTGTTTGGTGCCCGCATATATTGTGACTCGTACAATGCAATTACGACGTCACAAAAATGTTTCATACTCTCAACAACCGTCGTCTCTCCAATTTGTAAATATTCATCACAACAATCTGCCGTATAGCCATACGATAGTAAACGAATTGCAGCTGTCATCTTCTGTAATCCAGAAAGCCCCGGTCGACCAGTAGCATCATCCCTTTGCATGAAGTAAACATCGTGAGCTTCGACATTTGATAGGATTCGCAGAAATAAGTCACGCCCCATGCGAAATCGTCTCCGAAAATATTCCAATGGGTATTTACAATCGTTTGTAAAGTAGTCGTTCCAAAGCCGTACAACATCTGCTTTGAATAGTCGGTTCAAAACGATTCAGTTGGATCTAAATAAATATTCTGCTTGCGTATTGCGCGTTCAAACGGCTCCTACTAGTGGTTTCAATGCAGCAGACAATGTAAGTTACACTTTAAATTTCTTCCAATATTTATATATTCCACTTTCATTGTTTTAACATCTTCAAAAATTTTGGAATATAGCTTTGTATTCACATGCATGTGATCTAAACGGAATACAAACCGTAACTTTCATTGTTTTAACATCTTCAAAAATTTTGGAATATAGCTTTGTATTCACATGCATGTGATCCAAACGGAATACAAACCGTAACTTTCATTGTTTTAACATCTTCATAAATTTGTAATACATCTTCACTATTATAAATAAATTTTGTTTTGATAGGAAATTGCAGCGAAACACATCTTCCAAGAAACTCACGGTAAACCGTTTATATTGGAAGCATGTTGGGCTATTGTGAAGGACACTGCAAAGTGGTATCATTACGTGGAAGGTGTGAAAGGACGACAACATAAGGGTGATACTAATAACTATCCGTTTGACCTGAACTCAGAAAATTCAGGTGCCGATGAGTGTATGAGAACACCCGATGGACGTCCATCGCCGAGTTCAGTTAACCTTAGTGATGATGGTTCACCGTTTAGTCAATTTGAAGGACTTGAACGTCCCCCTGGACGTAAAGCGTCAAAAGCTAGAAAACAAAAGGCAAAGCCTTATAACGTTAATTTGTTATCTGAGGATATTCTCGGATATGAGGCTCGGAGTAACGAATTATATGAACGTGATGTAGCGTTGAAGGCGGCTGCAGAAGAAAGAAAAAGAAATTTTGTTCGTGAGATGGAAGAAAAAAAATTAGAATTTGCGGGAAAAGACCTTGCAGAGAGGGAAAAACAACGAATAGTAGATGAAAAAAAATTTGAATCTAAAATTATGTTTTGCGATCCAAACTCGTTGCCCTCACCTGAAGCAAGAATTTGGCTAATACAGCAACAAAGGGATATAATTAGAAAAAATGGTGGTGGTGGTTGTAGTGATAGTCGATCGTAAACACTGTTTTGTTTTAAATATTTATTTTTGTTGATGTAATTCGGTTGTGCTAATTTTAAATGAATAAATTGTTTTATTTTAAATTAATTATAATTTGTTAAATAATTATTGATAGTGTTGATATTTTAAATAAATTATATAATTTGAATAAAAACATTAATTTTTTGAAGGTCTAGAATCGAAACCGAAACCGAACCTATGAAATTGAAACCGAAATCGAAACTGAAACCGAAACCGAAACCGAACCATCGAAACAGAAATTGAAATCGAAACCGAAACCGAAACCGAACCATCGAAGCCGAAGCCAAAGCCGAAGCTGAAGCTGAAACCGAAACTGAAACTGAAACCGAAACCGAAACCGAAACCGAACCATTGAAACCGAAATCGAAATCGAAATCGAAACCGAACCATCGAAACCGAAACCAAAACCAAAACCGAAACCGAAACCGAAACCAAAACCGAAACCGAACCATCGAAACCAAAATCGAAATCAAAACCGAACCATCGAAGCCGAAGCTGAAGCCGAAGCCGAAGCCGAAGCCGAAACTGAAACCGAAACCAAAACCGAAACCCAAGTCTGGAACCGAAATTTGAAACCGAAACCGAAACCGAAACCGAAGCCGAAGCCGAAGCCGGAATCGAAGCCGGAATCAAAATCGGAATCGGAATCGGAATCGGAATCGGAATCAGAATTGGAATCGGATTCAGAATCGGAATCGGATTCGGAATCGGAATTGGAATCGGAATCGGAATCGGAATCGGAATCGGAATCGGAATCGGAATCGGAATCGGAATCGGAATGGAAACCGAAACCGGAACCGAAACCGAAACCGAAACCGAAACCGAAACCGAAACCGAAACCGAAACTGAGACCGAACCTGAACCATCGGAACCCAAACCGGACCGGAACCCAACCGAACTGAAACCGGTGCCATGTCTAGTCTTATATAATATTTTGTTTTAAATATTTATTTTTATTGTTGATGTAATTCGGTTGTGAAAAATTTATTTTAAATTAATAATAATTTGTTAAATAATTATTGAATATATATATAGATATATATATATATATATATATATAATATTTTAAAGAAGAGTAATGATTGTTTGGAAAAAAGTTTAAAAAGTGGATCCACTTTTAGTTTTTCAATTGAAAACCATTATGGGAAAATGAGACCCAAATAAATGAGAGTCAAATGAGAAGACCCATTTTTACTATTCAAGAGCCATTTTTGGTGATGTGGCAATAAATGGGTCTTGAATAGTGCCACCACCATTGTGGATGCTCTTAGAGTCAGCTTGTTAATATGTTATTATGTGTACTTCTTGTTTTGTCGGTTAGTAGAGTCAGTTATTGCAACTGTTATTGTGTGCAGTCTTTGTGTCGTCGCGCGGGATTCCCGCATCGATAAAGGCTAATCCATTTTCATTTCAATCTCAAAATATTCAAGTAAAACAAAGTGTTTATTAACGGATAGCATGAAAATTTAATCTCAAAATTAAATGTGTAAAAATATAAATATTCTATTAAATGTGTCAACCCTAATTCTAGCTGAGAGTTTAGAAAGAAAGAATTGAGAGTAAAACAAAACTTGACATGATAAAAGTAGATTGCTCGCGACTAAATATGAATATTCATGAACCCGGCAAAGTTTGAAGACTCTTTGCTGCTCCTACAAGACCTGTCAACTTGCCTCACAAAAACCGCTTCTCTCCTCTAGGAGATCTTGGGTGCATCCATGGTACATGACAACATGATGCACCATGCATCCCACTGCACCCAAGTTTTTACCCCTCTTCTCTTCTCTTCTCTTCTCTTCTCTGTTTTGCTATATGTATTTTTGCTGCCTTCTATTGACAGAGGAAACCCAACATCATCTATTGTTTTATTAGGCCACATGTTTTATTTTATATGAAAAACAATTGCACCAATGACTTGAGTATATATCGGATAGACTCTAATCTCCTCTTGAGTAAACATTGTCTTAATTCTTAATCAAGCAATCTATTAGCAAACAAACATCACTATACACGCGGAAGCGTTGCCGGATAGAACACAAACCAACACAATAACAAAGAAAAGATAAGATGAAGAGAAGTAATTAAATCCAATCACACACAACACAAGAATTTACGTGGAAATCTAAATCAGGGAAAAAACCACGGCCGTCAGAACGACAAGAGAAAGTTTCAATATGTAGTAAATTATTACAACCACACACTCATGATCTCTCTCTAAATAATACCCCAAACCTAGTTACACCCAATGCTCACTTTGAGATCTCTCTAGTATTTGCTATTTTGCTCCACCCACATAACCTAGTTATTATGGTCTATTTATATGAATTACAGGGAGTTTAAACTAGCAAGGAAATCTATCTTATAGTCATACAAGATTTACTTGTTCCACATAAACTTTATTTCCTTTTATAATAAGTCTTTTTGTAAAGGAGAAATCCTTTTCCTATTTGAACTTCTAGAAACAACCTATTTCCTCTTCCATGAATATTTCCTGATTCAACGCATGCTTGCGATTAACTACGACTCAAGTTGTGGTTGGCCACCCGCTTCCTAAACCGTGTTGAACTTGATCACTCAAAAAACCGTGATCTATGCGCCACATCATTGTCGATCGTTGTCATGGCCGTTGTGAGAGCCACAGCGCCACCCACACCGTGAAGCACTGGAATTGGACTGCTCTTGTTGCCGCTGTAGATATTCACAGCGCTTGACCACTGCTGTCAAAGCCACAGCGGCAGTGACAGTGGTAAGCAACGTTTTTCGCTTCTACTGTTTGTCACGTTCTCCAAACCTCCCTCAAACATAACCTCATACTCCCAAACGCTCTCACGTCTCTAGGAAGTCTCCGCATTGGTATATCGTGTTTGATAACCATTGGAAATTCAAGCCATATCCAACACAATCCAATAACTCTAATTAAACAATTAGGAAATGCATATTGCCGCTAAGAAAATATTCTCATCGCTAACCAACTTAAATTTTTCATCATCATAATATACACCTCACCCCAATATATAAAGTTGTTGCATATCCCATCTTAGCTTGAGTGGTAAACATCTCTCCTTCCATGTTTGTGATTAAGGATTCCAGTTTCACCATACGTATTTTACAAGCATGTGTGATGAGTTTTCTACTCAATGTTGTGCTAGTAGATATCTTGTATGTGGGGAGTTCTCTCTGAAATGGTGTGGAAGTTGATATCTTTCTATTGTAAGAGTAGATATTCGGATCCCATGTATATATCTAATTATTTTATTTATAAAGCGCTTTCAGTTTTCACTATTGAAAGGCATATTAATTAGCTATTCCAAAAGCATTACTTTTCATAGTCCATAGATAGCTGTTTCTACGCTCATCTGTGAAGATTAGACATAAAGGTTTAACAACCATGAAGTGAAGAAAATTTTAAACCTCACAACCCATCAAGAGGACAGTTTTTACTAGCATGACCATCAAGAAAGTGCATGTTGTTGATTTTAGAATATTAATATATTATTCTTCATGTAAAAAAGCTGTGAGTTTTGTAGTTTTGTATATTATGAATTACAATATAAGAGGGTTTATATAGCAACCTAGAGTGACCTAGAAACCCTACTAGAGATACAATTAGGAAAGACTACTTTGTATACAAGAATGTAGGAGATATATACTATAAACTAGGATGATGTAGGAGATATCGTAACACCCCCCCTCAAACTGGACGGCCTTGGATGATCGAGTTTGGAAGTGAGCTGCTGGTGACGACGTTTGTGGAGACCTTTGGTAAGGAAATCAGTTAGTTGATTAGCAGAGGGAACAAAAGTGACTCGATGGCTGTCAAGAGCCACTTTTTCACGGACAAAATGATAGTCCAATTCAATATGACAAGAGTGAGCATGATGGACAGGGTTGGTACTGAGATAGGTGGCATTGATGTTGTCACAGTAGAGCAAGGTAGGAAACGATACAGGGCAGCCAAGTTCATGGAGGAGGAAGCTGACCCATACAGTTTCTGCACAGGCGTGAGCCAATGATTGATATTCCGACTCAGTGCTAGAACGAGCAATAGTAGGTTGCTTCTTGGAACACCAAGAGACAAGAGTTGAATCCAAGAAGATTAGGTAGCCAGTGGTGGAAAGCCTAGTGTCAGGATAGCCAGCCCAATCTGCATCAGAGAAAGCTTGAATGGTCAGCGGCTAAGGAGATGAGCTGATGATAATGCCGTGATCAATAGAGCCCTTGAGGTAGCAAAGAAATCGTTTTATTGCTATTAAGTGAGGTTGGCGTGGTGCACTAAGAAATTGAGCAACAGAGCTTACGGCAAAGGCAATGTTAGGACAGGTCAAGGTAAGATACTACAAGAACCAGTTGACGAAATTCTATAGCATTGTCTAGAGCGTCCCCTCCATCAGCAGTGAGTTTCATGTTGGTAGTCATAGGTGTGGAGCAAGGCTTGCACTCGCTCATGGAGTTATGGTGAAGAAGATCCAACGTGTACTTGACCTGTGAGATATGTAATCCTTCCAAATGGGAATTAACTTTAAGACCAAGGAAGTACCGTAACGAACCTAAGTCCTTCACATCAAATTCTCTGCCAAGTTGGTCTACACAAAGAGCTATAAAGTCGGCATGGCTGCCAGTTAATACAATATCGTCAACATATAATAGTAGGTAAAGAGTGTGACTTTTATGTTGATAAATAAAGAGTGACGAATCAGCCTTGCTTTGAACGAATCCGAAATGAAGAAAGAAAGTGCTAAAACGACTAAACCATGCACGAGGTGCCTGTTTGAGTCCATAAAGAGCCTTTTGTAACCTGCAAACATGTTGTGGACGCTACGGATCCTCAAAACCAGGTGGCTGAGTCATGTAAACCTCTTCACGAAGAATGCCATCTAAGAAGGCATTTTTAATGTCCAACTGACGAAGTAGCCAAGATTTTGTGATAGCCAGACAAAGGACCATGCGAATTGTGGCAAGTTTGACAACAGGGTTGAAAGTCTCATCATAATCGAGGCCAGGTTGTTGATGAAATCCTTTCGCAACAAGTCGGGCTTTGTATCGTTCTATTGAGCCATCTGAGTGACGCTTGATTCGGAAAACCCACCTGCACCTAACTGTGTTATGAGAGGGAGATCGCGGAACTAGAGTCCAGGTGTCATTTTTGACGAGAGCGTTGAATTCCTCAGCCATAGCATTACGCCATTCAGAATGCTTGACAGCTTGTGTGATGTAGGTTGGTTCATAGGGTTGAGATAAAATAGATGCATGTGCTTCAGAAATAGGATAGCGAATTGTGCCATCGGTACGAACCTTGGGCTGCCGAATGCCATCACGTAACTGAGTGGTCATGTGATGAGTGGGAAGAGGCGGAACTAGTTGGACTGATGTTGCGAAGGCTAGTGGTGCAGGTGTAGCAGCTGGTTCCGACGGTGCTGGAGCAGCATATGGTGGTGCAGGTGTAGCAAATATTTTCGTCACTGCTAGAGTGGGTACTGGTTGCTGTCGGTCGAGCAGCTCAGTCAACTCGAGCTAGGTTGGAGGCGGACGTGGAACTGCAGCAGGTGGTGAAATGAAGTGATGAAGTTCCAGTGTTGCCAATGGTGAAGAGCTAGCCAATATCTGTTTGCTATCAAAGGGAAATTTTGATTCGTTAAAATAACATGACGCAAAATATATACCCATTAAGTTACCTGATCAAGACACCGATAATCCTTATGATGAGCACTATATCCCAGAAAAACACATTAAGTGGAACGTGGTTGAAGTTTATTAGACACATATGACCCAAGATGAGGAAAGCAAGCGCACCAAAAAATGCGAAGATGATCATAGCTAGGATTTCTACGAAAAAGCATTAAGTATGGAGAGGACCACTCGAGAGTTCGCGTAGGTAAGAGATTTATTAGGTAAACAGAAGTTAAGGCTGCCTCAACCCATAAATTAAGTGGTGCATGAGCCACATATAACAATGTGCGAGTCATGTCCGCAATATGGCGGTGCTTGCGCTTGGCAAGACTGTTTTGTTGAGGTGTGTAAGGACATGAACGACGCTGGTGAATGCCTAAATTGTGACAAAAGTCTGTAAATTTTGAATTGACATATTCAGTACCACTATCACTTTGTAAAATTTGAACCGAAGATTTAAAAAGATTTTTAACCATGGAAACAAAAGTGCAAAAATGTGTAAAGACTTCAGATTTTTTATGCATTGGATAAAACCATGAGTAGCGCGAAAATTCGTCAGTAAATAAAACATAGTATTTAAATCCAGACACAAAGGTAATAGAAGACATCCAAACATCAGAGTGAATTAATGAAAATGGAAAAGATGCATATATTTCATTTGAAATAAATGGAAGCTTATGAGACTTGCAAGAAGCGCAGTCATTACAAAAATCAAAATTACTTGAAAAACTAGAACCTAAGCGACGAAGGACAGTAGACGATGGGTGACCAAGACGAATATGCCAAAGATTGGAGGCGGTGGCTGCTAAGGCAATAGGCTTTGGTTGAGAGAACAAATAAAGACCATCCTTACATGGGCTCTGAAATAGAGGAACACCTAAGGTGAGATTAGAGATAATATAACCTGAGGGAGTGAAGGTAAAACTAAAATTATTATCTTGAGTAAAGCGAGCAACAAACATTAAATTTTTGTTTAGAGAAGGAGCATGGTAGACATTTTAAAGAGAAAGCTTGTGAGAGCCTAGTGACATATGAATATTACCAGTGTTGATAATGGGAAGAGAGTCCCCATTACCGAGTAGGACAGAGGTATTACCATTAAATGTGATAGAATCTAGAGGAGTAGTACTCGTCATATGGTGAGTGGCACCAGTGTCAGGATACCAGGTAAAATCAGGAGGAGGCGGATATTGAGCGACATGCAGTCCCGCAAATGGAGCAGTAAGAGATTCAGGACCATGATATTGGTGAGGGCAATTTGAGTATGAATGCTGATGAGTGTAGCATGTGGAGCACCATTGGGATGCTTGAGCTTGAGAGGGATGAGAACCAAGAAGACCACGCCCACTATTCTGTTGTGGCCAATAATAACCATGACCAGAACCATAATTTGAGTAATCAGGAGATGAATGCCAGGAGGCATGACCACTTCCACGGAAATTTCCACGACGGCCATGACAACCATTACCACGAGACTGACCACGTCCAGGAGAAGGACCGTGAGTTATGTTTGCAGTGGGAATAGAGGATTCAGTGGTGACAAGAGCTGTGGTGCTGCCGGTAGAATTAGTGGGTTTGGTTCGGGTTCGCAACAATTGAGACTCATAAGAGAGAAGACGGGCACAGAGGTCTTCAAACCTCGGTAGCGGAGGAAAATTCAAGATTGCCGTAACGATCATGGCATAATTCGGATCGAGACCTCAGAGAACAGCGGTAACTAGATCAGTAGATGAAACCAGTTCACAAATGGCTGCAAGAGAGTCAGAGAGAGACTTAGCGTGTTGAAGGTATGTAGAAATTGTCTTTGTACCTTTGTTCATGTCTATTAGCTGAAAGCGGATGTTGGCTGCATTCGCAACCAATTGTTGAGAGAAATTGTTTTTGAGGCATGTCCACATGTCCAAAGCAGAGGTATGACCAACAATTAGAGAAAGCATTGGCTTGGTCATGGTGGCCACCAAGTAACTGACATCTAGTTGGTCTTGCTGAAACTTGTTGAGGTAGTCGGGGTTTGGGCTAGAGGCAACTGTTGACGGTGAAATTTGGATTGCCACGCACTCAACAATTATATCAATTTAATATAAAACGAGAAAATTAAGAACGCATGCAAAAGACAGATTTTACGTGGAAAACCCTTGAATGGGAAAAAACCACGGCGCCCCCTGAGGGCAGAAGAATAATACTAGGTTTTTGTTGCCTTGTTACACACTTAGATCTCTCTTACAATTGCTCTCTTCTCTCTCTAGATTTCCGAACCCCCTCCTCATGGGATAGGTGGTTCTATTTATACATGTCTAATTAGGGTTTCCCTTTGTTTTTAGCCGCGTTGGTGGTAGATTTCCCTCTTTGATTCGTACTAGGATTCCTCTCTTTGTCACAGGCTAGGATGTTTCTCTTATCTCTTTACGATTCCTTGTTGCCATGGGTCTTCTAAAGTTTAGGGTTGATTTCTGTGTTTCTGCCGAGTCGGTTCGGGCCCAGTACGCTGATGCAGCGAATACCTTTACTTCTGGGTTTTATCCTTCGGCGACCGCGTTTCTACCTGTGGCGAGTATATATCTAGTTCTGGCGACCATGCCTTTGACTTTATTGGTTTAAGGCAGCAATATTCTGGCTCGCCACATTTTCTCCCTTTGACCCGGTCAATGAGTGACGTGGTAACCTTCTCTTCATTATCTATTTGGCTCTTTTGGTGACGTGTCTGCTTGGCGAATTTATACATACAACAGCAACGGTGTCAGTAGAAGGAAGGGAACGAGATGGAGCTGGTGCAGTACCATCAACGTAGCAGTACAGGCCATGGCCAATGAGAAATGGATGTAATTGCGCAGTCCATAGGAGGTAGTTAGATTCCGAGAGTTTGAGAAAATTAGCAATGGTAGGTCCTGGTAATTTCGATGAGGAAGAAGAGGTTGAGGAGGAAGTAGAGGAGGAAGCAGTGGTCATTGTAGCTTGCGGAAGAGAGGATCAGAAAAGAAAAAAAAAATAAAATAAAATAGGTTTCGTTAGAAAAGCGGCAGCTCTGATACCATGTGAGTTTTGTATTTCTGTATATTATTGATGTAAATAGTCTATGAAAATAGAAGAAATTCTTCTGGCTCAGTATGAGCTCAACAAGAGATTTCATTAATGAAAAATTCCTCTCGAAAGAGTACAAGCATAGCTTCTGTAAATGAGCAAAACAAGCTAAAAACTAAAACTGACCACAACACACCATATAAAGGAAAGTAATCTAATGACACCAACAAATCACTCTTTGCCAGGTGGCTTTTAAAAGAAGACAAAATACCAAAACAGAAAATAAATGAGCAACAACAATGTGCTACATCAACTCAATGCTACCCTCAAAAGAAACTCGACCTCGAGTTTATTCAACCTGCACAGTGTTGTTATCAGGTGGGTGGTAAGCAAAGAGATCAGCAACATTGAAGGTGGAAGAAATATGAAGATGAGGAGGCAAGTTGAGAACATAAGCATTGGTGCTCAATTTCTTCACAATTCTACAGGGGCCAATCTTCTTCACATGAAGCTTGTTGTAGGTACTAACCGGGAACCTCTCTTTGCTTAGATAAGCCATAACTAAGTCCCCTTCTTGAAACTCAGTGTGTCACCGATGAGCATCAGTTGCTTTTTTATAACTAGCGCTGGCAGCCTTGAGTCGGGATTTCACTTCCTATTGTAACTAAACGATGTGTTCAGCAAGGGACATTGCAGAATGACTCTTAATGATTGGTAGAGAGGCTAGATCAACTGTCTAATTGGGAACCTTTGTGTAAACCACTGTAAAAGGCGCAAAACTTGTTGATCGATTCACCATGTTGTTGAAAGCGAACTCAACTTGAGGCAATGCAGCGTCCCACTGCTTGGGATGGTCACCAGCCACACTTCGCAATATGTTACCAAGGGTACGATTTGCCACCTCCGTCTGCCCATCCGTTTGGGGATGATTGATGCGCCCCAAAACGGTCTATAATAAAGCGTCCTCCGGCGGCGCCAATGACTCGATCGGCGCACGCGGGACACGCGGTAGTTCTATAAACTACCAAAAAATAAACGGGGCGCGTTTGTCTTTCCGCAAGCGCACGGATCGTTACGATCGCATAGCGGCGAGTACGGTTCGTTCCACAGGGAACCCGTGAGGTATCTTTTATCGGTTTTAGTCTTATATGTTATATATATACTATTTACACTAATTACAACATTATTTACATGCATAAAAAGTAAATGGTGGAGGATGGCATGTAAGCATTTAAACTAAGAGGATGGCAAGAAAGCAATTTAAACTAACTAATAACTAAATTAAGCTAAGATGGCAATCTAATTAAATTACACTACAACTAAGGATTGTCATCTCCTTAGTAACTAATTAATCTATCAATTAAACTACCACTACAATTACCTAAATTAAATTAACTAAACTAACTAATTAAACTAATTACCATCTAATGCAATGGTTTTACAAAAGTGGTAATGAGAGATAGGATGTTGGGATATTGATGTACACATGTAATTATCCAATCAATTAGTTGATTCCTATTAACCTAGGATAGTCTTTAACATTTAATAAAGACACATGCATCAAGAGTTATTCATGCATGGTCCAAATTGTATTATATGCTAATTAACTTGTTAATTAATTCAACATATATATGAATTGAGACTCAATATAGAAAACCAACATATTTCATAGATAATATACAAAGTATACCAAAACCCAACATCAACACTTAGTTACATGAACAACTAAGGTGGTGTGGTGGTGAGAAATTACATTACACTAAACTAAACTAAGTTAAACTAAGCTAATTTAGACTAATTGGGTGTAATTTGGTGTCTATTTGGATATTTGGGAGGTAGTGTTTAGGTTAGGGGAGGAAATATATATATGGGGGACTGTTTTGGGGAGGTTTTGGACGTGCAAAATTCCAAGTCGGTTGCTCCGGCGGGCTTGTCATCCATGGCCGGCGAGCTCTTGCCCGCCGCCGAAGCTCGCCGTGAAGAAATTGAAGACGGTGGCGAGTTCTGACCTTCTGGATCGTGGGAATGAAGTCGCCACATGAACCCGCCAAGATTTGGCGAGCTTGGACGCTCTGGAAGGCGGGAGAATGGCCGCTGAACCGAGCTTGAAGGTTTGCTCAACCATGAAGGTTTGGAGGATTTGTTGGAGTTGAAAACCTTTGCATGGGAGGCCAAAAGTGGGTGCAATAGGACCACCGTGGAGTGGGCTTCCGATCTGGGCGGAGAACCGTCGGAAAAGTGGCCGAAAAATGGCCGGAATCGGTCGCCAAAGTCGTCGGGTCGGTACCAGGTCGAGTCGAGTCGAGTCGAGTCGGGTCGGGTCGGGTCGGGTCGGGTCTGACCGGGTCGGGCTGACCCGGTTGCTTGAGGAAGACGACCTGACGTCATGCTAACGTCAGGCGTGACGCAGGTGGCATCCAAACGACGTCGTTCCAGGCTGCTGATGTGATGACGTCATCAATGACGTCATGCTGACGTGTACGAGGGTCAAAACGACGTCGTCCAGGGCTGACGTGGCAGGCGTTCTGTGCGTTGGCTGGCTAATTGCAGTTTGTACCCCTGATCTTTCCTCTATTCATAGAATCTTCAATAATTGCCCGAATATTACACTTTTGCCCCTGAATTGTCCAAAATGACATAATTGCCCCTGAACTTCCCTATTTACCTGAAACACTTATTTTATCCGTTAAATACCCGGTTTTACCCGAGGAATAAGCACAAAAAGATAGGAAAAGAGAGCGCTAAATGTGAACATTTGGAGCGTGATCAATGATAAGCATTGCTATAATGGAGGTCAGTCTGAAAATGCCGCCATAACTCCTTCCAAAAATGACTCATGAATTTCACATCGCGGTCATTGACAATACTCTTAGGTATCCTATGAAGGCGGACCACTTCTCGAAAGAACAAGTGTGCTACAAAGCTAGCATCTGCAGATTTTTGGCTAGGTAAAAAGTGAGCCATTTTGGAGAACCTGTCCACCATAACAAAGATGGCATCAATGTTTCATTGTGTACAAGGTAGCCCCAACACAAAATCCATGGAAAGGTCTTCCCAAATGTTGTCAGGTATTGGAAGAGGCTGATAAAGGCCTATGTTTTGGTGCTGTCCTTTTGCTGTTTGGCAAACACCGCAGCGCTCCACAAATTTGGCAACATCTTTTCTGAGTTGTGGCCAAAAGAAACGATCACCAACAAGGTAGATTGTCTTGTCTCTACCTGTGTGAGCAACTAACCCACCACAATGCAGCTCATGAATCAATTGTTCCCGTAGAGAGTGGCGTGGAATACACAACCTAGGACCACGAAATAAGTATCCTCCCTACAGCTGAAACTCAGATACAAACTCATACCTAGAACATTTTTCCCAAATGCCTCCAAAGTCAGGATCACATTCATAGTTATCCTTAAGTACTTCAAAACCATTTACCTCAGTTTGCATTACAGTAAGGAGAGTAGAACGTTGGCTACTTTGTTAAGGTGACCAGCTTTATGCTTAAACACAAAAGTAAAACGTTGAATGAACAACACCCATCGAGCAAGCATACAGCTCATATTTCGTTGGGAATTGACATACTACAGTGTCTTGTGATCACAGTGTAAAAGAAACTCATTATGCACTAAATAGTGCTCCCATTGGTGAAAGGCTCGAACAATGGCATAGAACTCCTGTTCGTAAGTTGTCCATTTTTGACGAGCTTTTGAGAGTTTCTCGCTGAAAAACTCTATAGGACGTCCTTCTTGTGAGAGTACAGCACCTATGCCAGTCATTGATGCGTCAGTTTCAACCTCAAACAACTTCTTAAAGTTCAGAAGAGCCAAGACATGGGCAGAGGTCAATCTACCTTTAATTGCAGAAAAACTGTCAGCTTGTGGTGTTCCCCAACTGAATTTCTCCTTTTTGAGACAACCTATGAGTGGGGCTACAATAGAACTAAACCCTTTTATAAAACATCGATAGTAAGTTGCCAAACCCAAGAATCTCTGCAGTTCCGTCACTGTTTGAGGTCTCGGCCAAGCATTAATAGCTTGAACTTTCTTATGATCTGCGTGAATTCCCTTTTCACTGATCATGAACCCAAGAAAGAGTAACTTGCTAGACATGAACTCACACTTTTTCAAGTTGAGAAACAATTTATTCTTTCTCAACACTTGAAGAACTGATTGCAAGTGTTCAAGATAACTCTCTTTAGTCTTGCTATGGATCACGATGTCATCAAAGTATACCACAACACAAGTGTTAGAAAAAGGTTTGAGGACCTCATTCATCAATCGCATGAAAGTACTTAGGGCGTTACATAACCCAAAAGGCATGACTTGCCACTCAAATAGACCATCCTTAGTCTTGAACGCGGTTTTCCATTTGTCTCCGGGACAAATCCTTATTTGATGGTAGCCGCTCCACAAGTCAAGTTTAGAGAAAACCTTTGCACCTTCTAAGCGATCTAACATATCCTCAAGGCGGGGTATAGGAAAGCGATACTTAACGGTGATCTTGTTGATAGCACGACTGTCGATACACATCCGCCACGAACCATCCTTCTTGGGAACTAGCAATGCTGGAACGGCATATGGGCTCAAACTTGGTCAAATAAGATTCTTGGACAGCAAATCATCAACAATTCCATTGAGAATTTCATGTTCTTTCGGTCTCATTCGGTAATGTGGAAGATTGGGAAGACTTATTCTTGGAATAAGATCAATTTTATGTTGGATTTCTCGCATTGGAGAAAGGGTTGAAGGGAGCTCTTCTAGAGATAAATCAGCATTTTCATCCAAAATCTTTTGTAGAGCTTTCGAAGCTTTGGGGTTGCTATGACATTCAACTTGTTCTTTGACTAACAAAGCAAGTAGGATTTCACTTTCTCTGGCCTTCTGTTGTAAAACTTGTGCAGTAACAGTGAACAAAGCTTGACTACCTGACACTTCTTCCTTTTGTTTAGTAAATTTAGAAGAGTGGGACAAAAGAACAATCTTCTTGCCATGCAATTGAAAAGTGTAGGTGTTGGCAAACCCATCATGTATAGCCCTCCTATCGAATTGCCAAGGCCGTCCCAACAGAATGTGGCATGCATCCATTTCGACAACGTCACACTCCACCTTATCCAAATAACTCTTCCTAATTGAGAACGACAGTTTGCACACCTCGGTGACCCTACTCTCAGATCCCTTTTTAATCCAACCTAACTTATATGGCTTAGGATGCTTTTCAGTGGGTAATTGCAAAGCTTTGACCAAGGCTTTTGACACAATATTCTCACAAGAACCACTGTCAATGATAACTTCGCAAACATTTTTATTAACAGTGCAGTGCGTACGAAAAAGTGAATGTCGCTGGTTGGAACAAGATTGGGTCAACAACAAATGTTCAATAATACAAACCACCAGATCTCCTTGATCACCTCCGAGAATTTCAATGTCTTCTCCCTCCACGATATGCTCACCTACTTCATACTCATCATCCTCACCGTCATTTTCCACTATATTGGCATGTGGACGTTGGGGACATTCGTTGGAACGGTGGCCAACTTGACCACATCGAAAACACTTTCCTGGCATAGGCCGAGCATAAGGATTCGGTGCTTTCGCTGCTGGTTTTATAGCCTGTTTCTGTTGAGAATTCTGTGTATCTTCTTCCTTTCTCCCATGAGTAAAATTACCTTGTGACTTAGAAAAATCTCCATGACCAACACTAGTAGCTCTTTTGGTTGAAGGGGTTTTAGAAGCTTGTCATAATAGCTGTTTTTCACCTTGAAAAGATAGACTTACCGTCTCTGATAAGCTCCAAACAGTCTGCAATTCCATCCGTTCCTGTATTTCTTCATTGAGTCCACTCATGAACCTAGCAATTTGTTGGTCCTCATTTTCAACCACACTATTACGAGCCCTAAGCCGATAGAATTCTTCAACATACTCCTTAACAGTCCGAGAACCCCGTCGATAATTCAAGTATTGCAGATAAAGAGTCTGAGCATAATTGGTTGGTAAAAACCTCTATTTCAACATCTATTTCATACGATTCCAAGGCGAGATTGGCCTCTTGCCTTCCAAAACCCGACCATGTGTGTATCTATTTCCACCAAGCATGAGCTCCTCCTTTGAGCTTATAAGAGACCAATTTCACCCTCATATCTTCAGTGACAGTCATACACTCAAAATAATTTTCCACATTATCAAGCCAATCAAGAAAATCTTCAATGTGTAAATAACCATCAAAACTTGGTAATTCCATCTTAAATCGGAACTTTGAATTTCGCATCATACCTGGATTAACACGAGGCTGAGTGTTATGCTCACGAAATCTGTGTCCTCCAAATCGATTCCCTTTATGGATTATTGAACCTTCATCAGAGTCAAAATCTGAGTAGTGAGAAAATCGATCTAGTTGCGAATCGTCATCTCTAAGATCAGAGAATTCAGATTGAGCAACTGCAGCACGTCGCCAATGATGTCCAATGCCTTCTGCAACTGGATTTCGTGTCAAATCACGTTCTCCACCTCATGGAACCATCGGAGTCACCACCTCGCCATTGGGACGCTCTGTTAGCAGCTAGCGGATCTCGTCCGTGAAGGATTTCATCCGACGCTCCATCCCTTGCTCAAGCTTCTCCGTGGCTGCCTAGAGAGCCTTTGAATCCCGATCAATGTCGCGAATTCAACTACCATCCCCATCGCCGCTGGTCATCGCAAAGCGAAGGGAAAAAACCTTGCTCTGAATACCACTTGACGTAAATAGTCTATGAAAATAGAAGAAATTCTACTAGCTCAGTATGAGCTCAGCAAGAGATTTCATTAATGGAAAATTCCTCTTGAAAGAGTACAAGCACAGCTTCTGTAAATGTGCAAAACAAGCTAAAAAACTAAAATTGACCACAACGCACCATATAAAGGAAAAGTAATCTAATGACACCAACAAATCACTCTTTGCCAGGTGGCTTTTAAAAGAAGACAAAATACCAAAATAGAAAATAAATAAGCAACAACAATGTGCTACATCAATTATGAATTACAATATAAGAGGGTTTATATAGCAGCCTAGAATGACCTAGAAACCCTACTAGAGATACAATTAGGAAAGACTACTTTATATACAAGAATGTAGGAGATATATACTATAAACTAGGATGATATAGGAGATCTCGTAACAAAAACATCCACCTGATAAGGATGCAGGTCAATTTTAATGTGATGAATCTGTCTCACTGAAGATTTTCCTCTTAATCGGTGCAAAGACACGTGTTGTAGTGAAAGGAAGAGATAGAGATGAACTTATAATGAATGAATTTAAACACTAAAACAACATATGATTCAAACAAATTTATAATGAATTTTGATTTCTCTCATAAATATATTTAGCCAAGAGATAGATATGTAAGCCAAATAAGTTATATAAAAAATTATTAAATTTTAAGTTGAAATACTGCATGCTTTTACCACCATTCTTTCTGTCTGGCGATGGCCACTTCTACTGATTTTATTGTTACTAATCAATACTCAATTTTTATTTTTTTTTCACTCCACAGCAAGAAAATTTCAAAAATATGTACCCAATAAAATATATTGATCATCTTTTTTCTTCAACATTTCTTCCCTCTCTTTTTTGATCTATCAACAGTTACTCAATCATAGATGTACAAAATTTGGGTATAATGATGAGACGTTCGGACTTGAGTGGGATTAAAATTAAAAAATGTGAAATATAATACAAAATAATATATGTTTGATTGAATACTTGCAATTACGTCGCATGTCATTGTTAATGACAGTCTCTATCGCACCGAGAATTTTCTTCCGCCCGTGATCTTATTTAATTATTAGGGACCAATTTACACTGGCATTTTGTATAAAGAAAAAGAAGAATAAGGTATGTAGCTCCTCGGCTCCTTGAACCACAATAGCATTTTGTGTTTTGACGATAGGGTGCAACATAGACTAATGAATATTGACAAAGTCAGACAAATATTGACTTGGTTTTGGTTAGATCATGTGACTAGGATGAGTCTTGCCTGTCCTTAATCATTTTACCAGGTACAAATTCAAACGGTAATACAAATCGTTACTTGAATATTTATGTTTTGTTATAGTTGATGTAAAACTACAAAAAGCCCAGGAAACAAACACAACTCTCAAAGTTGTATCTATCTATAATAGTGGGTAGTCCAATGAACACATCCCACATGAAATTTGAGCAAGTCTCGTGAACCAACAGGGACCCAACTAATATTATCACCATTTGTAATCTTATATCAACTAAGGAACAAACTTTAAAACAATACAAAAACACCTGTCACCTTTTGAGCTGTTTTGGTGATTACAATTCAAGGCTGCAACTTTGCAGTTCACTGAATTTTCCATGAAATTCCTTAAGACCCTTAACCTCTCTCGAATCTAAACCTATAAATAAAGTCTCATCAGCTTAAAAAGCTTACGCTGTTTGTGTGAAAGTGAACTCATGAAGATGTCTTGGTTTTTCATAATATTCTTTCTCAGTTTTACAATTAGTAATTTGGAGGCTATACCTGATGATCAGAAGAAGCCTCCATCTACTGTTGTTGTTGGTACTGTCTACTGTGATACATGTTTCCAGGAGAACTTTTCAGAGTCCAGCCACTTCATTTCAGGTTCAGTTCAACATATTTGGTTTGATATTAATTGTTTCTATTTGTTGAGACTTGTGGGATGAAATATTTTGTGGGATTTTGTTTGCAGGTGCTTCTGTTGCTGTAGAATGCAGAGATGGGACTTCGAAACCGAGTTTTCGACAAGAAGTGAAAACAGATGAGCATGGAGAGTTCAAGATTCCTCTGCCTTTCTCAGTTAGCAAACATGTGAAGAAAATAAAGAGATGTTCAGTGAAATTGATCAAAAGCAGTGAGCCAAATTGTGCAGTGGCCTCAACAGCAACTTCTTCTTCACTCCATTTGAAGTCAAGAAAGGAAGGAACTCACATTTTCTCAGCAGGTTTCTTCGCCTTCAAGCCATTAAACCAACCCAACTTGTGTAGTCAAAAACCAAGCCTTGAAAATTCGAAAACACTTGACAATCCCAGTTTTCCACCTCCAATTCAGGACCCAACTACGCCTGATCTTCCTGGAATTCCTCTGCTACCAAAACTACCACCATTGCAGCAACTTCCTCCACTGCCGCCTCTTCCGGGGCTTCCGTACCGTCCAACAATGCCTGGAAAAACCATACCAACGAAACCTGAACAACTTTCCAGGTCAACTCAACTATCTGACCAACTATTGCCACCGTTGCCTCTGCCACCAGTTCCAGGGCTTGCACCAGTTCCCGGGTTACCGCCAATTCCAGGGTTACCACCAATTCCTGGGCTACCACCGATTCCGTTGATTCCTCCAGCTGCTTCATCTCCATAGAAGGCTTCTCCTGGATTGAATCCTAAACTATTTCTATCTTTGTATAACTTCTCCAATAATACCTTTCACGTTTTGCTTTTTTGTTTTGTTTTGTTTTTTTGGTGTGTTTTGGTTAGTAAATTATGGTGTATTAATAGGGTATTTCCTGGAAAATGTGTTGTATGTTTTGGAGTTATGTATTGTTCCTGTCATCAATAAAAATAATAAAAGTAGGAGATGATATTATTGTACTTAGAATAAAGCTAAAATTCATAACTCCTAGTCATCCGACAGGCTTTACTCTGTAAATTCTTCTTGTTCATTAAATTCAGCATTGTTACATTCAAAAAGCCAAAAAAAAATTAAAAAAAACCTTCAATAGACAGACATGTCATTTTATGTACTTTTTTTATTTATTTTTATTTTTTTTTTAACTTTGTTTCATAAAACTATGTGGAGCATATGACATTAAAATTTTGAATTATGAAAAACGATTTAATTGGAATGTTAATGTAAGAGAGAGTTGAACGGTTTAAGCCCATTACTGATGTGATCAATATTTGTTCGGCTTGGTGCACTTTAGCTACATTATTTATGTAGGATATGATATGAGATGGACTATTATATATGTTTGGGCTTGTCACTAATCCAATGAGTGACCATCTTTGCACTCCTCAAAAACTGTATATACATCTTAAATTAGTATCATTTTGAAAATCCAATATTACTGATGCAGCAGCAGACATAGCATTGGATTACATTGAGGGATGGGACCGCAAGAAGGCTAAATGATTTTTACTAGTGCGGCCGTTGGAGTCGGAATGGTGTGAAACTTTCACGGTTGAAGCGAATCACCGAGATCTTCCAAAGCCACCACCTTTGGGTGAGGCATGCCCTTTTTTGGCCGAATTCCAATGGTTAGGCCCTGAAATTGCCGTTTTTGCCGTTTTAGGAAAGTTTTGTTTTAGCAATGCGTTTAGTTTTCCAAGTCCGAATCAACTTCCGTCAATTCCAACTTGCTTAAGATTCTTAGTTTTACTTGTTTCTGCATTTTCCGCATTTAGCTCAAATTTTGATTTTTTGGTAATTTTCGTTAATTAGGTTAATTAGGCCATTTCCTTGCTCAACAAGGTTTTGGATTAGGGTTAGGGTTTGTTTGCTTTAAATAGACTTGTAAGCCGCTTTTGCTATTCAGTTTTTGGTTTAATAAAAATTACAGAGAATTATTTCTCAACTATCCAATTACAATATCTTTGCGAAGATTGTCGTATTTGAAGCCTGATATTCTGGCATCCGTGCGCGGATCAACAGAGTACAAGTAGGTTGTTTCTAGTTGTTTCCTATATGTTTTTCTCGTAGACGCTTCCGCTACACCAATTACCCTTTAATAAAATACTAAATGACTAAATAGTCTGTAAGTATACCCACATATTATTAATGAATTTCTTTCTTATTTTAAGATAAAATTATTAGTCCAAAACCAAAACACAATTATATCGGACCACTAATTATTATCTGTCGAAACCAAAACTCACTGCATGAAGGGAAATCCTTAATCGGGAACAAGTCATCAGCCTTTCAAAAAAAAAAAAAAAAAAAAGTTTTCTGAATCCCCAACTACCTTGGCTGGAAAATAAGTCATCAACATTGTAAAATTGTTTGAATTTTATTTATTTATTTATTTTTATGGATATTAAAGTTTATATATCTACAATATTTATTCAGTTCAATTTTTTTTTTTGGATATATAATTTTAGTTGTCTACGTTATTTAATTTTGTGTACAGTAATATATTTTCTACAAATATTAATTATATATACATATATTGCTCAAAACCATTTCATTTGGGTGTACTTTATGTAGTTAGGAATCATAATTTATTTATTTGAATAAAAAGAAATAAATTAAAGTTTTTAGATAATAATAAATTTTATTAGATAATAAAATATGTGTAGATGGATGTTCTTACAAAAACACAATAGAATGGAATTAAATAAATGGTATTTTTGACATTAAGTTAGGTTTATTTGCGAATTAAAGATTTTTATAAAATTTTAATGGGATGTACTTGAGAGAGGGGTGTATATACCATTTTTGTGAGCACTATAAGAAAATAACACCTTGCTTGACAGTTAAACTGTCAATGAAGGTTTCCTTGACAATTTTTAAACTGTAAAGGAAGCTACTGTCAAGAATAAAAAAAATAAAAAAAATTAATATTTGTAGACAACCTGGCGCCGGACCACCACCTCTGATAATAATGAAAATTAATTGTCATTAGTGGGAGTTGAACTTAAGAGCTCAAGTTCAAATGTTGTAAGACTTTACCACTTGACTACAACTTTTTATGTGTAAATAATTGAACAATATTTGTATATAAACTATATGAGTTGTTAGAAATTAAAAAAAAAAAACCTAGTTAAATAAATTTAAATTTATTCAACTAATCAAAATTCTAATTTCTACGACAAACATATATTTAAAAATATTTATTAAAACTTTTAATAAAATTATATTTTTTAAAACATATATAGTTGAGTTATTGGTCATTACTCTATAGTCACGTTTGGTTACATGGTGGAATGGTAATCGGAATGAGGATGAGAATGCAAAGGAAAGGAAAACTAAGAAGTCGTTTGTTTTTTTGTCTGAAGACTGAATAGTCCTGAATTTTACTGAAGACTGAATAGTGACCGAAACCTGAATCTAAATTACATGTTTGTTTTTTTTTTTTTTTCTCACATCTGAATGTACTGTCAACGTGTTTGTTTTTTAAAAATAAAATTGTCTGAAAAGAAGTAATTTTACATCTATACCCATATTAAACAATTATACATATAATATAGAATAAAAACAATCCAAAAATAATAAGTATATATGAACACGTGTGATCATGATCTTCTTCTTCGATTACAAACAAACTTTATCTTTACTAAGAAAAAAAAAAGGTTTTTTTTTTTTTTTTTTCAAAAAATAAAAGAGGCAACAGGAAAATTCACACAAATCACTCTAAAAAAAATTAATATATAAATACATCACCCTAATATCATAATAAATTATTGATATTAAACACTAATATTAGAAGTGATTAGGGTTCCTTTTTATTTTTAAAGCTATTTAAAATAAGCAATATATTAAAATAAATATTTCTATACAATATATAATTATGATGAAATTGGATATATGTTATATATGGAGGATAGTATTGGAAGAAAAGTTTTTGGATTGCATTTAATGCAATTCAGTGATTTACAATTAAGTTAAAAGTCAAGATTTTTTACTTTTTATTTTAAGTTATTTTTTAGTATTTTTAAGTTGTTTGACCACTTAAAAGAACAAACAAAATAACTTAATAATTATGATTCAAACCCATTAAGTTATAAGTGAAAAAAACAAACGACCCCTAAATTTTTTGTTTAGTTGGAACTTTAGAATTAGTCTCTGAATCAGTAATATTTTGTTTGGTTAGTTAACAACGAAATTGAATGGAGTTAACTGTATTTTGATCAAAATACCCATAATTATGAATGTATAATAACATGATATATTATGGATAATAAAATATAAAAGTATATTATATATATAATTTTATATTATTTAATATAATAATATATTATATATATAATATATAATATATAGTACATATAATAATATATATTATATAATATAACATATATATAAAAATATAAATATATATAATATATATTATATTATACAATATATATAATAATATATTTATATATAATATAAATATATAATATATTTATATATAATATAAATATATAATATATATTATTTAATATATAATATAAAATATAATACATATATATATATTATATAATACATATAATACATATAATAATAATATATATATATATAATATAATATAATAATATATATATATATATATTATATTATATTATATAATATATATAATAATATATTTATATAATATAAATATATAATATATGTAATAATATATTTTATTATAATATAATATATAAATGTATTATATTATATATGTTTATATATCGTTATATATATTTTAATAATATATATAATATAATATATATTATATATTTATATATCATTAATATAATATATAATAATAATATATTATATTTGGAAAGGAGCTAAGGGTATTTTTGTAATGGAGTTGGGGCATATGAGGGTATTTATGGAATATAAATTTTAGTTTGGAATGGAATGGCTTTCCATTGGTTTTTGGATGGAATGCCCATTCCACCAAAATGGTGGAATCCCCAATCTAGTGGAATCACTATTCCATTGCATTTTAACAAACCAAACAAATGGAATGACTTTCTTTTCAGTCCATCCAACCAAACATAGCCTATAGGAGACTCGTGACATCAGTTGTAAACTTGTAATAAGCATGATTTGGAATACAACTATAAAACAAAAGGGTGCAAAATAAATAAACAATTTTTTTGAATTTTTTAAAAGTAATTGATTTAAAAGTAAATTTATTAAATTTAAAATTTTACTTATCCAATATCGGTTTGCCCAAAAACCGATATCTTAATGTAAAATAAATCCATATCGGGATTTTGATTGGTGTTGAAAATAGGAAGTAAAAGTTTATAAAAATTATTAAAGATAAAAAAAAATATTATATATTATGAATGTTTTATAATATGATATATATTATATATTATTATATTAAATAATATATATTATATATTTATTAAATAATATATATTTAATATATATGTTATATGTTTATATTATATAAATATATTATTATATATATTGTTTAACAACGGAATGGAATTGAGTTAACTATATTTTTACCAAAATACCCCTAATTATAAAACATTCATAATATATAATATAAAATACATATATATTATATTATATTATATTATATAAATATATATAATATATAAAATTTATAATATATATATATTATACAATATATATAATAATAGATTTATATAATATATATATATATATATATATAATATAATTTATAATATATAAATATATATATTATACAATATCTATAATAATAGATTTATATATATATAATATACAATATATATAATATTTATATAATATATAAAATATATAATAATATAATAATATAATATATTATATAATATATAAAAAATTTCTTTCTTGACAGTTTTTAACTGTCAATAACTAAAAATTGTCAAGAATTTGTTATTCTTAACAGTTTTTCAAAACTGTCAAGAAAAAACTATCAACAAAAGTGGTTTTTCTTGTAGTGGGGGTGCAAATATCGTCTCTCTAATCCTATTAGGATTATGGTTCCTTTTGGGATGTAGCCTCCAATTAGGATTGTGAATCTTTATGGGTTAGGATTCACATAAGTAACAATATATACAAGTAACAGTATATATAATCCGTAATGGGTTAGAATGAGTCATCAACATTGTAAAATTGTTTGGATTTTTTATGGATATTTAAGTTTATATATCTACAATATTTATTAAGTTCAATTTTTCCCCTCTTTTAGTGGTCTCTTTGGAGACTTCAAAACCAATCTTTGTATAAAAATTTATGGTCATAAGACCATACAAATATCAGTTTTGAAAAATATTTAAACCATTGAAAAATCAATCCTTCGAAACTAAACACTTAATTCCAAACAAACACGGCACATCTAACACATATCAAACAACATGCAAACAACAAGAAATTAAATGATAAAATGCAATGCACGATCATACAAGTCAAGTGTGTGAGTGTGTTAGAATGATGGCCAAATCACAATTTAATGATGCAACAAGCCTAAATATCAATCTAAATGATTAATGTATGAACATATGAACAATATGTGTGTGTGTGTGTGAGAGAGAGAGAGTGTTATACACAATGATGTAGGAACAAAAATGATACGAATTGTTTGTGTGTATGTGTGTGTTGTTGCTCAACGATGCAAGAACACAAATATGCTAATTGTTTGTGTGTGCCTAGGATCTTCCAAGAGCTCAAGCCAAGCAAAGCTTACCTTTACATGCAATCTTTAGAAGCCTTCGAACTCTCGAATCCGTTGAAGCTTGAGGCATGAAACCTACTAAATAATTCTACTCTAAAGTGAATTACAAGAAAACAGTTTTGTTCATGGAATCCAGCCAATCATGAAAGCTATATGTTTTGAAAACATATGTCCTTACATGGTTGTTGTTGCTACCATTTTGGTGGTCGACAGAGCTTGGTTGAACGACGACTCATGGTTTCTAAGGGTTTCCCAATTGATTTCTCTATGCGCTAATTTTGTAAATTTCATATAATAATGGGTTCAATTTAAATTTTCTGAATCTTTTGGGGCCAATTCAATTTTGATAAATATTGGGGCCAATGTTATATTTTGATGAATATGGGGAAATAAAATTTAGCAAAATTTTGGGACAAGTTTGTAATTTTCAAAATTTTATGTGAATAATTGCAGTTAATTAATATATTATTATTGGGATTTCAGATGATTATTCTTCTACGTAGTATACTAACCATTTAATTTTCATAATGATTATTGGTTTGTTTTTTTAAAAAATAATAATAATTGATTTTTTTAATATTCTCATGCATCAGATGATGTTAGGTTTAAAGTTTGTGTTGGCTTGATTCCGTATCAAAATACTCCTTGCTTGTAATTGTTTAGTTTCCTAGGCGATTCATACGGTTTCAAGTTTCAATGAGAATGGTGACGTTCCGAACAAGGATGTCTTCAAGAGGTTGCTTCATCATCGAACATTTCGGTACTGAGACCTTTACCTCTTCCAAGGCCTAGGATGTGCACACAAACATATCATGCATTTGTGTCCCTGCATCATTTTGAAATATTTTGCTTAGCACATACATTCACTTTCTGTGTACACGCATTAGCACTATATGGATTTTAGATTCCCAGTTGAAAATGTTCTAGGATTTATTTTGTTGAAAAAAGTCTACTTGAATGAGTTGTGCATGTTTGTTTACATTTTTATGTTTGGTTGATATTATGTTTTTGTTTGATTTTATTTCGTGGTTGATAATCTCATTATGGAAATTGCATTTAAGAGATCTTCCATTGATTATGGGTCCAACCATGTGTGGATTTGTTCCTAGATGAGTTCCAAGAGATTCAAAAATTTATCTATATGTTTTCGGATGTTTCCAAGGCATTTTTGGGTTCCCTTGAGGGATTCAGAGATGTTTCAATAAATTTGGATGTGTTTCAGAGGATTTCCGAGACGTTTGGGACGTTCTAGGTTTTGGTCGCTAACCAGGTCTAATTTACGAGTCGCGGATCTACCGGTGTGCGAGTTTTGGTCGAAATTGCGGAGTTGCAAAGTCGGTGCAAGCAAGCTTGCCTTGGCGCATCCCCTACCGCACAAAATATGCTCGTTGCTCACGTGGCGAGATATGCTTGCACGCCACAGTGCTCAAGCGCCGCATCTGTTGCACAAATAACTTGAGCATCGCACTGTTGCACGCTTGCGTGTTCTCAGCGCGCGCAGCACTTACTGCGAACTATGACATGCGCAAAACACGCTTGGCTTGTGCACATCGATGGTAAAATTTAAAATTTACGGGTGTTACAGCCTGTAACACTTGCAAATTTTAAATTTTGAATAAGATGATAACGTAAAGTGATTCCTAAGATATTAGGTTAATCTAGAATTCTTTTAAAATTCTTGAAAGAAACTCTAATTGGATTGAATTCCTAGTAACTGCTAGAGTTAAAACTCATAACTTTATTTCACTACAAGAAAAACTGTCTTTTTTGACAGTTTTTTAAAATTTTTTATTTATCTTTAATAATTTTTAAAAAATTTTACTTTCTATTTTCAATACCAAATAAAATCCCGATATAAATTTATTTTACAGTAATATATCGGTTTTTGGACAAACCGATATTGGATAAGTAAAATTTTAAATTTAATTTTTAAAAATTCAAAAAATAATTTTAAAAAAATTGCTTATTTATTTCGCACTCACTTGTTTCATACTAAGAGATACGTTAATAATTTAATTACTCATATAAATTAGTAATCTGAATCTTATATTTGTTCATTAAATTGTAAGATGCATGTTAAGAAATATCTCCCCTGTAGTGAGAGTTGTATTCCAAATATCTACTAATTTTATTGTTACTAATCAATACTCAATTTTTTTTTTCACTCCACAGCAAGAAAATTTCAAAAATATGTACCCAATAAAATATATTGATCATCTTTTTTCTTCAACATTTCTTCCCTCTCTTTTTTAATCTATCAACAGTTACTCAATCATAGATGTACAAGATTTGGGTATAATGATGAGATGTTCGGACTTGAGTGGGATTGAAATTAAAAAAAGTGATATATAATACAAAATAATATACGTTTGATTGAATGCTTGCAATTACGTCGCATGTCATTGTTAATGACAGTCTCTATCGCACCGAGAATTTTCTTCCGCCCGTGATCTTATTTAATTATTAGGGACCAATTTACACTGGCATTTTGTATAAAGAAAAAGAAGAATAAGGTATGTAGCTCCTCGGCTCCTTGAACCACACTAGCATTTTGTGTTTTGACGATAGGGTGCAACATAGACTAATGAATATTGACAAAGTAAGACAAATATTGACTTGGTTTTGGTTAGATCATGTGACTAAGATGAGTCTTGCCTGTCCTTAATCATTTTACCAGGTACAAATTCAAACGGTAATACAAATCGTGACTTGAATATTTATGTTTTGTTATAGTTGATGTAAAACTACAAAAAGCCCAGGAAACAAACACAACTCTCAAAGTTGTATCTATCTATAATAGTGGGTAGTCCAATGAACACATCCCACATGAAATTTGAGCAAGTCTCGTGAACCAACAGGGACCCAACTAATATTATCACCATTTGTAATCTTATATCAACTAAGGAACAAACTTTAAAACAATACAAAAACACCTGTCACCTTTTGAGCTGTTTTGGTGATTACAATTCACGGCTGCTACTTTGCAGTTCACTGGATTTTCCATGAAATTCTTTAAGACCCTTAACCTCTCCTAAGTCTCAACCTATAAATAAAGTCTCATCAGCTTAAAAAGCTTAGGCTGTTTGTGTGAAAGTGAACTCATGAAGATGTCTTGGTTTTTCATAATATTCTTTCTCAGTTTTACAATTAGTAATTTGGAGGCTATACCAGATGATCAGAAGAAGCCTCCATCTACTGTTGTTGTTGGTACTGTCTACTGTGATACATGTTTCCAGGAGAATTTTTCAAAGTCCAGCCACTTCATTTCAGGTTCAGTTCAACATATTTGGTTTGATATTAATTGTTTCTATTTGTTGAGACTTGTGGGATGAAATATTTTGTGGGATTTTGTTTGCAGGTGCTTCTGTTGCTGTAGAATGCAGAGATGGGACTTCGAAACCGAGTTTTCGACAAGAAGTGAAAACAGATGAGCATGGAGAGTTCAAGATTCCTCTGCCTTTCTCAGTTAGCAAACATGTGAAGAAAATAAAGAGATGTTCAGTGAAATTGATCAAAAGCAGTGAGCCAAATTGTGCAGTGGCCTCAACAGCAACTTCTTCTTCACTCCATTTGAAGTCAAGAAAGGAAGGAACTCACATTTTCTCAGCAGGTTTCTTCGCCTTCAAGCCAATAAACCAACCCAACTTGTGTAGTCAAAAACCAAGCCTTGAAAATTCGAAAACACTTGACAATCCCAGTTTTCCACCTCCAATTCAGGACCCAACTACGCCTGATCTTCCTGGAATTCCTCTGCTGCCAAAACTACCACCATTGCAGCAACTTCCTCCACTGCCGCCTCTTCCGGGGCTTCCATACCGTCCAACAATACCTGGAAAAACCATACAAACGAAACCTGAACAACTTTCCAGGTTAACTCAACTATCTGACCAACTATTGCCACCGTTGCCTCTGCCACCAGTTCCAGGGTTAGCACCAGTTCCAGGGCTTGCACCAGTTCCAGGGCTAGCACCAATTCCTGGGCTGCCACCAATTCCGTTGATTCCTCTACCACCAATTCCGTTGATTCCTCCAGCTGCTTCATCTCCATAGAAGGCTTCTCCTTGATTGAATCCTAAACTATTTCTATATTTGTATAACTTCTCCAATAATACCTTTCACATTTTGCTTTTTTTTTTTGGTTAGTAAATTATGGTGTATTAATATGGCATTTCCCGGAAATTGTGGTTTTGGTTAGATCATGTGATTTTAGATGAGTCTTTACTAGTTGTATCAATTATAATGATCCAGAAATCCCTATCAAATGGTACAACTACATGAATATTAGAACAGGTGACTTAGATGAGTCCCTATCAATTTGCCTGTCCTTAATCATTTTACCAGGTAAAAATTCAAATGGTAATACAAATCGTGACTTAAATATTTATGTTTTGTTATTTTTTTTTTCTTTTGTCACTTCTTTTTTATATTTTCTTCTCTGAATTCATTAAATATAATCAAAATGATATCAATAATATTTATTCTATTTTACTATATCTTGTCTATTGTTTGAAACTTTGTACAAGTTATGAACAATGTAACAAAGTTAAATAGATAACTTGGGCAAGTTAAATATCGGATTAATTAGTAGATATACATAAATCTTTTTTTTTATTTGCTTAATCAAAATTTATTTTCATTTAATTTCTTAAAGTAAATATATATTTAGGAAGGAAACATAAAAATGGAGAAAGAGAAACGAAAATGATTAAGAAAAGAAAGAAAGAATGTAGGATGAGATGAAAAATGAAGATGGAGTGAGAAATAAATAAATTAAGAAAAATGAGAGAGAAAATAGGAGAGAGAAGAGCAAGTGAGAAACAACTTTAAAAGGAAAAATCTATAGAAAATCTTGAAAATAAACGTGAGATATATGGATTAATGTAAACCATTAATATATAATTGATCCAAAGGCTACAAAATTGTGTCAAAATTTCTGTTAAAAATTGTGTCCCCTGATCCTTCCCCTCACACACACACACATATATATATATATATACGGTCCCGTTCTGGTCAGTACGCACTGATGTAACTACATTAGTACTAATGCATGTTGACCACTAGTTATGGAGAAGCTTTGACAAGTGTATACACTTTGAGTTAAAGTATGTAAATCTAATGGTCCACATCCAACGCACTGATGAAGTTATATCAGTGCGTACTGACTTGAACATTTCTCTCTCTATATATATACAGTTTTTCTATTGTCAGTTTGTCCTGATATAAAATATATAAGAATGAAGAATGTGGACCATTAAATTTACATACTTTGACTCAATGTGTATGCACTTGTCAAAACTTCTCCATAATCTATGATCCGCATTCTTCGTTCTGATATATTTTATATCAGGACGAACTAACAGTAGAAAGACTCTCTCTCTCTCTCTCTCTCTATATATATATATATATATATATATATATGTATATATGTTTGAGATATGCTATACGTATATACACACACTAAATATAATTATTCGTTTAAACAAAGCAAAAATTTATTTTCAAAAATAATCTAAAATAAATTAATGTCATCCCCTTATTATTGGATGTGTAAATCCTTTTTTACTCAAATGAATGATATGTAAACATATTACTTCATATATATGAGATAAAATAAAATCATGGAACATATTGATTTTTTGAACTTCCGGTTCGACCATGAATTGTAAGTTCATATATTAAATTAAGAAAACTTCAGATTCTGAGTGGATTTGAAACCCCAGGTTCCAAATAATGAATTATGGCATTCGTGAATATAACACTGGATCCAGAACTCTAGGTTCTCATCAGTTTTCAAAACCGTGCCGTATGACCTTCATGTATATAACACTGGATCCAAAATTCTAAGTCCTTATCGGTTTTCAAAACCGTGCTGTATGGCATGTATATAACACTAGATCCAGAACTCCAGGTTCTCATCGGTTTTTAAAACCATGCCGTATGGCATGTATATAACACTGGATCCAGATCTTCAGGTTCTGTCAAGGGTATAACCCAGCCTAATATATTGCATACGAATAAACAATTCCAGGAGGCTAAGCTCACCTATTACATTGCATAAAAATAAACAATTTCAGGAGGCTAAACTCACTTGCTATATTGCATAAAAATAAATGTGAATATTTAAAGAGAATAAATAAATAAATCCATAATTATATATAGGTTCTGTTGACACAGTTGTTGACAGTGATTTTTCGTAATCACTCAACCAATGATTTGATCAGTTTTGTGACTGAGAATGATTGAAAGTAACATAATAAAATATTAGCAATAATGAGCAAAAATACGTGGTTAAAACTCTGAAGGTTGGAGAAACGTCCACGGGTTGTTGCCTAAGCAACGAAGTCAAATCCACTATGAATGAAAAACTGTTACAAAGTATTCTGCTCCCGCTCTCGCTAATTCGTACATACCCCTTATTTTGTGTGTTACAGGGGTATTTATACATAATATTACTAGGGTTTGTGGGTTCCGCTAGGGTTTGGTGTCGTGGTGCCCAAGTTTTGGGCAATTGTCCAGTCCTAAACGGATTCTATTTCCTTCTTGAGTGTAGCATATTTCCCGATTTGGCTAAGTCCGAGTTTGGGTCTGATTTCTTCTCCTTTATTTACGGGAAACCTATTTGTTTCCTTGTTGAACTCTGGGCAGCCACACCGTTGTTTATCGTGGGGATGCTGGTTGTTGATTCTGCCCACGCGTTCGGGACGTGAATGCTGGTGGATATCTTTTTTATCGAATCCCGAGTATGCCCGAGCAGGCTTTGTTGCCCGAGCCGATTCTCTTCGTTTATGATCGGGTTGCTTTAATCTTTGCCGAGTAAGTTACTTTAGGGGATTTCTGCCCTTCGAGTTGACTTCTTTTGACTCCTGCTTACGTGGCTTCTTATGGTGATGACGTGTCCTTTATGACGATTTTTACCTATAACAATACCCCCTTGAATATTTGAGCCGACCATGTCGAATCAAGTCTTCTCGGGACAAATATTCAAATTCATATACTTCATTTTGTTATAACTTGTCCTCGTTCGTCGTTTTCTGCATTAATGAATCCTCGTTTGATTCGAAGCATTAACTAACGTGTCTTAATTACAACCGCACGCATCCGATTTACCACTCATTCAGAAATCTCTTGATAGTGACGTTTTGGCTCTCTGACGGCGCAAGGTGCTCTCGGGTTGCCACCTGTCTCCTCCTGTTTGGTCGTGGTACAAGGCATTTATGAGACATAACCCTTCTGCTGGCGTGTGCGCAGCCCACGTCACGACCCACGTCTCTCTGCTTTCCTGCTTCCCTACTTCCCCACATCTCCTAGGGTTTTGGTCTTTTTTGAAATCGATATCATGCCTATATATATGAGCTCTGCACTTATGGGAAAATCTCTATTTCTTTCTCCGCCATTTTTGTCTTCCTTCAAGAAACTACTCTGATATTTGCTATAGATTTTCTGGAAAAGTTTCCTGAAAAGTCTTCTGAAAAGTCTTCTTAAACCCCCAACTCGTTTTAAATCTTGTGTACCCCTTGATTTCTGCTTGGAGGTTCTTCTTTCGCGGTTTATACTTCTTCAGCCTCTCGTTGTCCTAAGGTTAGTTCTCATGGACTTTGAAGCTAGACGTCGTCTTTTTACTATTGGTATGATTGCTATTGAGCGAAATGATACTCTCACTGTTGCGCATGTTCATAGGTTATTAGAGGACCCTCCCTTCGATCAACCACGTTTTACTAACGTTGATGTTTCTGGAATTTTTCGTGACAACCCTGCCACTTCCGGAGCTCCTCCCACTCCTGAAGTTCATTCTGTTTCTTTTGATTCTTCAATCCCCGAGTCTTACCATCCTGAGGAGTCTCATCACTCTGAGGTTCAGTCTGATTCCTCTACTTCCGACCCTAGTTCTACTTGGCCATGGTGGAGGCGAATGGGGAAGCATGTTAGCAAGCGCAAGGTGTACAAGGACTCCCATTCCCGAGAGAGTCGTATCGGCTCTCAGAGATTGCATGAGAGTGACGTGGAGGAGGAGCATAGGGCAGCTCGCCTTGTTTTTTCTCCCGAGCAGGCATGCGCCTACGATGTTGATCCGAATGTGGTTGGTCCCACCGAGATAGGCAAATACATAAGTCGATTTGACTTGGACACCAACCGTGTTCAGTTAAGCCTGACTGAAGGTCACACGGCATGGAATCCCCCGTCGGGCATGGTGGCGGTTTATGGGGCAATACTTTCTTGCGGCGTGACCCTTTCGCTCCAGCCTTTCATTACTTGGTTTCTTACGGAAGCCCAACTCGCCCCTGCTCAATTGACCCTGAATAGTTACAAGATTTTGATGTGCATGTGGCACATGTGGCATCGAATGAAGCAGCCACCTCCTACTCCTCGAGAGATCAGGCACTTCTACTCATTGAGACCGCTGGGCAAGTCGAGAATTTATTTTCTTTATTCAACTACGCCAGAACATTGGATTCCTAAGGATGTGGAAGTCCGTGGGTAAGTTGAGTCGACCACTGACGAGAAGATGAAGGGTTCGTTTGGGGCTTCCCTTCTTCTAATAAATTTTGGAAGAACAGCTGGTTCTTCGTTGGCGATCATTGGGGCTAGTCGGTTTCTTTTGACCTCAATGTGACTCGAGTGACGTACAAGGTCCCTCGATATTTTTGCTCACCTGAGCACTGGAACCGAGCAACTATGACTTATACTGATAGTGAGCTTGTGGCTCTAGCCTAGGCTACGGTGCGACATTTGGCGAAAAGAGGCAGGCCGTACCTCTACAGCAAGAGCAAGATGATAAAAGCTCGCCTTTTCCCTCAGATTTCTGCCCATTGGCGACGCCGTGAGTTTTTCTTGTTTCCTTTCCAAGTTATTTTTGGGTAACTAATCTTTTGTTTAGTCGGCTCAATAATCACAAGTTCCCTCTTTTCCAGTGTACGATGTAGATATTGTTTGTGACGTTCAGGCGCGTCAGATGAAATCTGTGGTTGAGGCCAGTCGGAAAGAGGCTTTGCGCCAAGAAACGGCTGGGATTACGCCTCCAGAAGGTGATTCTGACGAGAGTTCTCCAGAAGATCCCCTTGAGGAGGAACATAATGAGGGTATTCCCGAATACACACCTTAAGAGACTCACGGTGCTGGTGAGGAGGCTGACCTAGTGGGGGACTTGCAAAATTCGGGTGAACCCCCTGTAGGCGAGGCAGCTACACAAACAGACAGTCTTGCCCGCCCAAAGCTCAAGGGTAAGGAGAAGGTTGGGGAGCCTTCTGAGCCAGTAGCTCTTTCTCCTGGGACTTTATCTCGCTCTGTTGTAAACGAGCCGGATAATGCGTCATGGGATGCTGAGACAGCTAGGGAGCCCCTTGGTGCGATGGCCCCTAAAATTTTGGTCCCTCCCGAATCAGCCCCTGTCCCTTCTTCCGCGGGTGGTGGTGTTGAGTTGAGACATCCTGATCCAGATTCTGAAGATCCTGCTTTTGATGAAGTGGCTGCCGCGTCTCAAGGCGTCGACGGGGCCAAGGGGCCCTCTAGTACTGCACTTGTTGTGGTTCCGATTCTTGCACCAACTTTTGTCCCCTTATCACCTGAGGTTGGGGTTGATGTTGAGGTGGAGGATCCTGCTTCCAACCTTGACACTTGCGGGAGGTAACCTGGAAAAAGGAAAGCTTCATTTTCTTCTGGGCGTCTTACTCCCAAGATTCCTCGGGTGGTTGCCTATGTTGACTCGTCTTCGGATGACGAGGAGACTGGCGTTAGGGTTGAAAATAGGCTTTTTCCTACCCCCCCAGAGATCATGCTGAAACTCAGTTTGGAAACTTCGGTTGCTCTTTCCCTCAAGCTCAAACATCTACTGTTAGGCCCGATGCTGGTGCCAGTGGCTCGGGGTTACCGGGCCAACCTAGTGATCCCACCCCCAGTCCATGTTGAGAGCCATGTCCTCAGGTCGTGTTTATATTGGGGAGGATCATTGGAGTCGCTTTAGGGTTGGTACTTCATCTGATCGACTCTACAGCTTCTTCAACAGTGCTTCTTATGTGAGTGACGCCTCGACTATATGTATGATTTTGTATTTTCTTTTGCTATTGTTGCTTCATTTTGTTATTCGCTATTGATTTGCTATAGATGGTAGCTGAGATGTCCGAGGCTTGGGAAGCCGGTGAAGCCCAGGCGGAAAGAATAAGGCGGCTAGAGGCCTAATTGAAAGAGAGTGAAGATCGCTGCACTCGGGTCGAGCTGGCTTATCAGGAGGGTGCCAGGTCAAATCTGGTGTTCCTGGATCAATGTCTTGCACGTCAGATGGAGGTTGAGCAGAAGGCGTCTTTCGCTACTGAGGAAGTTAAGACCTTGCAGGATTAGTTGTCCTCTACTCAGGATGCTTTGCTCCAGGCCGAGTAGATGGCTGAAGACGCCGAATCATCTTATGAGCCCTGAATCGAAGACTTGGAGCATCAAGCTTTGCCAGTCAAGTCCCTATCGAAGGAAGCTAGGCTGGAACTGGAGATACATGGTGTCAATCGTTTTAAAAGATCTCCGACCTATGATGCTTTGCTTCTTCGGAGTTCCAACGAGGTATGGTTTCGGTTGGAGAGTTCTTCAAGATGAAGAATAGGGCGACTGACCGATCTAGGGCCAATTGGAGCCTTTCGATCAAAAAGCATGTGGATACGTCTCTGGAGTCTCTTCGGATCTAGATGAAAGAGTGGCAAGCGTATTGTCGGAGTAAAGGTAAGGCGCCACATCCCATGCACTTAGAGGTTCCTACTGCCGATTCCTTCTATACTTTTCATGCTTGTCAGAAGGTGGGGATCGATGGTGAGAACCCTGACGTTGGACCGGTCCCTCGGACTGACTATAGTGCCTGGATGGATGATGAAGAAGAAGATGTGATCGTGTGGCCCTCTGACGATAGCCTCCTGAGTGAGTATATAATGGAACCTAACCCGAGTGTCGGCGAGACCAGCTCACAACCCCCAGCGCCGTCTTCTTGATCTTTTATTTGGTTATTTTTGTAATGATCTTTGTATTCACCTTTACTCATATCTGTATAAATCTTTATTCTTATGCTGTTCCGTTGTTTTTAATTCCCTGCATGATAAACACATAAATGGGATGAACTAAATCTGTATTGAATATATTTTACTTGACAGCCTGTGTTCGGCTGTCTCTGATCTTAAGGATTTTCGGAATCCTTTACTCTAGCTGAGTATCTCATTTACTGGCGTTTGTGAATTTGAGCCAAGTGTCTCATTTAACTGGCAATTAATTAGTTCAGCCGAGTATCTTATTTAACTGGCAATTAATTAGTCTAGCCGAGTATCTTATTAATTGGCAATTGATTAATACAGCCTCATGTTTGAAGTTACTTTGCCCTAGCGTTACGTCGAGGTTCACTACAACCATACACCAAGGCCCTTACACATGTCACCTAGGACGTCTCTCGGTTTTATCTGTGTAAGGTTTCACCGAATCGTTGGGGTATCTGTGTACCGGCCAACACGGCTGCGCATCTCACCAGTCTTTCTGGCGGCGCCTTCGAGCAGTTTTCCAGTTATCCTGGTACCTCGGGTTTGCCTTTTTGCTAAGAGGTGCGTTTGTACCGTCTTAACTAGGTGGGCACGCTACTTCAGCTTTTTCGCCCTTCAAGCACTATTCGTCCGCTCTCTCGCGGCTTCATAGCGCCCAAATTTTTTTTCTTTTTCAATGTTTACTTGGTCGGCTTTTGAGTGGCCGCTATTCCCTTTTGATGGTGTATTCATTTACTTCAGCAAATAATCTTTTTATTAGCAACTGAACTTTCAAATGATCAAAACGTCAATCTGAAAACTAAAATACGACAAAATGCGAAATTTGAAACTAACTAAAGCAAAAGGTGGGGATAGGTTCCTTTTAGAAGATTTTGAGGTACTGTGCATTACATGGTCGAGGCACTAGGCTATCCTCTGGTCGGCCTATCATGTAAGCTCCATGTCCAGCGACTCCTTTAATGATGTATGGTCCCTCCCATTTGTCAGCAAGAGATCCTGCTGATTTGTCTTTGGTGTTCGGGGATACCCTTCTCAGCACCAAATCTTCGAGCTGGAATTTACGCATGTGAACGTGAGAGTTGTAGTACCTCGTAGCCCTTTGCTGGTACGCTGCATTCCTTACTTGTGCTGCGTCTCTGACTTCTTCCAATTCATCTAAGTTCTGCTGCAACATGTTGACATTGTGCTCTCAGATGTATAACCGAACCCTGGGGGAGGTGAAAGTTGTTTCTGCCGGGATAACAGCCTCCGTTCCAAATGCTAATGCAAAAGGAGTTTCCCCTGTGGATGACCTCATAGTTGTTCGGTATGCCCATAGTACCTCAGGAAGTTTATCCGCCCAGCAACCCTTCCGTGCCTCCAGCTTCGCTTTCAGCGTGTGCTTGATCACTTTGTTTACTGCCTCTGTTTGACCATTGGTTTGAGGATAGGCAGGAGATGGGTAATAATTTACGATTTTGTATTCCTCGCACATCTCCTTGAATTTACTGTTATCAAACTGGGTCCCGTTGTCTATTATGATGATGCTCGGAATCCCGAACCTGTATATTATGTTCTTCTTGACGAAGTTGGTGGTGTTGGCCTCAGTAATATGCACGAGTGCCTCTGCTTCTGCCCATTTGGTAAAGTAGTCCACTGCCACAATAGCCTGCTTCGCACCTCTCTTTGTTCCTGTGGGCATTGGTCCTATTAGATCGAGGCCCCACATGGCAAAAGGCCAAGGTGAGGTTAAGCTTCTGAGGGTGGTTCCTGCATACTCCACTGTGAACATCCTTTAGGATCTTTCTGGTTTCTTCGCCGGCAACACACCTTTGCAGTACTTTTGAGAACCCTCTCCTGTATAATTCTCCCCTCAGAATTGTATACCGGGTTGACCTGTATTTGATGCGTTTAGCTTACACAGCATCTTCCGGTAATACGTTTTCCTCCAAGTACTTTCTGAGCTGGGTTGTCCAGTCGCTTGGGCCTGGTCGGATCTCTGCTATCATGACTTCCTCAGATTTTGCTGTACTCGGCTTAGTCAAGTGTGCCACCGGTATTGCTTTGGACATGATACTCATGGTGGCTGAAGCTAATTTGGACAAGGCATCTGCTTTTTTGTTCTCTTCCCGAGGGATTTGAAAAATTTTGTACATCTTGAATTTTCTGAGCAATCTTTTTGCAATGTCCAAGTAAGTTATCATGTGCTCCTCCCTCGCCCGGTATTCGTCCAGTACCTGGTTAACCATAACCTGTGAATCGCTGTAAATTTCTAACTCGTCTGCTCCCAATGCTATACAGAGCCTCAAGCCGGCCAACAAAGCTTCATACTCTGCTTGATTGTTGGTTGCTTTGAAATCGAACCTCATGGCACACTCTACAGCGTCTCCTTCCGGGGTTGTTATGATTATTCCTGCCCCGCTGCCATGCGTGTTTGATGATCCGTCTACATGCAACTTCCATTGGAACCCACTCGCCTATTCATCTTCCATCATCCTTCTTACCTCGGCATCCGGCTCGGTGAATTCTGCTATAAAATCTGACACCGCCTGCCCTTTGATTGCCGCTTTTGGCGTGTACCTGATGTCGAATTCGCTGAGTTCCACTGCCCACTTGGTCAATCTTCATGACAGCTCCGGCTTTTGGAGGATGAGTTTCAACGGGCAGTCCGTGTATACTTCTATTGTATGTGCTTGAAAATACGACCTCAATTTCCTGGCTATTGTTATCAGGGCCAGCGCTATTTTCTCAGTTGGCGAATACCTGGTTTCTACCGGTAGCAACGCCTTGCTTGTGTAATACACTGGTCTTTTTACTCCTTCCTCTAACCGAATCAGTATCGAACTTGTTGCCACTTCTGTAACCTAGAGGTACAGGTACAGGTACAGGTACAGGTACAGTGTTTCTCCGACCACCGGTTTTGAAAGAATGGGTGCTCTTCCTAAATACTCTTTCAACTTCTGAAAGGCTGTTTCACATTCTTTGCTCCATTTAAGCCATTTTCCCTTTTTTATTGCTCTGAAGAATGGGGCGCACTTATCTGTTGATTTTGCTATGAACCGGTTGAGTGATGCAAGACATCCCGTTAGCCTCTGCACATCCTTCAATGTCTTTGGTGAAGCCATTTCTTCTAATGCTTTAATCTTCTCGGGATTTACCTCAATTCCTCTTTGGTGTACCTGAAAACCTAAAAACCTTCCTGATGGTACCCCGAACACACATTTACTTGGGTTGAGCTTTATCCTGTACCTTCTCAGGACATCAAAGGTTTCCTTCAAATCTTCTGAATGTTTTTCTACCATGATGCTTTTGGTCAACATGTCATCCACATAGACCTCCATGTTTCTCCCAATCTGCCGAGCGAATATTCTATTTACCAACCTCTGGTACGTTGCCCCGGCGTTCTTTAGCCCAAACGACATTACTTTGTAACAATACAATCCTTGATCCGTGGTGAAAGCTGTTTTTTCTTCATCTGCCTTGTTCATTCGGATCTGATTGTATCCTGAGTAAGCATCCATGAAACTCAGTAGTTCGTGTCCTGCTGTTGCATCTATTAACTGGTCGATCCTCGGCAGTGGGAAGCTGTCTTTCAGACAAGCTTTGTTTAAATCCGTGAAATCCACACACATCCTCCATTGATTGTTCTTTTTCTTGACTAATACTACATTGGCCACATACTTCGGGTATTTGACTTCCCTTATTGACCCTGCAGAAAGCAATTTCTCCACCTCTTTCTTGATTGCGATGCTTCTTTATGGATTGAACAATCTTTTCTTTTGTACCACTGGGCGGAACTCTGAGTCGATGGAGAGATAATGCGATATCACCTTTGTATCTATCCCGGGCATATCTTTATGACTCCAAGCGAACACATCCCGGTAATCCCTCAATAATGTGATGAGTTTGGCTTTGATGTGCCCGCTTAGGCTTGCTCTTATCTTCACTATTCTACTCGGCTCATCTAGGTCTAATATCACTTCTTCGGTCGGCTCATCTTTTTTGGCTTCAGGCTCTTCTCTGGGGTCTAGTTTAAATTCCTTCGGTGCCTCTGCTTGCTCCTCAGGTTTATTGGCTTGCTCGGCTGATATAGTGTATAATTGGTGTACTTCCCTATCCTTGTAAACTAGCAGATTCGCCCTTTGTGCCATCTCTTGTGATCCTTTGACCACGCCTACCCTATACTCAGTTGGGAATTTCATCATGAGGGCATACGTTGCCGTTACTGCCTTTGCTTTATTCAAGAATGGCCGACCGAGCAAGGCGTTGTATGGCCAATTCTCTGTATTTACAACCACAAAATCGAGCAACACTGTCTTCTGACAGGGGGCCTTCCCGATCTTCACTGGTAGTTTTACTATGCCGAGTGACCTTACCTCTGCCCCGCCAAACCCTCTGAGTGGGGTATGAAAGGGTTGCAAGTCCTTTCTATCTAATCTTAACTGATCGTACACCTCTACATTTAAGATATCCGCTGAGCTTCCATTATCAATCAAGATCCGATGAACCTCCCTGTGCCCAATTCGAGCACTGATGACCAACGCATCATTTGGCTTTACGTATACTCGGTGAGAATCAGCCTCTGTGAAGATGATTGGATCCCAGCCTTCCTTAATCCTTTTCGAATCGGGTTCAATGGAGTTGATGTCAAGGTCTCTTCGGGCTTCCATGGCTTCCCGAATTTCCTGGGTTCTCTCCCTGTTACTTTTGCCAGTTGCTGGCCCACCAAAGATGGTGTTGATTACTCCTTCATCTCCAGCTCTCTTGGGGCTCAGCTTCCTTTCCCGTCCACCCTGTCAGCTATCTTTCTGTCCATCTGCCTTCTCAGCTTTTTTTAGGACGATGTCTCTTAAGTGCCCCTCTCGGATAAGGGTCTCGATGTGATCCCTTAGCTGGAAGCACTTGGATGTCTCTTGTCCGTTCTCTTTATGGAATCTGCAGTACTTGGTGGTGTCCCTCCAAGCATAAGTCGACTGCTTAGGCGGCTCTTTGGACATATTCTTTTCTTCCAAGATAGCTAATACCTCATCCTGGTCTTTCTTCAACGGGGTGTAATTTGTGTATCTGCCCTGGAATTTTTGGCGTGGCTGATCGGTTTTTAGATCATTAGCCCGGCGGCCATCCCGGCCATCCCGTGCTTTGTTCTTTAGCTTGTCACCTTTGGTGTCTGGTGCCTTAGCTTGATCTTTTGTTTTGACCCCTTCTGAACGAACACCATGCACAAAGTAACCTCCTGTCGCAATCTCTTCTTCCTCGGCTAAGGCATAACCCCCAGCCATGTCTATCATGTCTGCATAACTGGTTAGGCGAGCTCTTCTTAAATCAAAGGATAGCTGGCCGTTCTGAAGGTTGTTGATGAATGCTGCAATGATGGCTTCATCGTTCGCACTCCCTATTTTCGACACTTCCTAACCGAACCTTCCCAAGTATTTCTTCAGCGACTCGTCCTTTCCCTGTTTGAGCTGGGACAAGTAAGCCACTGATTTCTTCCTGTGTACATTCCCGAGGAACTACCTTGAGAAAGCTTTGCTCAGTTCGTTGAAGCTGCTTATGCTTGCTGCTGACAATCTACCGAACCACCGAGCACCTAGATCCCCAAGAGTCTGTGGAAAATTCAAACATAGCAGTGCGTCATTGTGGACGTATTGTGCCATAGCGCTCCTATACCTCCGGACGTGTTCTTTCGGATCGGTATCTTTCTTGAACTGCTCTACGTGTGGCATCCTGAACCTCTCCGAGAAAGGCATCCTTAGAACTTCATTGGTGAAAGGGCTGCCTGATTCATCATCCGACAGTTTATTGCGCCCATACCGCCTGACCAAAGATCTGTCGATGATTGTTTTGCACCTCCCAGGTCAGGCTCTGTATGAGTATGTCTCTCTCTCCTTCCGGTTCCCCCATCGCATTGAAATTTTGACTGATGGTCAACTTATAGCCTCTCTCCTCCGGTTCCTGCTCCCTGTGTTCTTGGTTTAGGCCATGTAATCGAACTGTGCCTCTCTGGCGTTTGTGATGATAATACTGCTCACTGTCCCCTAAGGACGATGACTGATCTCTCTGGTGACTACGCTTCTTGGGTTGGTCCCGACTCTACCCAATTCGATCTGGATCATACCTTATATCGAAATAACCTTCCTCTCTTCGCTCCCTGCTACCCCTGGCATGCCTTTCGGACAAAATCTCTAGCCTGTCTGTAGGGTCTCTGCTTGCTTTCAAGGGCGCGTCAGATGTTGGTATCACCACCGTGGAGCGTTATCTGGTTGTTTGTTGATTTGGAGCGGACAGGTTGTGGGGTGAAGTCAAACCCTTCGTAGTGGAAAGATCAACTCCTTGCCTTGCTGCATCAGATATGAGTTGCTGCAGAGAGGCCTGGAATCATTGCACGATTTCTTCATTAGTTGGAGGGAAATGCTGGATACCAGCCAGGGCAGTTGACTGATCTACAGTCGCTAAGGTTACATCTGCAGTATTGAGGGTGGTGTCATCCTCCAACTCATTAGTTGGTAATCCTTGACTGTACCTGGAATCGCTACCATCTCCTTCGCTGGCCAATGTTTCACATGTTTTTTAGATCCCCCTCCTTCTAGCGCCAATTGTTGACAGTGATTTTTCGTAATCACTCAACCAACGATTTGATTAGTTTTGTGACTGAGAATGATTGAAAGTAACACAATAAAATATTAGCAATAATGAACAAAAATACGTGGTAAAACTCCGAAGGACGGAGAAACGTCCACGGGTTGATGCCTAAGCAACGAAGTCAAATCCACTATAAATGAAAAACTGTTACAAAGTATTTTGCTCTCTCTCGCTAATTCGCACATACCCCTTATTTTGTGTGTTACAGGGGTATTTATACATAATATTACTAGGGTTTGTGGGTGCCGCTAGGGTTTGGTGTCGTGGTGCCCAAGTTTTGGGCGATTGTCCAGTCCTAGACAGATTCTGTTTCCTTCTTGAGTGTAGCATATTTCCAGATTTGGCTAAGTCCGAGTTTGGCCCTGATTCCTTCTCCTTTATTTGCGGGAAACCTATTTGTTTCCTTATTGAACTCTAGGCAGCCACACCGTTGTTTATCGTGGGGATGCTGGTTGTTGATTCTGCCCATGCGTTCGGGACGTGAATGCTGGTGGCTATCTTTTTTATCGAATCCCGAGTATGCCCGAGCAGGCTTTGCTGCCTGAGCCGATTCTTTTCGTTTATGATCGGGTTGCTTTAATCTTTGCCGAGTAAGTTACTTTGGGGGATTTCTGCCCCTTCGAGTTGACTTCTCTTGACTCCTGCTTACATGGCTTCTTATGGTGATGACGTGTCCTTTATGACGATTTTTACCTATAACAACAGTCGTAGCTAGTCTTTGTCGACACATCCATAACCAGTCTTATATATTGCGTATAAATAAATACAAATATTTAAAGAGCATAATAATTAAATCCAGAACTATATATAAGTTCCGTTGACGGCATAAGCCATCTTGTATACTGAACTATATATAGGTTCTGGGGACATAGTAAAAGCCAGTCTCATATATTGTGTATAAATATATAATTATGAATAATGAAATATAAGTAAATCAATCTCCTGGAGATCTCTTTCACTTATATACATGAATATCGAGCTATAAGTAAATCACTCACCTAGAGATACTTTTTACTTATATACGATCGTGCTGATAACTTGTTGTAAATGAATTGAATAAAAGATGAAATAAATAATAAATAAGAAAGATGAGAGACATCAGAGAAGAGAGAGACACGAGAGAGAGAGATGCTTTGTATATTAATTTCTGGAGAGGCAGATCCATTTACAATACAAAGCCATATATATAGGCAGTAAGACCGAGGGATGTTTATGGTAATTCCCTATCTAATATTGCAGCTTGCAATTCAAGCGGTGATTACAAAGGCTAAGGCTGATGGTTTACTTAGTGGGTAAGTAATATGACAAGTGGGGAAGCCATTTCTTCCTTCTCTTTTTTAATCTATCAACAGTTACTAAATCATAGATGTACAAGATTTGGGTATACCCGATGAGATGTTCGGACTTGAGTGGGATTGAAATTAAAAAAAGGGATATATAATACAAAATAATATATAATTGATTGAATATACACTTGCAATTATATTACATGTCATTGTTAATGACAGTCTCTACAGAATTTTTTTCCCACCCGTGATATTATTTATTAACTAGACAATAACACTTGATAATTCCTTAAATAAACAAAAAAGAAGAATAAGGTATGTAGCTCCTCGGCTTCTTGAACCACACTAGCAATTTTAGAGTAATGAATATTGACAAAGTCAGATAAATAATTGATAGCTAACAGAGACTTGGTTTTGGTTAGATCATGTGATTTAGATGAGCCTTTTCTAGCTGTTCCAGAAATCCCTATCAAGTGGTACAAATACATGAATATTAGAACATGTGACTTTGATGAGTCCCTGTCAATTTGCCTGTCCTTAATCATTTTACCAGGTACAAATTCAAATGGTAATATTTATGTTAATCTTGCAAATATTTATGTTTTCTGATAGTTGAAAAAGCTCAAATATTCATATGAACTACAAAAAGCTCAGGAAACAAACACAACTCTCAAAGTTGTAGCCATCTGGTAGTCCCATGGACACATCCCACATGAAATCTGAGGCTACTCTGCAAATCTCGTGAGCCAACAGGGACCCATTTGTAATCTTATACCAACAATGGAACAAACTCAATAAATGTATACAAACTAAAGAACAATACAAATATATTATCACCATTTGTAATCTTATACCAACAGTGGAACAAACTCAATAAATGTATACAAACTAAAGAACAATACAAAAACACCTCTCAATTTTGTTGGCCTTCCTTTTGAGCTGTTTTGGTGATTGTAAGTAAACCTACAATTCACGGCTGCTACTTTGCAGTTCACTGGATTTTCCATGAAATTCTTTAAGACCCTTAACCGCTCCTAAGTCTCAACCTATAAATAAAGTCTCATCAGCTTAAAAACCTTAGGCTGTTTGTGTGAAAGTGAACTCATGAAGATGTCTTGGTTTTTCATAATATTCTTTCTGAGTTTTACAATTAGTAATTTGGAGGCTATACCAGATGATCAGAAGAAGCCTCCATCTACTGTTGTTGTTGGTACTGTCTACTGTGATACATGTTTCCAGGAGAATTTTTCAAAGTCCAGCCACTTCATTTCAGGTTCAGTTCAACATATTTGGTTTGATATTAATTGTTTCTATTTGTTGAGACTTGTGGGATGAAATATTTTGTGGGATTTTGTTTGCAGGTGCTTCTGTTGCTGTAGAATGCAGAGATGGGACTTCGAAACTGAGTTTTCGACAACAAGTGAAAACAGATGAGCATGGAGAGTTCAAGATTCCTCTGCCTTTCTCAGTTAGCAAACATGTGAAGAAAATAAAGAGATGTTCAGTGAAATTGATCAAAAGCAGTGAACCAAATTGTGCAGTGGCCTCAACAGCAACTTCTTCTTCACTCCATTTGAAGTCAAGAAAGGAAGGAACTCACATTTTCTCAGCAGGTTTCTTCACCTTCAAGCCATTAAACCAACCCAACTTGTGTAGCCAAAAACCAAGCCTTGAAAATTCGAAAGCACTTGACAATCCCAGTTTTCCACCTCCAATTCAGGACCCAACTACGCCTGATCTTCCTGGAATTCCTCTGCTACCAAAACTACCACCATTGCCGCAACTTCCTCCTCTGCCGCCTCTTCCCGGGCTTCCGTACCTTCCACCAATGCCAGGAAAAACCATACAAACAAAAACTGAACAACTTTCCAGGTTAACTCAACTATCAGACCAAGAAGTATTTCCAACAGCACCGTTGATTCCACCAAACCCTTTTCTTCCACCTCCAATCCTTCCTCCAAATCCGCTTCAGCCACCGTCACCGTTGATTCCTCTGCCACCAGCTCCAGGGCTAACTCCACCACCGTTGATTCCTCTGCCACCAGTTCCAGAGCCAACTCCATCACCGTTGATTCCTCTGCCTCCAGTTCCAGGGCTAACTCCATCACCACCACCAACATTTCCATTCCCACCATTACCCCCGTTCCCATTCCCACCATTGCCTCCTCGAATCCCTGGAATTCCTCCAGCTACTTCATCTCCGTAGAAGGCTTCTCCAATAATACCTATTTCTATATTTGTATAATTTCTCCAATAATACCTTTCACATTTGGCTTTTTTTTTTTTTTTCCCTTTTTGTTATGGTTAGTAAATTATGGTGTATTAATAGGGCATTTCTTGGAAAATCTGTTGTATGTTTTGGAGTTATGTATTGTTCCTGTCACCAATAAAAATAAGAAAAAGTAGTCATCCGACAGGCTTTACTCTGTAAATTCTTCTTGTTAATTAAAATCAGCATTGTTACATTCAAAAAGGAAAAAAAAACCTTATTAGACAGTCATGTCACTTTATGTAAGTTTTTTATAAAATTGTGAGTAGCATGTGAAATTTAAATTTTGAGTTTATGAAAACCAATTTGATTGGAATGTATAAGTAATAGAGAGTTGAACGGTTTAAGCTCATTACTGATATGATCAATATTTGTTGGGCTTGGTGCACCTTAACTACATTATTTATGTGGGATATGGAATGTGATGGACTATTATGTAGGTGTGGGCTTGGTAATAATCCGATGAGTGACGATATTTGTACTCTTCAAAAACTGTGTATACACCCCAAATTAGTATCATTTTGAAAATCCAATATTACCCTTTAATAAAATATTAAATGACTAAATAGTTTGTAAGTATACCCACGTGTTATTAATTAATTCCTTTTTATTCTAAGATAAAATTATCATTCCAAAACCAAAACACAATTATACCGGACTACTAATTAATATCTCTCGAAACTAAAGACTCAACTATACATGACGCCGGCTTCGGTTTTGGTCCAGTTCCGGTGGTTCCCCAATTCCGGTTCCTTTTTAAAAAAAAAAAATTAATAAATAAATAAAAAATAAAAAATAAAAAATAAAAAAATAAAAAAATAAAAAAAAAAACCAGTCACATGATCATCATCTTCTCCACTAGAGTGACTTGCAGACCATCACCATCTCCAACATCCAATGACCCAAACCCTAACCTAATCTATCATTTTTAAAACAAAAATAAAAAATAAAAAAGAATTTAAAACACAATTAGCGGTATTGTGAATGGATTTGGAAACCCATCATCGATCTAATCGTGATTTCCAGATCGATATTGTGGATGGATCTAGAAACCCTAACATAATCCATCATTTTCCTCAACTTTCTCAACAAACAAACACCCAAAAAAAAAAGAGCATAAAGATCGTGAAGAAGAGATTGAAATTTGAACATTGTGAAGAAGAGATCGAACAACTTTCGAAGAAGAGATCGTGAAGAAAGAAAGAAAGAAGTAAAGAAAGAGAGAGAGGGATCAGAGTTCTGAGAAGTAAGACGATAGAAAGAGTGAGAAGTGAAGATGAGATATGAGAATTTAATTTAGGATTTAAAAATAAATAAATAAATAATAATGTTAGAACTATCGCTTCGAACCGGACTGGAACCGACACCGCTTCGAACCAGAACTGGAACCGTCGGTTCCAGTTCGGTTCGAAGCGGGCGGCTCCTGAAAATTTTGAACCGAAACCACCTCGATACCAGTTTGATTCGTCGGTTCGAACCGAACCGGTGCCATGACTAGACTCAACGCATGAAAGGAAATCCTTAATCAAAAACATGTCATCAGCCTTTCAAAAAAAAAAAAAAAAAGTTATCTGATTCCCTAGCTACCTTGGTTAGATAATGAGTCAAACTCTTTGTTTACACCGTAGTTATATTCTTTGTTTCTCTCTTCATCTTCGGATTCCTATCTAATGATACAGGGTGTACTTCTAGACGTGAAGACTAAAAAATAAGAAATTTTTCTGTACTTTATTGTTAGAAATGTTTTTAGGATTTGATTTTATCTATTCTACATCTTTAACTAGTCAAATATATCTACGTTATTTAATTTTGTATACATTAATATTTTCTACTAGAATAATATATAGGGTAAAAAATGAAACTAACTATAAAATTAGTAGAGTTTTTATTTTTACCCAGCATTAGTGTTTTAACTTTTTTAACCAAACAATCTAGTATTTGGACAAAAATACCCTTAATGGTTTTTAAAATAAAAATACTTTTAATTTATTGGAGGCATTGGAGGTCGGCAAGACCTTAGTATGTCTTTTTTTTTAAAAAAAAAAACAATACTTTTAAGTTTTTTTATTGGAGGCATTTGACCTCCAAGCGAGACCTCCAATGGACGTTGTGCCTCCAATCTTAAAAAAAAAAAAAAAAAAAACAGTCTATTGTTTAATCTATGTGTGTTTAATTCCTAGAGTGTTGACTTCCTAGTGTGTTTAATCTATATATATTTAATTCCTAGTGTGTTCAATCTAGCATGGTTAATCTTCTCATTCTTCACATATTTTTTTTCCCTTCTTACTAGATTATATATATATATATATTGTGGCCAATGACAATGAATTCAATAGAAATGAAATCATGGAGAAATTATGTATGAGAAAAAAAATAGATAAACAAAATAGAGATTAGAGAGAAGGATCGGGACCCCTACCTATCTTAATTGTGCTTAACTTTTAAGCGTCTGCTGACATGTGGTAGACAAGCAAAAGTTTAAGCTCCTCATATTTTGAATGGATTATTTTGTTGACAAACCACATTTGGGATTTAAATGTGTAAGGGTAGATTATGCCTTCATTATGCTTAATCAAGCTTTAAAGGCACTCACAAGTCATCAAGCTTAAGAGCACTTCAAAAGTATATCACTTGTGCTTAACTCCTTGAAGAGAACTAGTTGCATACACACACTTCTTCATGCATGCATTGCTCATCTTGCATTTGTGTGTCAATTCTAGTATGTGTGCTTTCTTTACACTTTTCACACATGCACTTGATTGTTAGATCTAAGTGTGGTTTTGTGTGTTGTAATTCATTTCCCGATAATTGATCGGAAACGTGTGCACTGTAAGATGGTGTGCTTGTTTTTAGCACGATGAGTGACCACTAGAGATGGTTCAAGTACGCGGGTCCTTGTGCACGGGTCTCTACCCGTGCACCAACTGCGTCGTGCTCTCGGGTTGTTTTTCCAGGTCCTAGTGCGCCGATGATTGCGCTGGTAATGTGCTGGTCTTTACCCGTGTAGTGTTCTTATGATTTTTTTCTAGGTCCCGGTGCATCGATGACTACGCTGGTCTCTACCCGCGCAATGTTCTCGGGTTTCTTTTCATGTGTCCAATGCGCAGGTCCATACTCGTGCACTGGACTCGCACAGTGTCCAATTTCAGCCTAAATTTTCCAAAACATCGTAGTTTTGTTTTAGGTCTCCGATTTATATGATGTCTTCTCTCTTGTTTGTTTTTAAGAGTTCAAAATCACACCTTTGAAAGATAGAGTGTTTCCTAAGAGAGAGGAATTCCTAAGAACTCACATTTACTCAACCAAACATATTCCCATGAGCATCTAGCATCATTCTAGCATGTTAGGATTTTGGTTTTAGTTGGCATTATTCTATATCAAAACGTTATTTGCTTTGTATTGTTTGGTTGTCCTAGTTGTGCGACTTATCAAGCTTCAAAGAAGATGGACAACAGTTCAATCAAAGTGATGCCTTCGTTTGAGGAAAAGCATTAATGTCTATAAAGGCAATAAGACCTCTTTCCTCTTACAAGGCTTAGGCGCGCACACACACAATTCATTCATAAGTGTCCCTGCATCGTAGCACCAAATTGGTATAACACATTCACATGTTTTAGTATGCTCATGCATTGGTCTCATATTGTCATACATTGTAGAAATGCATGTATTAGGACTATGTCTAGGAAATTGCATACTTGTGTGATCTTGTGTTTATTTGTTTTTGTGTAAGTGATTTAGACTTAAATATGTTCTTAAATGATTCCTTGTTAAGTTCTGGTCATTTCGGATACTCACTCATTAGATTTCGAGTTCAAACTAGGAAGTTATGAAACTTTACGTTCATTTACAATACGTTGTCTTCGTCTTCATCTTCGTATATCGAGTTGAGTTCACATCCAATTGTCAAAGTTTCATAGTCTTCCTCGTGTTAAGTGAGTTATGGTTTGTAATCCAGAAATAGATTTGAATTCAAAGTTCGAAGGCCAAAGGACGGTCGAAGAACGTGAAGGGAGCACAAGGAGAAGAGTGAGATAAGAGAAGGCCACAAGAGAGGCCTTCCCGTGGAGGCGCGTGGCCACCATGAGGAGGCTGAGAGCCTCCCTTCCCATGGTGGCCACGCGCCTCCACGGGCCTCCTCGTGGTGGCCACGCGCCTCCACGGGGATGGCAAAGTGCCACCTCCCCAAGTGAGCCCCACTCTCTTTCAAACTCCCTCCTATCTCTTTTAAACATTCTCTCCCACTCTCTTTGTCTTTGTGAAAAATAAAAAAGAAGAAAAATGTGCATAAATTTTCTCTCCAACTTTCTCATCTTCCAAACACCATAACTTTCTCATTCAAACTCCGAATCGAGTGATTCAAGTTGGAGATTCTTTGTAATCAAGTCCCCTACCTTCTCCAAAAGAGTTTGCGGCTGTTTGATCGAGTTTTAGAGTAGCTCCACTATAAAAACTGAACCTGCTCAGGATTTCAAGGTATTGAGCCAAACTTTGTGATTTCATCTTTTATGATTCTCAATTACCTTGGGTTTTCTTCTTCCATATGTATGTGTATGTATAATGAATGTTATTGAGAAGGATAGCTTCATATCAAAGATAATCAAGTCTAATTAGATACAAATGTGAACTAGTTTTCTATGATTCTAGTATTTCACTTTGAGAGTGGTATTGTGCTTAGCTTGATATTTAGGGTTATTTGTGACTTGATTGATCTATTTTATGATTAATAACCTTGTCTTGTGCTTGGATTCTTTAATTGAACAAATCTAGAATTAGCACATTTGATTTAGTGTTTAGAGCTATCTAGGATTTAATTGATTATTCATTACATTCTTGCTCTAAATACTTGCTCGAATATTCATTAATCATATTTTGTGATTCTAGCATTTTTGGTGTATGTTTCTAGTATCTTGAATATGTGCTTCATGTATATGATTTATTCAAGTATTAGCATTGTGAATGAAACTAGGAATTACATGTGTTAGGTGTTTCACATTTTCTAGATTTCAAATTCATTGTTTTATGACTAGACAATTTTTGACTTGTGTGCTCACATGACTAAGTCTATGTATACATGATTTGTACATGATCTGTACATCTCATATGTTCATGCATCATCTTGTGTGATTGCCTCTCTTGGATTCTAAACTAGAATATCATACATTGTGTGCTCATTGTCTAATTCAAGTTTCCATAGCTCATATTGATCATATGTCTTATGTTGAATGTGCTTGCATCATGTGCATCACATAGATCGCTTGCCTTGTAAAAGGTGGAAGTCTTGGCTAAGGGTGTGAGGCCTCTAAGTAAGTCCGAGCAAAGTCTTGTCTATGGGTGTGAGGCTCCGGTTAGACAAGCAAAAGAAGTCTTGGCTTAGGGGTGTGAGGCTACTATAAGTCCAAGCAAGCAAAGTCTCTTGTTGTTGAGTGATTTTTCAACATAGAGCAAAGGAAGTCTTGGCGTGAGGTGTGAGGCTGATCGCGCTCCAAATGTTTACATTTAGCACCCTTTTTACCTTGTTTTTGTAATCATTTTCTAAGCATTCCATGTGCTTAATGTTGTAAATAAGTCTTTTCAGGTAAAATAGGCAATTCAAGGGCATTTTTGTCCAAGGTGAAGAAAAGAGGGCAATTTAGGCAGAAAATAGAAGAAAAGCAAGGCGGCGAGCTCATGCGCTCAGACCGGCGGGCACAGAGTCGCTGCACGAAGCTGCCGGAAGGAGCATTTGTCATTGGCGAATTCAGACACTCTGGCCGGCGGGCACAAAGCCGCCGTCAACTCAGGCGGGTTCATACATGAGCCACGGCAAGACAAGTCCCGCGGAATAAGTCCGCGGTGAAGGAAAAATAGGCACGGCGGGTTCTGGAGGCGGGCATAAAGCCGCCGTACAAACCCGTCGGAAACTCTAATAAGCTGAAAATAGTCAAAGCTCGCCCCAAAGTCAAGGAAAGCTGCCCCTTTTTCCACCTATTGTCCTTGGAAGGCCTTCTCTCTCATGCATACACACTTGCATTCAACAAGCTAATGAAGGGATGCTCTCAACTAGGAAGATATACTTAGTTTTTACATTTTTTAGAGAGAAGAAGTTAGAGAGAAGATAGAGAGAAGTAGATATTAATTAGATATTTTGTTCTTAGGAATCAAGAGAGATAGTTATTTTAGTGGCATTTTCTAGGTAGCCAAACACCACATGTTGGTTACTTAGAGTGATCACTTCAAGTTGCCATAGTAGAATTAGTTTCTTGGATTGCAAGGAGGATCATTTCCACTTCACAAGCTTGTCAATTGGTCATGTTTCCTTTGTTTGTAAGTCTTTTTAACTTTGATACTATGTGTAACTAATTCCTCTTGTTAGGGGATTAGATGTAATTCTTGTATTTACCTTGTTATATAGTCAATCATATTGTTATAATCCTCTCAAGTTATGCATGTGTTCTTTAATACTTGCAAGAATGGTGGTTGCAACCACCAACCTTCTTTATATGCAATAACTTGATGAATTGTATGCAATAGACCATTTATTGCATGTTCCTATTATAGCATTTATGTGGTAGAGATAACTAACTTGTGATTCTCTACTAGCAATTGAGTAATTCTCCTTTTATCACTATCTAATCTTAGATTTCATTGTGATTAAGTTGAGAATTTGGTGTTTATAACTCATATGAATATGTGCATGTTAGGAATTGGTGATTAGGTTTAATTTTGATTTATTAGAAACTAGGATTATACTTGAATGAATCTATTCCCTTAACAACTTTTAACCTAGAATTTGAATCAAGTAGTTGTAATTGTTACTTAGCAAATCAATCCTAGCATAGTTAATTTGTTAATCCTTAGTTAATTTAATCAATCTTGTTTTAGCGTAATTAGAGAATTGTAGAATTAAGTAAAGTTAAGCGTCTTTATATTGCCTTCCTCGTGGGAACGATATCCTTACTTGCTTACTACACTAGTTCAACGACTAATGAACTTGCAATAGGGTCACCAGACTCGCACGTCCCTTTAATATAACCGAGGTAGAATAGGTTAATTTATAGTGACATTTGTAGAACTGGTTCGGGCGTGTCAAAATTTATGGCGCCGCTGCCAGGGAATTCGGCAAGACGTTTCTTTTTAGAACATTAGTCAATTTAATCCTTGCATAATCGTAGAGAATTTATGTTTTGAACATTTAACCTTTTGGTAGTTATTGTAGTGTACTTTCAGGTTTCTTGTCACGAATTGATGCACAGAAGACGATCTTTGGGTAGTCCACTTGAACCTTTTGTTAAAAATATTGATCGCATAGCGAGGCTACCAACGATGACGGACAATCCTAGAGGACTATCCGACCTTGAGGAAGGGTCAACCTCTTCTAGCAGTACCCCCACTGGTTTAGAACACGGACAGGATCAACGGATGATGAAGGAATTCTCATTGCCTACCGTTGGATCACATCCTTCAACCATATTGTTAGACGATGCCCAGAGGAATTACGAGTTGAAAAACTTGCACTACAACGCACTCCCGCACTTTGGTGGTAACCTAAGGGAAGACTGCCTTCAATTCATGAAGGAATATTACAATGTGGTGACCACTTTTCCACTCAGAAACTTGACGGAGGATCACTTACGCATGCGATGTTTTTCGTATTGCATGAGAGACGACGCCAAGAAGTGGCTCATGGCATTACCAGCAGGATCATTTACCACATGGAGTGGTGTTAAGCAGAAATTTTTTGCCAAGTATTTTCCCTCATGGAAGACGAAAGAAATATACGAAGTATGATAGCTAATTTCCAGGAAAGGGAAGGGGATGCGTTTCATGAATCATGGGGTAGATTCAAGCTACTTTTAGCACAGTGCCCTCACCATGAGTATACTTTAGTATCACAAGTTCAATCTTTCTATGATGGATTGACAGGACTCTCATAAGCTATTGTTGATAACACATGTGGAGGAGCGATGCGAGAGAAAACGGCACAGTTTTTGTTTGATAAATACGAGATGCTTGAATAGAATTCCCAGTAGAGGAACACTCGAGGTAGTCTAGGAGGAATGAGTATGGAAATGGCAAGTCAAATGAGTGATATGAGTAAGAACATAGAAACACTCATGAGCAGGTTTGGGAACCAACCTATAGTAACGGATCAGGTGTTTGTTAAGGAGAACCGTGGAATGGACATGAATTCCATGGTTGAGCCAGTGCCACCTAGGAAAGAAAAATTACAAGTGGTATATCCACCACGCCAGTCAAGACAGTTGGATGATCCTTTCTCCAACACCTACAATCGGGGATGGGCAAGGCATCCTAATCTGAATTACGGGAACAACCACTGTTTGAATCCCCTGTTACCTCCACAGAACAACAACAACAACAACTGGTATCCACCTCCGGGATACCAATCAAGACCACAGCAGAGTACGCAACCATGGAAGGTAAAGGAAAACTTACCTTGGCGCCAACAAGGCTAGAGAGACAATGAGTACAAGCCCACTAATCAGTATTACACCAGCGATCCTAATCACATCAGGATTACTTCTATGGAAGGAGTAGTCAAGACATTGGAAAGATAAATAGGGGAGTATGCTGAAGTTAGTCAGAAGAAGGAGCCAGGGAAGCTCCCAAGTCAGTCTGAACAAGCCAAGTCAACCACGGTACTAAGAAGTGGTAAGGTACTTTCTAACCCATATCCACCTGAAATTGCTGATATTCCTGATAATGTTTCAGCAGATAGGGAAGTGCCAAGTAAGAATGATCTTGATACTCAAGTAAGAATAGGAACGAGCAGAGGTCCGGAGAGAGGACACAAGGATACTTCAAGGATACACAAATCTCCTAATCCGTATGTGCCTCCAATTCCATTCCCAGGAAGGCTTCAGAAGTCGAAATTGGACCAAGCTTTCAGGGAGATCTATGACATCCTATCGAAGGTGAATGTGAGCCTTCCTTTACTTGAGGTGATTGAGAAAATGCCTGCATACGCCAAGTTCTTCAAGGAACTCAACTCAAAGGCGCGGAAGAAGGAGTTTCTCGGAAGAATAGTGATCTCCAAAGAAGCAAGTGCAGCCATGGAAACGGCAATGCCACCTAAGATGAAGGATCCAGGAAGTTTCATCATTACAATATCAGGTTGTGAAACTCGGAGGGAGAAGGCAATGTTAAACCTAGGAGCTTCGATCAATTTGATGCCTTATGCATTGTTTAAAGACTTAGGATTAGAGGGATTGAAGCCAACTACCATGGAATTGATATTAGCCGACCGCTCAATACGACATCCAACAGGAGTGGTTGAAGATGTGTTAGTCAGGGTGGGCGAATTGATCATCCCAGCTGACTTTGTTATTCTAGAGATGGAGACCGATTCATCCAAGGCAAGGGAGATGCTGATATTGCTAGGGTGACCATTTATGTCAACTGCCAAGGCAATCATCGATGTCCACAAGGGACGGCTCTTCATGACGGTTTTAGGTCAAACAGCAGAGTTTGAAGTGTTTGAAGGGTAGTGTTTGTTTTAACATCGCAAATGCCGAACAAGATGATGAACCTCAATCTACGTTCGGGAGTACGTAGCACTCGCTCATAGCGAGGTGACTAACAAGACCCCGCTTTTGAAGCATGATTCATCAAGTTACGAAGACACCATCACTCAGCTCAAGGAAGAAAACCGGGAGTTGGTGGAGAAGAACTTTGAACTCACTACTAAGCTTGATGAGGCTTTAGAGGAAAATTATGCCCTCTAAGATAAAATTAAAGATGATTTCTCCCTAGTGAAAGATGAGTTCGGAGAAAGGAATGAGTCTTTGAGCAAGGAATTCGAAGGCAAGATGAAATTCATGGAGGAGGAGATACATTCTAGGGACAAGGCCCTGGAAATCTTGAGAGTGAAGAATAAGGAGACTCGAGTTGAGATTGCTATGCCAAAGATAGGCACTTCGGTCAAGTCCGAAGGGATGGTTAAGCCACCTCCAAGGAAGACGATGCATGTATCACACGAGGAGTCCACCACTTTTGCTCCGAAACCGAAACCGAAACCAAAACCAAGGCGAAGGCCTAAAAGAAAGAACCACATTCGACCTCCACAATCTACATTGGGAGGTACATTTTCTACTTTCACTCCTATATGTCACTAATGCCATAGAATAGGCCACATCAGGCCAAATTGTCCAAACAAAAGATGGCAGGTCAGAAAATATGCAACCCCAATTCCCAAGGCCAATGTCAAATCCATTTGGATCGCAAAATCCAAGTTGGAGGGGCTTAGTGGGAAGGGACCCTTGTGGGTCAAAAAGAAAGAAAAGGGGTATGTTGTGATTGAACCACCCATTCTAAATGGGGCATGGAGGAGGTGATTGAATTGATGTTTGTTTAAGTGTGCATAGATTGTATTTCCAGGACACACTTACAACGTTGATGTATTTTGCATTGTACATATTTAATGTTTGAATAAATTGAATTGTTTTTATGCGTGATTGGGAAATTGACAACCTAACTCAATCTCTTGTGTACCCGCCGAGCTTTGAAATTAAATCATTAAGAGATAGGGTGCACAAAAGAAAGGTTTAGGGGTTTTAAAATCCATGTTATAGGTTGAGCAAATTCATGTAGATTAATTAATTAATGTAGGAAATATGTGTTGTATTTGGTGTGTTTGTTGTGCCATATTGAATAGGTGTTAGGAAATCAAGAGAAGAAATTGAAGGAAGTGAAGAGGAAACTTTTTCACTCCGGTGGGTTCGGGAAGGCGGGACATGTCCAGCCTTCCAGAATGTACAAACCCGCGGAGATGCTTCTGAAGGATAAGGGAAGGTTGGCGAGTTCAGGAAGGCAGGACATGTCCAGCCTTCCAGAATGCTGGAACTCATGGGAACTGAAGTTAAAAATGGGCGAGTTCATCTCGGCGGGACATGTCCAGCCTTCCAGAAGAGATGAACCCGTGGCCACACACGAAGGACTTCGACGGGTTCCATCTCGGCAGGAATAAGCCCGCCATCTAGAATGTTGGAACTCGCCAATCATGAAGAGAAGAAATTCCAGCGGTCTCATGCGGCTGGAATAAGGCCGCCTTCTAGAAGACACAAGCTCGCCAACATAAATCAAACACGGCGAGCTCATGCGGTGTGAATAAAGCCGCCTTCAACAAAGTCGCCGCAGTCCCCAATGACCAAAACGCCAGTGTTTTGATGCAAAAATAGGGGACGGCGGGTTTGTTCGGTGGGCATAAGGCCGCCGAATCCCAGTTCTATAAATAGGACCTATCGCTTTCCACGACAGAACTTTCCTCTTTTCAAAATTCTTCCATTTTCCCGCGAGAAACCACGAAACTTTTATTCCCCAATCTTGTTTGAATTCATCCGAAACTTCAAGGCAAAGGTAAGTAATCTAACTCTAATCTAGTTTGAACACAAATTCATGTAAAATTTCATTTTGAAATGCCCTAGGTTGCGACAGTTAGGGTTCTTGCAAGGTTCTTGAGTTTGATTGAATTATTTTAGATTCATTGATGCAATTGATGTTAGTTATGCATGCCAGGATTAATTTCGAACCATTTTCCCCAAGTTTGATTCGATTTCGCAGCTTTTTCATGTTAGGGTTCATACTTGGCCGAATTTGGGGTTTTGAAATTTCAATGTCTATGATTTTTGGTTCTTGTGATGTTGTGATTGCAAGAAAATTGCATAAGATTATGCATGTTAATGGAATAATAGATTGAAAGCTTGCTTTGTGGTTGATTGATGAAGAATTGGGTGATGAAGGAAATATGGTAATTGCGAGTGATGTGCATGTATATTGATAATCTATTTTGTACAAATTGTGTGAGGACTTGATGATTGAAATGATATGCAAATTGTGTGTACACATTTGAAGAGTAATTTGGATGTTGATTGTTCATGTTGAGGCAAGCTATGTGTGCACCAAATATATACCAAATGTAGTGTGTGCAATTGTGTGTGCACATGTTAAAGACAAATTGATTATGATTGTTAATGTGATTTAAGCTATGTTTGCACAACTTGGATACAATGTACACACATGTGTGATTGAATTGATGCTAATTGTACCTACATTTGCATGGATAAAATGTTTGATGGTAATACGTATATATGGCATATATTGTGCATATAATTGGCACCCAATTCCGTTTGAATGTGATTGTATTGATGTTCCTAACTTGATGGTTTGATTGAATTGGGCACACACACACAAACATAGTATTAGTAGTTTAAGTAGTTATAGAATATGTTTAGTTAAAATATAGTTTGAAATTATTGTCACTAACCCGAGGCCTAATTTGTTTAGAGTATTTGCTGTGTTTTCCTTGCTCTAACAACAGATGGCACCAAAAAGGAAAGCTTCTACATTTGAGAAGGGAGATGCATCCCGAAAGGGAAAGGGAAAAGAAAAAGAAAAATCCTCATGCCTAGAGAGGATGGCTGAGGAAATCTGTGAAGAGCAACTTGAGAGCACCACTAGGAGACCCATCCTTATCGAGAGAGATGTGACCTTCGATGAATTGGGGGAGACGGTGATTTTTGACGAGATCCGTCGGAGAAAGTGGGAGGCATATGTATCTTTCCCAAAGAGAGCAAACCGAAGGATTGTCCAGGAGTTTTATGCTGCCATAGACCCTGATGAGTTCGAGAGGGGAGCTCCGGTTATGGTTCGAAGGAAGGCCATCTCTATGACCGCCGAGCAAATCAATGAGTACCTCCACACGTAGAGTTATCCTCAGTGGGAGGAGGGGTACGAGCCAAATGCCATCTTCGAGCATTATGACAAGTAGTTCGGTATCGCACTCACAGGGGACGAAGACATGCTTTGGGACGGCAAGATTTATCAGAGACAGCTAGGCTTTGAGGAGCATTTTTGGAGTATATACTTTAGTTACTCCCTCATGCCTAATGGACACAGGACAGACTTGAAGAAGCAAATTGCCATTATGATCTACCAGATGAAAAACCAGTTGGAATTCGATGTCGAGCGTACAATAGTGAAGAGAATAGCAGAGTCTGGGAGACGAAGCAATCTGAGCCTCTTCTTTCCGTGTTTGATCACCCAATTTGCACGGAGAGCAGGCCTTTGAGTGGATTTGCCAGCAGATGGGATTCTGACACCTATAGGACATGTAGCCAGAAGGGCCTACAATGAAGCGGCTGAAGGAAAGCCAGGTATAGAGAAGCTTCTCAGTTTGCTCGAGCAGAGGGAGCAAAGATTGGCCCAGCGGAGGTCAATCAAGAGGAGAGAGCAGGAGAGACTAAAAGCACAGGGTCGTGAGGAGTCCAATGTAGGAGTCGATGAGGATGAGTCTGAGGAGACAAAGTTTGAGCAAGAGGGAGATGAACCAGAGTGGGCAAAGAAGATGATGCAGTCCTAAAATGAAATGATAGAGTCTAATACCGCCCTATCACAGACTGTTCGCCGCCTTGCAAGGCAAGTGAAAGGATTGACTGGAGCAGTGGCACAGTTGATGGGCTACCAGATGGGTGAGCTGAGTGATCACTCGAGTGATCGGGAGGAGGAGCGCCATCAGAAGCGCAGGCACGACGAGACACCCGCTGCACCAAAGACATCAGCTATTCCACCCTTGCTAGAGACAGGTATACCTAATCCCTTTACTTTTATTGATGTTGATGATTTATTTTTCAGTCCAATGGCTCCGCCAAACCTATATCAGCAGAATTTCAACTTCATGGACTTACTATGTGAGCAACAGCAGATATTAGAACAGGTGATAGGGAAACTAGAGGTAGAGAGGAGTCTACCGGACCAGTTGAGAGGGATTTACACGGAGGAGATACGAGGACTGTTTCCGGAGGGGATGGAGGATCGAAAACCATTCCAGGAGCAGATACCTGAGTAGGTGGAGCATGTGGAGTCCCGTGTAATGAAGATTGAGCTTCTTCCGGATGGATACGAGGAGACGACTACTCATCCGATGGAGTACATTGTAGAGGAGCCCGAGTCCCCGATGCACATCGTTCCTTATGTTGGACCACCACCTTCGCCTGAGCCCATTTTCTGCTATTCTGTTAGAGGAGTACATTTCACACCCTTAGACCTCAGTGACGATGACTTTTTCATGTAAGCGGATTGGTACGCCGCATGGATTTTTGTGGGCAGAGCATTATTCCGCATTTTTGTATACCCAGTACTTTATTTTTGGGATTTATAGTTATAGTCTTTTTAGTTTTATTATTATATATCTATATTGCTTACTTGCATATATTTTCTTAGTTAGTAACATGTTTAGATCTAAGTGTGGAAAATATTATATGATTGATTGATAGTGCTTAGGATTTTTGAAAGTAGTGTGCATGATGGATAGGATATCATGTGTTGTACATATCAGTGCCTTTTTGCATGAGATTGGGAAGTCGTTTGTTGGCCAAACAACCAAACCAACGAACTCTTTTATTGTCTTCCATGTGCGAACATTGGGGACAATGTCGAGTTTAGGTTTGGGGGTGTGGGCACATTAACACTTAGCCAATCCTTCACATGATTGAACATATGTATATAGTGCTTGTATATATTGTTTCCTTAGTTTAAATTGTGTAAAAATTTTTAAATTTTATTTTAGAAGAATTCCGATTGAGCCAAGGGAACATATGTGTTTAATAAAGATGCTAAAAGGTATGTGTTGATCAAGGAAATATGCATGCATTGATCACTAAATTGTAGCTATCACAATTGCATTTCGAGATGACATTGCACATGGTGTAATAGTCCCTTTCTCTTGTGCCTAGTGAATAGAATTGAGCGCAAGATTGCATGAACCAATAGTGGAGATTACCCATAAGGAACAGAGCCTAAAATTTCATCTTATAAGGGTAAATACTTTTCCAAATCATACATGATCTCATATTGCATAAATTGGATGCCATGAACAATAAAATTGTGGACTGCTTGTTAGATTTGTATTCCCTAGTTAGACGGACTTCTGGAAATGATTCTAGGCATGTGTGCTTAGCTACCAAATGCCCAAACGCTGTCCATGTTGTGATGTGTGCTCCAACTACCAACTTAGAGGCCAAACACGAACCTTTCTTTCCATCACACACCAAAAATTCCTTTTATGTCACTTGGAATGATGTAGAATTTTGATCAAAGATATGCATGATGTAGATGCATTAGTAAAGCTAGAAATTCAGTGTATGGCGTGTACTCAGGCGATGATAGATAGTTGTGTTAAAAAAAAATAAAAAAATAAAAAATAAAAAATAAAAAAAACTTTAGCACATCATTTATTTATAAGTGTTTTAATCTATGTACTAATTAGAACACAAGAAATTGAAGTCTTAGCCTAGACGCATGGAAACTTATAATATTGAGCTATGATAGCAAAATTAAGGTTGATCTAATACTTCAGAATTTCAGTGATTCGTCCATATCACCCTTTTGGCCCCGTTACAACCATGAAAAGACCTAGTTGATCTGTTACGAAGTCTGGTTGGGGAATGCGAGTCAAGCATGTTCTTTCCACGTTTTTGGCATTTCAATACATTCATGAAACAGTTTCCACAAGTTGTGTGTTAATTTTGATTGCATATGCGTTACATTTGATTCTTACATATATTCTTACTCGCATATGTTATTTGAGAGCAACTTAGGTTCTGAGAGAAAATCAGACTGAAATCCGGTAAGGATAGAGTCAAGGCGAATTGAGTTCTTGCTTTTGAGTGCTTAGTTTTTGAAACTGAGTATTTATAGTGTGGGATGTACCGTGTAGCGTGTTTTTGAGGAATGTAATTGTGCTAGCACCTATCCAGAGGTTTTCGCATGTTTATTTCCTACTTCATCACATCTTTTGGCATATTTGTAACTTGGCTCTCGGAAATGTTTTTGTGTGCGTTGTTTATATTATGTACATAGTGGAAAATTACTTGTAGTTTAGCATTTATGGTTTGCTCGAGGACGAGCAAAAGTCAGGTTTGGGGGTTTGATCGCGCTCAAAATGTTTACATTTAGCGCCCATTTTACCTTGTTTTTGTAATCGTTTTCTAAGCATTCCATGTGTTTAATGTTGTAAATAAGTCTTTTCAGGTAAAATAGGCAATTCAAGGGCATTTTTGTCCAAGGTGAAGAAAAGAGGGCAATTTAGGCAGAAAATAGAAGAAAAGCAAGGCAGCGAGCTTATGCACTCAGACCGGCAGGCACAAAGTCGCCGCACGAAGCCGCCGTCAACTCTGGCGGGTTCATACATGAGCCACGGCAAGACAAGTCTTGTGGAATAAGTCCACGGTGAAGGAAAAACAAGCACGGCGGGTTCTAGAGGTGGGCATAAAGCCGCCGTACAAACCCACCGTACAAACCCGCCGGAAACTCTGATGAGCTGAAAATGGTCAAAGCTCGCCCCAAAGTCAAGGAAAGCTGCCCCTTTTTCCACCTATTGTCCTTGGAAGGCCTTCTCTCTCATGCATACACACTTGCATTCAACAAGCTAATGAAGGGATGCTCTCAACTAGGAAGATATACTTAGTTTTTACATTTTTTTAGAGAGAAGAAGTTAGAGAGAAGATAGAGAGAAGTAGATATTATTTAGATATTTTGTTCTTAGGAATCAAGAGAGATAGTTATTTTAGTGGCATTTTCTAGGTAGCCAAACACCATATGTTGGTTACTTAGAGTGATCACTTCAAGTTGCCATAGTAGAATTAGTTGCTTGGATTGCAAGGAGGATCATTTCCACTTTACAAGCTTGTGAATTGGTCATGTTTCCTTTGTTTGTAAGTCTTTTTAACTTTGATACTATGTGTAACTAATTCCTCTTGTTAGGGGATTAGATGTAATTCTTGTATTTACCTTGTTATATAATCAATCATATTGTTATAATCCTCTCAAGTTATGCATGTGTTCTTTAATACTTGCAAGAATGGTGGTTGCAACCACCAACCTTCTTTATATGCAATAACTTGATGAATTGTATGCAATAGACCATTTATTACATGTTCCTATTATAGCATTTATGTGGTAGAGATAACTAACTTGTGATTCTCTACTAGCAATTGAGTAATTCTCCTTTTATCACTATCTAATCTTAGATTTCATTGTGATTAAGTTGAGAATTTGGTGCTTATAACTCATATGAATAAGTGCATGTTAGGAATTGGTGATTAGGTTTAATTTTGATTGATTAGAAACTAGGATTATACTTGAATGAACCTATTCCCTTAACAACTTTTAACCTAGAATTTGAATCAAGTAGTTGTAATTGTTACTTAGCAAATCAATCCTAGTATAGTTAATTTGTTAATCCTTAGTTAATTTAATCAATCTTGTTTTAGCGTAATTAGAGAATTGTAGAATTAAGTAAGGTTAAGCGTCTTTATATTGCCTTCCTCTTAGGAACGATACCCTTACTTGCTTACTACACTAGTTCAACGACTTGTGCACTTGCAATAGGGTCACCAAACTCGCGCATCCCTTTAATATAACCGAGGTAGAATAGGTTAATTTATAGTGACATTTGTAGAACCGGTTCAGGCGTGTCAGAGGCCTCTTGTAAGTTCAGGCATGGATATTCTCTAGAGGCATACGATGTGTCTCGGTTAGAGAACATGCAAGTTTCTCTCTAGTGGGATTAAATAGGAGGGATATCCAATAGATTGTGATACATGAGAGTTGGTCACATTTGAGGGTGTACTCTTGTTTAACTAGTGAAAAACATTTGCTGGTGATTATGGATTCAACCCGTGGATGTTTCCCCTTTGGAGGTTTTACCACGTAAAAAATATCATGTGTCAAGTTTCTCTTTCCTTATCTCTTTGATATTTTGTTTACCTTAATCAAATTGATCTTGAAGGCATTGTAATTTATTACATTCTTGTGAGACAAGATCTTTGATTGTATTTGTATCTTTTGTATGTACTTGTACTATTGAGACATTTATTATGAATACAAGTACTTGGTGATTTGTATATTTTGGTATATCCTCCACATGCAATCCATAGGCTATGTTTGATCTATCAATTGAAAATCCTTATAAATAGTCCATACATGCTTGTTTATGTTTATTGTGGTGTTATATAAGCTATCTAAAGGGACAAACTTTTGTTTTTTCAAGGGATTGAAAAAAGGCCTTAAAACCTATTCACCCCCAGCCCCCCGCCCCCCTCCCTCCTCTAAGTAAGCTTAAGGCAATTTAACCGTGATTGTATTTACATAGCATCATCCAAGCATGGTGATCACCCGCTTTTGTGTCGTTACCAAATTGCAAATTATCAAAAGATGTTTATAAAGGAATTCCGACACAATGTGCTCTAAGTTTTGAAAGCTAGTAAAACGGCAAGCTAAGGATCGTTCCACAGGGAATTAGAGTAATTAGTTGAATTATTTAACTAATCTAAAATGCAAATAAAGTAAATCATGGTAGTTTGAATGGTGTACGGTTTAAGAAACCATCAAACATACATGTAAAATCAAAATAACAAATGTAAAGGGAATATGAATAGATAGGAATCCAATATCAACAACCTAGATAAGAAAATGATTTAAACAATTAATTAGAAGTATAGGGAAATGATAGAGTAGTTAACAGACTTTGAGCAATTCATCAATGGCTTCATTAACGTACTATCCACACAATCAAGGACCGATCTCATTCGAAAGTGTTGTTTAGACAGTCACTATGAACCCTAAACAACTTCCTACCAAAATGCCTAACCGATTAAGGAGAGGGGGTCAAGGTGGGATCGGTTAGTGACGATCAAAGGCTTAGGCAATCGTGGTAGGCTTACCCTCCAAAAGCCTATCCTATTCACTATGTGCTACAATTAATTAAGTGTGTCAATAACTCAATCAATTTTATCACAAATAAATCCTACAACATATTGCAATCAACAAATGTGTCAATACTCAATCAATCACATAAGTGCAAGGTCTAATTAAAAAGTAAATAAAACTATAATTATGCAAACATAATAATCAAAGCTTTGATAAATACTCATTGTCCAAAAGTCTCTCAAATCATCCCTCTAGAATGGGGGTTTAATTACACATAATCACAAACAAAAAAAGGAAGTAAAATGGAGAGAAATCACTCTTGGGTCTCTCTTGTAAGCTTGATCCTTCCTTGAGTTTCCTTGCTTGAATCTTGTGCAAAGATTAGGTGTTGAGAATGTGTCTAGATAAGTGGAGTCATATGGAAAGTGACAAAGGAAATGGGTGGAGAAGATGGAAAGAGAGGAGTGATTTAGGTGGAGTAATCTAAGTGTTGTTGTTGATATTTAGAGAAGAGAGATGGTGGGATTAGGAATTGTGGATGAAAGGAGGTTTCTTGATTGATCAAGAGTTGTTTTCAAAGGAAAAACCATGATGTATTTATAGGGTATTGGAATTAGGTCACAGATGGTCAATTACCAAAACACCCTCTGTCATGGCAAATTACCATTTATCCCTTAGAGGGCCTTTCCGTAATTTTCTCAACCAATCAGATAAGGTCGCTATGAGATTTTCATGGTGGTTTTCAGGCGACACATTTGGCGATGCAATCAGGTGCCAAAAACAACTCCCTGTCACTGTGGCGACATCGACAAGCAAATCACGACAATTGTTTGGACCTATTTCGCGGTTGTGTCGCGGTTTGGAAAGGGGTGACAGTGGAGGCATGATTAGAAGATCATGGCTGGAGCATGGTGGAGTTGGGTGAGCTGAATCAATGCCCATCATGTCCGCGTAAGTCTGGCGAGTCATTTGCACTGAAAATCGACTAAAAATAAGGCGAGGAGAACGCTTTCCGGTGGCTGGACCAGTTAGGGTTTGGAGCTTCTTGTCCATGGCTGCCAGTCGAGAGGTAGAAGACGAAGGTTGGGTGAGATGGGGTTCATTCAGCAACAGGCTGGGGTGCGTTTGGTTGGGTCAACATGTGGTGTGGGTTTGGGCGACCAAAGGTTGGGCCTTATGTTTGGGCCTCTGTTTTGGGCTCAACTGATTTGCCTACTATAATTGAAACGCATCGTTTCATTAAATGAGGTGGCGTGAGCTGTCTGATGTGCATGGCCAATTACGATACGCCCCCTGACCTCTTGTCAAATTATAATATCTTCAATCGTCTTTCATTAATTACACCTTTACCCTTAATTGACCAATATTACTCCAATGCCCTTAAACTTTATAAATACCTGAAAACACTTAATTCACACCATTAAATCATGGGATATTGCCCGAAAATCAAGCGAAAAGATAAGGAAATGAGGGCCAAAATCATACCAATTTTGGTTCGATCACATGGGTCTTCTTTGTTTCTTTGACTAGGTAATTTGAACATGCTCTAGAACTTCTTGTTTCATCTTTTGTTCATGTTTGCCTAGGTTTAGCATTTAGTTTGTGATTAAATACATGACTCCACATGCTTGAGTCTTTATTTGTTGGTTAAGATGTGTTGTTTGTTGATAGCTTGCATCTAGGACAATTTGCCCTTCTAGCTAAGTCTTTATGCCTTGCATTTAGACATTGTTAATTATGACTCATTGATTGCATTCCTTGATTGCATTTATTGTCCTTGCTATACTTTGTGACAACTTGTGTTGATTGGCTTTAGTTTGATGACTAGATTTTAGATTCTTATATCTATATCTAGTAAGAATCTAAAATCTAGTTAGGTCTTTATGAGCATTCATATAGACAATGATATATAGGATTGCTTTTATTGCCATCATTTAATCTCTAGATAAGCATTTAGTATTGCCTAGCATTAATTGCATTTAGAATATTTTCATATATTTACATTAGTTGTTTAATCTCTTCATTGAATGTTAAACTTTGTGACTAAGTGGATTAGTACACAAGCAATCGGTGTATAATCACTATAAAAGGCTTACGAGTAGTAGTGGTGTGTTACGTTCCGAGAATGGTGTGACTAGAGGTGAACCTATGTTGTAAACATCATTACATATAGTGGATTTGAGGATCGGAGTAGCTAGGTGTCTAGCTTGTGAGTTTTTGCCCAGTTGGAGAATTTTCTCATATAAAACAAATCAATGTTTATTGTTTTCCGCACTTTAATTACGTTGATTGTTTTCTATTGTATTGGGTAAATTTTTATAATATTGGCTAGTCCGAAAAGTTGTTTAGGTGTATTAGACACACGTTTATATATATTTTCAAAAAGATTTGTTGAGATTAGGTTACTTTATTTTTTTTTTCTCTCTTTCTCCTAACAAACACGTTTACAATCCCTAACTATTGATTTATTTTCCCTTATATAATTTTTTCCCCTCTTCCCACCTTACAACGTTTACAATCCTTAGCTCCTGTGACAATTGAATTAGGACACCAATCTGATAAGGTTAGCATATCATCCTTTGTTATTTTCAATTTTTTTCTTTTGCACTGTACCGTTTTCTTATAGCGAATTTCATCATCTTCTAATTATTTTCATCATTTTCTTCTGCTCTCTACAATTTTTTTCATAGTTTTCTTCGCTCAATAGTTCACTGATTTTTTTTATTGATTCTATTATAGTTTGTGATAGCTTTTTAGGATGATTTGAGTGTTAAAATGCATATTGTAGTTAGTTTGTTTCGGAAAGCGAAGTGATAGGAAAGTAACAGATTAACTGATTATTGTTGGGTGATTGTAACTATGAAAAGAATGATATGCTTGGAATATGGTATGTGTATGGAAATGTGAAGAATGTTGTTTTTTGTTTAAATGAAAGTGAGGAATTAATCTTTTTGTACGACCAATCTATCATGGGCACCTAAAGTTGATTAGAAGTAGTTGACTGTACTTTTTTTGGGTGATTGTATGTTTCGGATAGTGAAACAAATATTACGCGTGCATCTAAAACAGCCTAGAAAGGGGTGAATGGGTTGTTAATCTGATTATTATCAAATTTTTCGGATTAGTCAATATTCAAAAATAAACCCAATTTAACAAACAATAAAATCAAGTGTAAAGTGTGAAAATTAAAGAATACTTAATTTTTACGTGGAAACCTTCAACAAGGAAAAACCACGAACTATTATACTAGCCACACACGGTCCTCAAATCTACTACTTGTAATGATGTTTACAACCTTAGTTGCCCTCAACCATTAACGGTCACTAACCCACCACTACTACCCTACGGACCTTTAATAGCGAACCTAGACCCACGCACTAAGCAACTTAGTCACAAGACTTAATTCTCAATGAAGAGATCAACAACCTATGTGAATATTATGAAATATCCAAAATGCAATTAGTGCTAGGCAATACTAAATGCTTATCTAGAGATTAAATGATGACAATAAAATCAATTCTAGATATCATATTGCTATATCTCATGGCATATAACTTAGCTATATTAAATAAAGCAATCCTAGATGCAATAGCTATCACAATACAACAACTCAATCAATCAACTAAACAATCTTAATCTTGTATATATAATATGATCTAGATGCATACAAGTAATAAATGAGATTTCTTGCTAAAAAAGAACACTAAAATGAATAGATGGTGTTCAACTTACCAAGTCATGTGTGTTGAAGAAAACCATGCAAGAAAGCATCCTAGATGAAGCTAGATGATGCAAGATGAAGTTTGATGCATATGGGAATGAGTTTGAGTAATCAAAGGTGAGTTCTTGGATGATTTTCTAAATTAAAAATATGATTTTTAACTCTCTCAAATTGACCTAGAGATAAATTGACACTTATATATGTGGTCTCTTCAAAGCTACAACGTTTTGGTCAATTTTTAAAACCAAACCCCTTGTAACCGCTACGCGTACCGCGATACAGACAGAGTGTCTGTACCGTGGTATGCCAAGTGTGTAGGCGCTGGAAACCACAGCTATGGGGACCGCTCTAGAGGCACATGTCTCAACTACGGTATGCACGGCGTAAAACAACAAGTGTTGCACCTGACATTGACCGCTACCCATGCAAGTGTACCTGGAGTGGTACAGGCAGCGGTAAAGAGAAAATTTCACTTTTCAAAGTGACAATTCACACTTAGACTCTCTACAAGATGTGGAAGTGTGAAGAGTGAAGAGAATGTACATAGAAAGCAATAAACACACATGCATACATGAGAGGTGTGTGTGTGCAACTAATCTCTTCAATGTCACTAAGCACAAGTGATTTACCTTTGAGCTGCTTATCATCTTGAGGTCTTGAGAGGGCCTTTGTTGAGCTTAATCATCAACAATTAAACGCCTAAGCTACCCTTACATATCAAACCCTAATTGTGGTTTGTCACTGAAATAAGCCAATCAAAAATGAGGAACTTACAATCTCCCCCTTCGGCTATTTCGTGACAAAATCACCGCTCACAATTGATCCTTACAAACGAAAATAAAACTAAAGGTCAACAATGTTTTTCTACATTACAAAGAGATATCAAAAAGCTAAAACTTCAAGTCTTTAATCTCTTATAGAACAACCGATCCTTCAAAACAAAGACTACACTTTCCAAGATAAGTGTATGTGAGGTGATAAAGTGAAAAATAAAATAAACAAGCATTTGCATTAAGAAAACAAGCAACATCATGCAATGAATGTGCAATGCAATGCAATACTCCCCCTAAATGGGTTATTCCCCCTCAATTAGCAATCTCCCCAATATACGAATTAACTACTCTCAATTAGCAATCTTCTTTTACAACATACTACTCCCCCTTTTTGTCATGAGATAAGCAAAGAAGTATCCCCCAACTAGGTAACTTGTAGCAAAGAGAGATAGTAGCATACAAGACATTTGCATAGTCATATACAAGAACATCATGCAATTCAAGACATGGGAGAGAAGCATGGAGATTTATTTTATGAAAATATGTGAAAATGATGCTTTGCATGCAGGACATGTTGCATTTAAGTTCAAAAGCAATGGTAATTGGCAACGCAAACCACAAAGATTTCCAATAGAATTCAAACAAATTTCACCATTTGTCATGAATCAAAACAAGGATATAGATTTAACAAGCAATTCAAGTTAAGGGGCAACTATATCCAACTTTATAAGAAAAACAAGGCATGAGCGACTTTTGCACCCTATTCGATTTTTCCAGGTAAGATACCCGTATGATAGTAGCCATGTTTAACCAATAAAGAAAGAGAGACTTTGGATTTTAAAATCCTTAGAATGGATACAAGATCCTTTATTTATTTGAGTCTCATTATTGCTTTTCACACATAATTTTGTATTTAAGAATTTACAATCAACAATTCATGCTCTTCATTTTTAAGCATGTCATTAGACTCCATGCTTTTTATTTTAAGCATGTCATTTGAATTCATGCTTTTCATTTTAAGCACGTCATTTGAAAAGAATCATCATGTCATGGAGATAACTATAGGTCATTCAAAGAGTAATCCCAAAGTAAATCTCCTAGTCCAAAAAGTATGTTTGAACATAAATATGACATGGATTGTCAACAAAGCAATTGATTCGCACTTATTGAGGAAAATATTATATAAGCATATGTGCAACCAAGATACTCAAGCAATTAATAAAGAAGCATAATGTTTATCAAATTTTTGCATGTGACAAGTATGCAAATTTGCTCTCTTTGCTTGAGCTCCCCTTATGGGGTCAATTTCCATACCGCATCAATGAAAGGCATGAGGTCCTATAGACTTACCAAGTCCATTGGGCCTAGTTGAACCTGTTAACCGTCTTTTTTGGCAGGGGTCCAAAGAAGAATTTTCCATCCATGCCAAGGTCATTTGATTGTTGAAAGAATGAACCTAGAGTCCTAAAGATTCCGCTACCACACTATCCCGGTATCCCGCTACTGCATGATCCATGATACATAGTATCTCGATGTCGCGTAGCACTGCACCGGTATCTCGGTACCCCGCACCTGGTACCCGGTACCCCACACTTGGACCGGTCCTTCAAGCACCTCCCAACCACCTAACATAGAAGGTGTCAGCAAGGGAGGTCTTAATACACCATCTGCCAGATTACCAAGGAAGAGCTAGACCACGCCATAATGAGAGCAGCATGCAGTAACACACAATTAATGATAAAATAGTCAACTCTCTAATGGCCATTCACAATGCCATTAATGAGAAATCAGTCAACTCATTAATGGCCATTCACAATGCCATTAATGAGAGAATATTCAACTCAATCAATGCCAAATCATTATTCCTATAATTGTGGATTGATTGACTAAATTGATGGAGTGGGCAACAAGAATTAGAACCTATAAATATGACAAAGTTCTCTATTGAATAGAAGGATCTTCTGCTTCTTCTTCTTTTCTACTGATTTCAGAAAAGAGCCTACGCCCGCCTATTATTGTAAGCTCTCTGGAGCACTTATGTTATATTATTCTCCTACTTGTGTAATCTCCCCGAAGCAGGCCTTATTGATAAATATATAAAGGATCTCTCTCTATCGGATACTGCCTAGGGGTTTTTTAGCATATGATCATACGTGATGTTTTTTCCCCCCTAGGCCAGTCCACCTTCTGCCAAAAGAATTGTCATTCTTCCTTTTATCTTTTTTATTATGCATATATGTGAGTTAGATTCTGACCCTGCTGGCCCGAGCTCTCTTATACACCCATTCGCATGACGTGCCACAATAAAAAATGATCAAAGCCCTCACACCAGCATGGGAACCCCAAGCGCCATATCTTCTCCATATGCTCGAAGCCCCAACGGGCGGGGTGATTTTTTCTCCTACCTATTGCATCTTACTCCGGATATTTTACTCGTACAAAACCATGGTACCTAGAGGTACCTACCCTGCTGTAGCCTACCAGGTAGTAGTTTGAGGGTGTTAATTGAAATTCCTCACCCAGAGCGAATTTTCGGTTAACATTTTGGCACCGTCTGTGGGGAGTTCACTAGACCAACGTGGCTTCCTTGTTTCTACATGAGTGTATGTTTCTCTATCCCTTAATGATTGATTGATATTTTCACCTAATATATGTTGCCACTTAAATATGTTGAACATATGGAGTGCATCATGATGTAGATCCATAGGATCTAATTTATTTATTGCCATGCAAGCTCAACCTTCTACTATTGAGGTGATTGATTCATTATTCATGGCATATTATTCATGTGGTATACCCATTATCCATATTTGTATATACTGCATGTACACCACGAATGGTGCTCACTTTGTCATTTGACAACTTTTGTTTGATGTGGAGCAAATATGATGTATGGGGCTCCTAGTGGAGCCGGTATCCTATGCTGCCCTGATGCAGCAAGTCTGCTCATATACTTGTAGAGCTCCTCTACAGTCGCTCCGCTACCAGTAGATCTCATATCCAGCAGATTCGCTCTGGTACACTTAGAGCTCCTATGCAATAGAGCTGTACCTCTCCTACTTCCTTACAAAAGATTTGCTCCACTACCGATAGATCTCCAATCCAGCAGATCCGCCCCGGTACTCTTAGAGCTCCTATGTAGTAGAGTTGCACCCATCCTGCTTCCTTACAGTAGACCTGGCACGGTTCCGATTGGAATCGCTGGAACCGCTGGAACCGGAAAAATCAAAACCAGAACTGGATTTCTGGTTCCGGTTCAAGAACCAAAACCTGAACCGGAGTGGGCCGATTCCAGTTCCGGTTCACTAGTTTAGTCGAACCGCCGGTTCGAATCGGATTGGAACCGACGGTTCCGGTTTCGGTTCGAACTGGCGGTTCCACGAATTAAAATATATATATATATATTTTTTGTTGGGCTGCCGTTGGAGCCCAACGGTCGGCTGACGTCAGCAGACCATTTGGCCCAACGGTCTGCTGACGTCAGCAGGCCGTTGGGGTCCAACGGCTACCCCTTTTTAAAAATTTTTTTTTTTTTCTTTTCTATAAATACCCAACCCCCCCCCCCCCCCCCCCCCCCCCCCCCTCCCTTTTCATTTTTCCTCACACCAATTTCTTCTCAATTCTCTCTAATTTCTCTCCAACACTCTCAACTCTCATGTCTCAAGTGATAAGTCTCTCAATCTCCAAGTTTCCAAGGTTTATAATATTTATTTCATTTTTTAATTATTTTATTTGAAATTAATTTTATTTCCAATTTGCAATTTATTTTATTTGCAATTTATTTTATTCCCAATATATTTTATTTTCAATTAATTTTATATCCAATTTATTTTATTTGCAATTTATTTTATTTCCAAATTCCAATATATTTTATTTTCAATTAATTTTATATCCAATTAATTTTATTTCCAATTTATTTTATTTGCAATTTATCTTATTTCCAATTTATTTAATTTCCAATTAGTCAATTATTCTTCTAAGTTCTAAGTTTCCAATTCTCTCCCAAATTTATTTTTAAATGGCAAGTGGAAGTGGAAATGGAAGTGGAAGGAGTCACGGCCGTGAAGGTCCTAGGCGTTCGATTTCGATGAAAGGTAAAGGTCTTATGGTCGATAATCTCGGTCATAACGACTCCACTTATCACGAATATCTGCAACGTCGGGCCTATGCTGAAGACCTAGGCCTAAACTGTCCTACTCCCCCTCTAATAATTTCTGAATCCGATCCCAATGACACCACCCCCAATTTGACAAGCCAGTCAGAAAATATGCCTGATATTGATACACCTCCGGATTTTGGTTTTGATACACCAGAAGTGGATCTAGAAAGGGAGGAAGATCTGATACAGAAGCAGAGCAAATCTGATCTCTTCGTCAAACATATGAAGAAAATTAGGAATGAAGATGGAAGCATTACAATAGCTTGCAATTACTGCAACAAAGTATATAAATGGAGCAGATCCGGAGGATATGAAACTTATTGGAAGCATATTGAAGCCAAACATCCAGAAGCAGTGATCAGAATGAGGTCACAAACACAAATTCCCAGGTACACTACTCCTAACCAACAATTATTTCGTTATAATGATGAACAAAATAGAGAAGAATTAGCTAGGATGGTAGCAATAGAACATTTATCATTCAGTTTTGGTGAGAGGGTTGGCTTTATTAACTATTGTCGACGAGCATTAAACCCTGCTGCATGCCGTGTCCCTAGATTCACGCTCACACAAACACTTGAAAAGATTTATGTGAGAGACAAAAAAAAGTTAGAAAAATATTTTGAAAAATATAATGGTCGTGTTACCGTATGTGCCGATATATGGACTGACCATTGGCAAACGCATTCATACTTGGGTGTCACTTGCCATTTTATGGATAATGCATGGACAATCCAAAAAAGAATTCTTGCTTTTAGAGTTTTTGATGATTCACACAATGCTCAAAATATTTTTAGACAGCTTAAAATTATTTTTTCAGAGTATAATATTGAAAACAAAATTTTTGCAATTGGTTTTGATAATGCTTCTACCAATACCGCTGCTATTCCACTTTTAATTGATTTATGCAAACCCTTTCTTGGTGGTACATTTTTTCATCAAAGATGTGCATGCCATGTTTTAAATATATGTGTTCAAAAAGGATTAGAAACTCTTCAATGTTTTATTGAACCTATTAAAAAAGCCCTAATGTTTTTATGGAGAAATTCTTCTACAATGAAAGCATGGGCAAGATATTGTAAACAAAATGGTAGACGTGCCATTAAATTTGCTCGTGATGTTCCAACACGTTGGAATTCTACTTATAAATTGCTTGCTCAAAGTTATGAGTATAGGGATTTATTAGTTTCTTTTATTCAATTTCATGTTCCTAACATTCAACTTTTTGAAGCTCATTGGGATGCTTGTTACAATGTTTTCAATTTGTTAAAAGTTTTTTATAATGCTACACAAAATTTATCTAAAATTTATTTTCCTACAACACATTTATTTGTTATTGAGAGTATTAATATTGCTGGTGCATTTTTTTATTGTGAATCTGACCAAGCAATAAAGGAAGCCGTTAGTGCTATGAAGCAAAAATGGTTAAATTATTATACGGATTTTCCAAATATTTATTTGATTGGTATGGTTTTTGATCCACGACACAAATTACAATCTTTGTCTTATTATCTAGACGGTTATTATGGCAAAGAAAGTTTAAATATTGAATATGATGTTGAAGCATATTGTGGTAGAGTTAAGAAATTATTGTATGATTTATATGATGAATATGTTATATTTTATGGATCCGGTACTCCGAACTTAGATGTTACACGAACAAAAACTGCATCTCAGCCTCCATCATCTTCCTCTGGATTTATGAATTTAGGGTATAGTATGTTCTAAAAAAAAAAAACAAAAAACCAAGATGTTCTTCATCAAGCTCCGATTCGCATGCCGAGCTTGAATCTTATCTAGCTTCTTCTTGTGACTTTCCTGAAGAATTTGACCTCTTAAAATATTGGAATGACGCTACAAAGTACTATCCAATTATGGCTATGATAGCCAAAAATATTTTTTCAACACCAGTTTCTACTGTGGCGGTGGAACAAGAGTTCAGCGCCGGGGGGAATATCTTGGATGAAAAATGTTCGTGCTTGACTCCAAAAGCACTACAGATACAGGTTTGTGTTGACGACTGGACGAAAGCGGAATACAGACAACAAGAAATCCAACAAGAACCAACATACGATTTCTTTAAAGAAGACGAACCCGAAGCGGTCGAAGGCTCTGGAGCAAGCTGAGCAGCGGAACCGTAAATCTGTAAATCTGTAATAAAAGGTATGAGAACTACGTGGCCTTTGATTCCTCTAAACCCCCCTAAGAGGATACGTAGGCAACTTAATTGTGGTAAAAATTAAGTGCAAGACTAATAACTTTACATTTTTTTTTAGTTTTATTTTATTTTAATTTAATTTTGTAATTTGTCATTTATTTATTTTATGTTATTTTTGAAATTTGGGTGACTCAATTTCCAAATACCCAATGAAATGTAAATTGTAATTTTGTTTACTTTTATTTTAATTTAATTTTGTAATTTGTCATTTGTTTATTTTATTTTATTTTCGGTTGGATACTCGGATGACGATGATCTAACTTCCAACATCCAATGAACTTATGAACCCAATGAATTTTATTTTGTAATTTGTCATTTATATATTTTATTTTATTCAATTACAATCTACAACTTATAAGTTACAAGTTAGAACTTAGAAAGATTTTTTTTTGTTTGTTAAAACAAAAAAAAAAAAAAAAATCCGGTTCAAAACTGCCGGTTCCTATAGAACCAGAACCGGAACCGAAATCGGACCGGAACCGTGCCACGTCTACCTTACAGTAGATTTACTTCGGTACCGATAGAGCTCCTACCCAGTTGATCTACCAGAATTGCAATTATACATACGGATCCCCTCATTTCACTGGATCCACTCTTCAAATTCACCTAGTTCTCAGCTATTCAAGTCCTAGGAGATAATTGGAAGCAATTTGGAAGATTTTCGATCAACTTCAAGAATTAAACTGTATCATCTCAGTAGGAACCGGGTTTCGAGTCTTATATGGTTGGAAAGGTACAGAAGTTATATTTCTATAGAATTTTATGGTTTGCGATTTCGAGTTTTCTAGAATGAGTTATGACCATTTTACTACCTAAAGGTCAGCCCATAATTTCTGTTGTTGATGGGTCAACTTCAAGAATTAAACTATATCATCTCAGAAGGAACTGGGTTTCGAGTCTTATATGGTTGGAAAGGTACGGAAGTTAGCTTTCCGTAGAATTTTACGGTTTGTGATTTCAAGTTTTCTAGAATGAGTTATGACCATTTTACTACCTAAAGGTCAGCCTAGAATTTTTGTTGTTGATAGGTCAACTTCAAGAATTAAACTTTATCATCTCAAAAGGAACTGGGTTTCGAGTCTTATATGGTTGGAAAGGTCATCCCAGAATTTCTACGCGGGATTTTAGAAATAAAGCATTACGGGCTGCCTATTTGGGAATGAAGGAGCAGCACGACCAGTAGAAGACTAATGGCTCTTCACCCTTTGTATCGGGCCTAACAATGCCCAAGTGAGCAACTATTGTTCCGATTCTTTTCAGTAGGATCCAGAGCCTCATTTCAACAGCTGGGTACTTCTTGATACCCCAGCAAGCCTCTGGACCAGCATCATGTAGGAGGCTCCTCACTTTTGTAACAGGCCCCTCAATGCCCAAATGAGCCCCCTAGGTTTTGGTTAGTCCGAGTGGAGTCTAGAGCCTCATTTCAGCTGCTGGGTACTTCTTGATGCCCTAGCAAACCTCTAGACTAGCATCATGTAGGAGGCTCCTCACTTTTGTACCGGGCCCCTCAACGCCCAAGTGAGCCTCCTAGGTTTTGGTCAGTCCGAGTGGAGTCCAGAGCCTCATTTCAACTGTTGGATACTTCCTGATGCCCTAACAAGCCTCTGGACCAGCATCATGTAGGAGACTCCTCACTTTTATACTGGACCTAACAACGCCCAAGTGAGCCACTATTGTTCCAATTCTTTTCAACAGGGTCCAGAGCCTCATTTCAACTGATGGGTACTTCTTGATGCCCAAGCAAGCCTCTGGACTAGCATTATGTAGGAGGCTCCTCACTTTTGTACCGGGCCCTTTAACGCCCAAGTGAGCCTCCTAGGTTTCGGTCAGTTCGAGTGGAGTCCAGAGCCTCATTTTAGCTACTGGGTACTTCTTGATGCCCTAGCAAGCCTCTGGACCAGCATCATGTAGGAAGCTCCTCACTTTTGTACCAGGCCCCTCAATGCCCAAGTGAGCCTCCTAGGTTTCGGTCAGTCCGAGTGGAGTCCAGAGTCTCATTTCAGCTGTTGAGTACTTCCTGATGCCCTAACAAGCCTTTGGACCAGCATCATGTAGGAGGCTCCTCACTTTTGTACCGGGCCCTTCAATGCCAAAGTGACCCTCTTAGGTTCCGGTTCGTCCGAGTGGAGTCCAAAGCCTTATTTCATCTACTGGGTACTTCTTGATGCCCTAACAAGCCTCTGGACCAGCATCATGTAGGAGGCTCCTCACTTTTGTACCGGGCCCTTCAACGCCAAAGTGAGCCTTTTAGGTTCTGGTTTGTCCGAGTGGAGTCTAGAGCCTCATTTCAGCTACTAGGTACTTCTTGATGCCCTAACAAGCCTCTGGACCAACATCATGTAGGAGGCTCTTCACTTTTGTACCAGGCCCTTCAACGCCCAAGTGAGCCTCTCAGGTTTTGGTTCGTCCGAATGGAATCCAGAGCCTCATTTCAGTTGTTGGGGGCTTCTAGGATCCCAATAATACCTTTAGACCAGTACCATCAAAGGAGGACTAGCAATTCCTCATTTCTTGAGCCGGGCCACTCAACGCCCCAGTGAATAAACCGAGGTCCCAAATCGTTTCGGAGGGATCAAGAGCCCATTGTGATTATTGAAGACTCTCGTCTACCCCGAGCAAGCCCTTAAACCAGCTGTAATACTTGGGGATTAAAAGCTCACCATTCTCTCTCGCAATCCCTAAAGGAGGGACGGTGACCCCTACATTCAGAGATCTGACCAGGTTACCAATCTATGATAAAAGCGCATGAAAACCGAGAGAGCTACATAGCACTCCTGATGCCCTGGACCGGGTTAACCCCTCTAAGAGGATCTCCATTACTGAATCAAGACTAGGAAGATTACATAACACTCCTGATGCCCTGGACTGGGTCAACCCCTCCAGGAGGATCTCCATAACTGATCGCCTCAAGACCAGGAAAAGCCATATGGCATTCCTACTGCCTTGGTCGGGGAATACCCTCCTCCAGGAAGGATCTGGTGCACAAGTGCTTAAGTGGTATAGTTGCCAGCCAGACTAAGGATGCGAAGTCATCCTCCAGACCAGGAGAGCTGAAACAAATACTCGGTGTGTATAAAACTAATCTAGAAGGGGGGTGAATATATTTTAATTAATTTTACCCAATTTTCATGTATAGTCAAGATTACGAAAATGCCCCTAACTAGTCACAATAATATAATAAGTGTAATATGTGCGGAATTTAAATAACACTTGATATTTACATGGAAACCCTCACGGGAAAAACCACGGGCTAGTAAGTAAGCCACACTCAAACCTCGAATCCACTAAATGTTTAAACCGATTACAACCTAATCCCGGTAAGTAATCACACACCTACCTAATCCCGGTATAAGTGAACCTAGTCCAATTGCTTGTGATTTGTGCAACCTAATCCCGGAAGCTACACAAGTCTTACTTCTCAATGAAGAGATAAAGAGCCTATGTGAAAATATGAAATACTCAAAAATGCAATAAATAGCTAGGTAACCCTATATGCTTATCTAGGATGATGATATAGCAAGAAATACAATCCTAGATATCAAAGAGCTAAATGAAATGTCAAAAAGCTTAGCTAATCAAAGATTATGCAAACCTAGAAAGCTATCACAATACAACTCTCAAACATTCAAAACACTAATCTCAAACTTGTATCTAAGATATATATCAATAAAAACAAGTGATAAATGAGATTGCTTGGGAAGAAAGACACAAAATATGTAAGATATAAGTGAAAAACTTACCAAGCAAAGTGTGTTGAAAAATCCATGCAAAATGATATCTAGATGATCAATGATGATGCTAGATGATGTTTGATGATCATGGAAAGGTGTTTGAGTAAAGAAAGGTGAGTTCTTTGGTGAAATTTTTCTCTTGGAAAAATATGCTAAGTAAAAATATGCTTTGGAACTCTCTTTTTATGACCTAAGATGAAAGAGGCATATATATAAGTTGTCAAGATGAAGTGACATCGTTTTGAAAAGTGACACACAATTTGCCTTGGGCACTGTACAGGACGCTGTACGTAGAGCGCCTTGTATAGCGCCTTTCTGGAAAAAATGAAGCATGTTCTTCATTGGTGCTATTCGAACAGCACTTCTGAACAGGGCCTGAACAGCGCCTGAACTCTGTTTTCTCGGGACTCAAATGGGCGCTGTACGTACAGCGCTTTTGTACAGTGCTCGTACAGCGCCTTCCAAAATTGCATCAGACTTGATGCATTAAAAATGCATTTTTTGACCAGGTCAGGATGGGCGCTATTCGAACAGTGCCTCTGTAGAGCGCTTTCAACAGCACCCAATGCAAGTTTGCAATCCTAAGTCTATGCATGATAAGGCTATTGGCAAACAAGATGCAATAAAAATAAACATGCAAGAAGAGATGTTAATGAACATTAATGCACAAAAATTAGACACACAATATACAAGAATTAAACACTATGCATGAGTTGTGAGTGTGTGCAACTATCTCTTCAAAACAAGTAAGCACTTAGAAATTACCTTTGGTGCTTATCAATGATGAGGTCTTCAAAGGGCATTTAACATGAACATCAATACCTAAGCTACCCTTACAAAGAATCCCCAACATGTGGTTTGTCCACGAAATGAGCCAATCAACAAACGGGAACCTTACAATCTCCCCATTGGCTATTTCATGACAAAACCACCACTCACATTGATTCCTCACAAAAAAAATAGAAACTACAGGTCAACAAAGATATTCTACAATACAAAGAGATATTTTTAAATATTGCATCTTGAAGGCTTCAATCTCTTATAGAATAATCAATGCCTGAAAATGAGGTTTCTATACTTTCCAATACAAGTAAAATGTGAGATTAATCATGTGAGACCAAAAACAAGCATTTGCAATTTAAAAGTTTAGGCACAACATTATGCAATGAATAAGTATGCAATGCTCCCCCTCAATGGGTTACTTCCCCTCAATGAATATTCTCCCCAACATGCACAATAGCTACTACAATTTTCCAACTCCCCTTACCACAATCTACTCCCCATTTTTGTCATGATATAGGCAAAGGAGTAGTCCCCAACCGGGTCGCTCTTAGCAAAGAGAGATAGTAGCATGCAAGATATTTGCATAATCATATAAGTCATTTTATGCATCCCAAATAATTGAAGAGAAACAAGGAGATTTATTTGAAGAAAAATGTGTGAATCAAACATGCTTTGCATACAAGACATGTAGCATTCAAGTTCAAAATACAATGGTATTTGGCAAAGCAAATGATAAAGGGTTCTAATAAGAATTCAAACCAATTTCACCATTGTCATGCGAAAAGCAAAGATATAGAGATTTCATTGATTTTAATTTAAGAGCAACTATATCCAACTTTATAAGCGAAACATGGCATGAGTGACTTTGCACCCTTTTTTTATTTTTCCGGATAAGATATCCGTATGATAGTAGCCATGTTCAACCAATAAAGAAAGAGAGACATTTGGATTTTAAAATCCTTTGAACGGATACAAGATCCTTTATTCATTTGAAGTCTCATTAGCTTTTTCACACAAGTTTTGCATTTATAGTGCAATCATTAATTCATGCTTTTTCATTTGAGCATGTTATATGAAATTCATGCTTTTCAATTTTCATTAGAATGTTATTTAAGAAACAACATGTCATGGAGATAATTATAGGTCATTCAAAGCATACTTCCTATGTAAATCTCCTAGTACAAAAATGCATGTTTGAACATAAATATGACATGGATTGTAAACAAGCAAGGTTCACACTTATTGAATTGAAAACATATATACATATGTGCAACCAAGCTTACTCAAGCAATTAGAAGAAGAGGCATAAGATATTTCAAATTTTTTGCAAGTGACAAGAATGCAAAATAGCTCTCTTTGCTTGAGTTCCCATATGAGGTCAATCACAAAATACATCACTCCACAAGACATATCCCAATAGATCTACTAGGAGTTTTAAAACGAGTAGCATCTAAGGGTTTAGTAAATAAGTCCGCAAGTTGATCATTAGTACTACCTACATGTTCAAGTACTATGCATTTATTTTCAACAAGCTCTCTAATGAAATGATGGCGGATGTCAATATGCTTAGTTCTAGAATGTTGCACCGGATTCTTGGAAATATTAATGGCACTCATATTATCACAAAAGAGAGTGAGTGTACCTTTGTTGAATCCATAGTCTACTAGCATTTGCTTCATCCATAGGAGTTGTGTGCATCCACTCCCCGCGGCTATGTACTCGGCCTCGGCTGTGGACAAGGAAATCGAGTTTTGCTTCTTGCAAAACCAAGACACCAAATTATTGCCTAGGAAGAAGCAACCGCCCAATGTGCTTTTCGTATCATCATAATTTCCTGCCCAATCCGCATCACTAAAGCCTACAAGACTAGCATTAGTGTCAAAAGAGTACCAAATCCCATAGTTGGATGTCCCATTCACATAACGAATGATTCTCTTTACGGAAGAGAGATAGGACTTCTTGGGATCCGCTTCGTATTTAGCACACACACCCACACTAAAAGAGATATCAGGCCTACTTGCGGTCAAGTAAAGCAAGCTAACTATCATGCCCCGATATAACGTTTGTTCCACACTTTTACCACTAGCATCCTTGCTTAGCTTCAAAGTGGTACTCATGGGTGTATCACAATGTTTGGCATTTTCTAGACCAAACTTCTTCACTAGATTCTTAGCATATTTGGCTTGGGTTATGAAAATCCCATCATTCATTTGCCTAATTGCAAACCTAGGAAGTAACTTAGCTCACCAACTAGACTCATCTCAAATTCATGAGACATAGCATCAACAAATTGTTGAACTTTGATGTTGTTGGTAGAACCGAACACTATATCATCAACATAGATTTGAGCTATGAAGAGCTCATCATTGTCTTTCTTGATGAATAGAGTCTTGTCAACACTACCTCTTGTGTAGTTATTGTCAACAAGAAATTGAGTGAGACGCTCATACCAAGCCATCGGTGCTTGTTTCAACCCATATAGAGCCTTCTTGAGGCGATAGACATGGTTGGGGTGGTGTGCATCCACAAACCCCTTGGGTTGTTCAACAAACACTTCCTTTTGCAAGAAGCCATTGAGGAAGGCAGTCTTAACGTCCATTTGGTGCAATTTGAACTTGCGCACACAAGAAATGGAAAAGAGAAGCCTAATAGACTCTAAACGGGCAACGAGAGCAAAAGTCTCCTCAAAGTCGATACCCTCAATTTGAGAGTATCCTTGTGCTACAAGTCTAGCATTGTTTCGCACTATGTTGCCATCCTCATCGGATTTGTTCCTATAAATCCACTTAGTGCCTATCACATGTGTGCTTTTAGGCCTAGGAACTAGAGTCCAAATCTCATTCCTTTCGAATTGGTTTAGCTCTTCTTGCATGGCAAGAACCCAAAATTCATTATTCAAGGCTTCATCAACCTTTTTAGGTTCAATTTGAGAGGTGTAGCATGTAAAGCTAATGAGATTAGCAATTTGATGCCTAGTCCTTACACCCTCATTCACATCTCCAATAACATCATATTTGTTATGGAGTCTTCTAACCCATGGAGCGGGTTCATTAGAGTCCACAAGAGGAACTCTATCAAGAGGTTGAGTGGCCTCTTTATCAAGGTTGGACATCCCAACATTAGGAGTCTCCACAACTTTTTCCAAGGGAGAGTCATCATCTAAAGCAACCTCCTCTTCATGGTTATTAGACTTGAGCCTTGTATCATCATTGACAACATTGGATGATTCCATGACAGTCCAAGTCTTCAAGTTGAAAACTCTATAGGCTCTACTATTCAAGGCATAGCCAATAAAGATACCCTCATCACTCTTAGCATCAAATTTGCCAAGTTGATCACGGTCATTTAAAATGTAGCATTTGCTTCCAAATGTGTGGAAGTAGCTAACATTTGGCTTCCTACCTCTCCACAACTCATAGGAGGTTTGCCTAGTACCGGGCCTTAAGAAAACTCTATTTCCTATATAGCAAACCGTATTGACGGCTTCGGCCCATAGGTTCTTAGGGACATTGTTGATAAGCAACATCACACGGGCTATCTCTTATAAGACCCTATTGTTCCTCTCAACAACTCCATTTTGTTGAGATGTCCTAGGAGCCGAGAATTCATGGGAGATGCCTACACTATCACAATAGGTTTCAAAAGATGCATTCTCAAATTCCCTCCCATGGTCACTTCTAATCCATTTTATGCTTTTAATGTTTGAGTTCATCTCATTTTGAATTTTATTACAAAGTATTTTAAACTTGTCAAAAGTTTCGGATTTTTCTCTAAGAAAATATATCCATGTGAACCTAGAGAAATCATTTACACAAACAAAAATGTATCTCTTTCCACCTAAACTCTCGGTTTGCATAGGAACCATAAGATCCATGTGGAGAAGCTCTAGGGGCTCCTTGGTGGAGAGATACTTGCCCTTTTTGTGCATGGCTTTGGTTTGTTTTCCTTATTGGCAAGGTCCACAAACACCATTGGCTTTCTTCCCAAGCTTGGGAAGGCCACGCACACAATCGAACTTGCCTAGGATTCGTAAATCCTGAAAGTTCATGTGGCCAAGTCTTTCATGCCACAACTCAATTTGCTCATCCAAGGACATATTGTTTGAGACTATACTAGCTTCAAGACAATAGCAATTGTCACTAGATCTCATACTTTTCAACAAGGTTTGTCCATTGGGCAATAGGTTAGAGCAATCATTTTTAGAAAATAAGACGGAAAGTCCTTCATCACTTAGATGTGAAATGCTTATCAAATTGGCTTTTAGGCCATCAACAAATAAAGCATTGGACAAGGAAGGTAATCCAGGAATGGAAATGGTTTCTTTCCCTCTTACTTTTTTCTTGGATCCATCACCAAAAGTGATACTTCCACCTTCCTCCATGATAAGAGTCTCGAAGAAACTCTTGTTTCCCGTCATGTGTCTAGAGCACCCACTATCTAAGTACCAAAAATTAGAAGAATTTGCCTTTAAGGCAATTTGTGCAACATGGCAAACATTTTCATTCTTTCTAATCCACCTAGGTAAAACCTTCTCTTTCCTAGTGGTCTTTGGTACATAGGCTCTAGAAGTCCTAGGATCATGCAAATCAATTTTATCATTCCTAGGAACATGCATCATGGCTCTTTTCTTTTTCTTTTCTATCATGCTTCTAGTTTTGCACATTTTAATATACCAAAAGCATCTTGGTCTAATATGACCATAAAAACCACAAAAGTGACATGTATGAATAAAATAAGGAATCATACCTTGTCCTTATGTGCACATAGGAGCTTTCCCATGTCTTTGCGGTTGAGTGGGTTCAATCCATCTTCGTTGTTGAACCGGTCTAGCTTGCTTCCGAGCTCTAACTTACACGGTTGGTTCCTTTCCTTTGTGAGCCAAATGTTGAGGAATGTTGGCTTGAGGTTATCTTCTTGGAGCCACCTTCACTTGTGCAGTATGTGAGCATTGTCCTAGATCAATCTTCTTCCTAGGAGTTTGCACCGGTGAAGCTACTTGTTTGCTCAAGCTCTTGAAAAACACAGTCTTGTTAGAGGTTAAGATTTCCTTGCGATCTTCATACCCAAGACCCCTCTTGTCACACAGACTCTTTCAAACACCAAGTATATGGTTAAGCTTTTTGGTGCTAGAAGCCATCCTAGTTAATGACTCTTTAGCTTCATCAAGCTCCCTCTTCAAACCTTCTTCATTCCTCTTAGATAAGGCTAACTCCTCTTTTAGCTTATCTTCAACCTTAGTGGATCTCACTACTTCTTCACTTAATTGGTCAACTTGTGATGAAAGCTCTAGGTTTTCTTCTTTTAATCTCCTAATTTCCCTCTTGTTCTTTAACCTAGAACTATCAAATTTCTCCATGTAGTCTTTGAGATCCATCCTATCCACATTACCATTTGTGGATTGTGATGAAGAGTAATCATCACTTGAGTCAATTTCCACTTGACTCTCATTCTCTTCTTCACTAGCACTTTTGCTCTTGTGAGAAGAGGTAAAGGCTATGAAGTTAGCCATGAGTTCTTCATCATCTGAAGACTCATCTCCTTCATTGGAGTCATCACTCCCACTCCATGTGGCGGCCATCACTTTCCCTTTCTTCTTGTTAACATGATTGGCACAATCGGGGGTAAAATGTCCTATACCACCACACTCAAAGCATCGGACCCTTTTCTTCTCAGTCTTCTTTTGTCTAGACTCAAACTTCTTGAATGTAGTCTTTTTCTTGAAGTCTTGACCCTTGGATCCGAAACCCTTCTTCTCGGACTTGTAGAATTTCTTAAACCTTCTCATCAAAAGAGCCATTTCTTCGTCTGAGTCATCATTCTCCTCCTTCTCAACTTTGGAGGCTTTCAAAGCAATTCCCTTTTGCTTTTTAGGAGGTGTGGAGGTAGGACCCTTCCTAGACTCATAAGCTAGAAGCCTCCCAATCACCTCACTCGGCTTCATATCTTTGTATGTGCTATTCTCCTCTAAAGCCATCACCTTTGATTCAAACCTCTCGGGAAGCGATCTCATAATATTTTGCTTAATCCTCCTATCCGAGTAAGGATCACCAAGTTGATGACTTTGGTTTACTATGTCCATCAACTTGATCTCAAAATCGTTGAAGCACTCATTCTCCTTCATCTTAAGCATCTTGAATTGAGTTTGGAGGACTTGAAGCTTGGAGGCCTTCACCACTTCGGTTCCCTCATGTGCAATCTTTAGGATGTCCCATGCCTCCTTAGCTATCCTAGTATTTTGAATCAATTTATATTGATTTTCGTCCATTGCACATAGGATGGCATGCATCGCTTTCCTATTCCATTTTGATGCCTCAAACTCTTACACGTTCCATTGCGCCTTAGGCTTGAGCACATCCTCTCCTCCACCCGTAGGAGTCATCATAGGTGATGTGTAGCCGTCTTCAACCGCCATCCAAGCCCGATCATGGATTTGACATATGTACGACTCCATCTTGCCTTTCCAAGAGGCATAATTCAACCCGGTAAGAAGCGAAGGTCTTGTGCTAGAAGCATCTTCGTTGCCACCACCATTTCCACCGTTTCCACTCATAGTGTTTATAAATGAATGAAATGAATGCAAATGTATGAATGATCAAAAATCACACAAAATGCAAAACACACCAAAAAGAGCAAAGGATCACCTAAGTATATCTAGGAACCCGCTCTGATATCAATTGAAACAAATACTCGGTGTGTATAAAACTAATCTAGAGGGGGGTGAATAGATTTTAATTAATTTTACCCAATTTTCGTGTATGGTCAAGATTATGAAAATGCCCCTAACTAGTCACAATAATATAACAAGTGTAATATGTGCGGAATTTAAATAACACTTGATATTTACGTGGAAACCCTCACGAGAAAAACCATTGGCTAGTAAGTAAGCCACACTCGAACCTCGAATCCACTAAATGTGTAAACCGATTACAACCTAATCCCGATAAGTAATCACACACCTACCTAATCCCGGTATAAGTGAACCTAGTCCAATTGCTTGTGATTTACGCAACCTAATCTTGGAAGCTACACAAGTTTTACTTCTCAATGAAGAGATAAAGAGCCTATGTGAATATATGAAATACTCAAAAATGCAATAAAGAGCTAGGTAACCCTATATGCTTATCTAAGATGATGATATAGTAAGAAATACAATCCTAGATATCAAAGAGCTAAATGACATGTCAAAAAGCTTAGCTAATCAAAGATTATGCAAACCTAGAAAGCTATCACAATACAACTCTTAAACATTCAAAACACTAATCTCAAACTTGTATCTAAGATATATATCAATAAAAAACAAGTGATAAATGAGATTGCTTGGGAAGAAAGACACCAAATATGTAAGATATAAGTGAAAAACTTACCAAGCAAAGTGTGTTAAAAAATCCATGCAAAATGATATCTAGATGATCAAGGATGATGCTAGATGATTGAAAATATAATTTCGCGTGTGTCTAAACAACCTAGAGAGGGGGTGAATGGGTTGTTAATCGATTACTACCAATTTTTCGATTAATCAAAATTAATCACTATTAACCCAATTCAACAAACAATAAAAATCAAGTAAAAGTGCGGAAATTAAAGAACACTTGATTTTTACGTGGAAACCCTCAACAGGGAAAAACCACGGGCTGTTATGTGCGCCACACACGAACCTCGAATCCACTAATTGCAATGGTGTTTACAACCTAGGTTGACCTCAACCTCTCACGGTCTATAACCCACCACTACTACCCGCAAGCCTTTAAAAGTGAACCTAGTCCAATTTGCTTGAGCACTACACACCGGTAATCACAAGACTTAACTCTCAATGAAGAGATCAATAACCATTGTGAATATATGGCAATATCCAAAATGCAAATAATGCTAGGCTATACTAAATGCTTAACTAGATGTTATAATGCAAATCAACACTCAACAATGCCTACATGCTCATACATGAGGACTCAATTAAATGCAAAGAGACTCTAGCAAACTAATTGTCAACAAACAAAGCCAATTCAACACAAGTTGTTAATAATCATGGCAAGGACTAAAAACATGCAATTAACTAATGCAATCAAGAAATTGTCAATCAAAAGCCAATCAACACAAGTTGTCAAAGAACATGGCAAGGACAATAAATATGCAATTAACAAATGCAATTAAGAAGTCCTACACAACAATGTCTACATGAAAATCATATAGACTTAGCTAGAGGGAAAAATGGTCCTAAATGCTAGCTATCAACAAACAACTCATCTCAACCAAAAATCAAAGACTCAATCATGTTATAAACAACATTAAGTATAGAGTCATGCATTTAAATAACAACTAAATGCTAATCCTAGGCAAACATGTCATAAATATGAAGCAAAAGGATCTAGAACATGTATAGATTACCTAGTCAAGGAAATCAAGAAAACCCATGCTTGGATGATGCTTGGAAGATGCTAGATGCTCATGGGAAGTGGTTTGGTTGAGTAAATGTGAGTTCTTGGGAGCTTCTCTCTCTAAGGTTTGAGTAAAAATGGGGTCTTGAAAGACTCTCACTCGAAAATATTTCTCTCTCCAAAATGTGTGTGTGTGCAACTGAAGAAGAAAGCAAATATGTATATATATATATATATCAGGTCTTGAAAAGGTGCACAAATTATATATATATATACTTTATCAAAACACGTTCAGATATTATATATATATATATATATATATACATATATTAACACACAAACAAACAAAAGACAAAACAATCAAAACAAAGAAAAAGGCAAACAGGTGGGACGAGCGCGTTGAGAGAGCCGTTGAGAGAGCCATGTAGTGCATGGGGGCAGAGAGCCCACTTTGGTGTGAGGAGCCTGTGGCTCACACGCCACCCTTGCTTGGTGTGGCTATCATGCCACACTAAGTCAGTTTTGGTCCCGAGCGTTCTTCAGTCTAGTTGATCTCGAACCTCGGAATTCAATTCCGTCTTCAGAATATTGACCCGAACTCAATCACAAATATAGAAAATTGCATAACTTTCCAATTTAAGCTTGGAATTGAATTTCGATTTCCGATAAAAACATGGAATGCCCCAAATGTCTCGGAAATCATCCGAAACACATAGATAAGTCTCTGAATCACTCGGAACTAATCTAGGGACAAATCCACACACAGTTGGACTCATAAAAATATGAAAAATCTCAAAAATATATTTATTTGAAACATAATGAGATTTTACCAACCATACCAAAACAAACATAAAATGCTAAAATGCATGAGTTGTGTGTGTGTGCACTCTAAATCTCTTCAATTGAGAGTCAAGACAAGTAATTTATCTTACTTGAAGCACTTGAAGTCCACAATGATGTCCTTTGACATTTTGATGAGGATTTCTTCAATCCTAAGCTACCCTTACAAATTGAACCCCATTGTGATTTTGTCAATGAAATACGCCAATCAAAAGTGAGGTACTTACATGTTTGATGATCATGGAAATGTGTTTGAGTAAAGAAAGGTGAGTTCTTTGGTGAAATTTTTCTCTTAGAAAAATATGCTAAGTAAAAATATGCTTTGGAACTCTCTTTTTATGACCTAAGATGAAAGAGGCATATATATAGGGTGTCAAGATGAAGTGACATCATTTTGAAAAGTGACACACAATTTGCCTTGGGCGCTGTGCAGGGCGTTGTACGTAGAGCGCCTTGTACAGCGCCTTTCTGGAAAAATTGAAGCATGTTTTTCATTGGCGCTGTTCGAACAGCGCCTGAACTCTATTCTCTCGGGTCTCAAATGGGTGTTGTACGTACAACGCTTTTGTACAACGCTCGTACAGCGCCTTCCAAAATTGCATCAGACCTGATGCATTAAAAATGTATTTTTCAACCAGGTCAGGATAGGCACTGTTCGAACAGCGCCTCTATAGAGCGCTTTCAACAACACCCAATACAAGTTTGCAATCCTAAGTCTATGCATGATAAGGCTATTGGCAAACAAGATGCAATCAAAATAAACATGCAAGAAGAGATGTTAATGAACATTAATGCACAAAAATTAGATACATAACATACAAGAATTAAACACTATGCATGAGTTGTGAGTGTGTGCAACTATCTCTTCAAGACAAGTAAGCACTTAGAAATTTCCTTTGGTGCTTATCAATGATGAGGTCTTCAAAAGGCATTTAACATGAACATCAATACCTACGATACCCTTACAAAGAATCCCCAACATGTGGTTTGTCCACGAAATGAGCCAATTAACAAACGGGAACCTTACAAGAGCCTATACAGTAATCCTGAAGCCTCAGTTGGGGAATACCCCCTCCAGGATATATCGCCTAAGGACCAGGATCCTCTAGTAGAATTCCTGGTGCCAAAGATTCACCAAACGAAAGACCAGGAGAGCCTATACGGCACTCCTGAAGCCTTAGAAGGGGATTACCCCTCTTCAGGATAGATCGCCTAAGGATCAGGATCAGGATCAGGATCAGGATCGCTTATCGGGATACCTGATGCTACAGATTCTCCATATGAAGAACTAGTGCTTAAGTGGCCTTAGTTGCCTACCAGGACCTTTTCGCCTAAGCACCAAGACTCATAATGTTGGAATATCTAGTACCCTGGTTCGCCTAAGCCAAATGCGCAAGGAACGATTTTCGTTTTAAATGATGATTACTAGTAAGAAGCGATGAGCAAAATTCTTCATGCATTTTGGATCTTAACTCCAACCCTAACTAGGTATTAGTGTTCAAGTCAGGGGGGACTTCTGTTAACCGCCTTTTTTGGCAGGGGTCCAAAGAAAAATTTTCCATCCATGCCAAGGTCATTTGATTGTTGAAAGAATGAACCCAGAGTCTTGAGGATTCCGCTACCACACTATCCCGGTATCCCGCTACCGCATGATCCATGATACATAGTATCCTGATGTCGCGCTGCACCGGTATCCCGATACCCCGCACCTGGTACCCTATACCCCGCACCTGGTACCCAGTACCCCGCACTCGGATCGGTCCTCCAAGCATCTTCCAACCACCTAACATAGAAGGTGTCAGCAAGGGAGGTCTTAATACACCATCTGCCAGATTACCAAGGAAGAGCTAGACCACGCCATAATGAGAGCAGCATGCAGTAACACACAATCAATGATAAAATAGTCAACTCTCTAATGGCCATTCACAACGCCATTAATGAGAGATCAGTCAACTCTTTAATGGCCATTCACAATGCCATTAATGAGAAATCAGTCAACTCATTAATGGCCATCCACAACGCCATTAATGAGAGAATATTCAACTCAATCAATGTCAAATCATTGTTCCTATAATTGTGGATTGATTGACTAAATTGATGGAGTGGGCAACAAGAATTAGAACCTATAAATATGACAAAGTTCTCTATTGAATAGGGGGATCTTCTGCTTCTTCTTCTTTTCTACTGATTTCAGAAAAGGGCCTACGCCCGCTTATTATTGTAAGCTCTCTGGAGCACTTATGTTATATTATTCTCCTACTTGTGTAAGCTTCCCGGAGCACGCCTTATTGATAAATATATAAAGGATCTCTCTCCACCGGATACTACCTAGGGGTTTTTAGCATATGATCATACGTGATGCTTTTTCCCCCTAAGCCAGTCCATCTTCTACCAAAAGAATTGTCATTCTTCCTTTTATCTCTTTTATTATGCATATATGTGAGTTAGATTCCGACCCCGCTGGCCCGAGCTCTCTTATACACCCATTCGCATGACGTGCCACAATAAAAAATTATCAAAGCCCTCACACCAGCATGGGAACCCTAAGCGCCATATCTTCTCCATATGCTCGAAGCCTCGACGGGTGAGGTGATTTTTTCTCCTACCTATTTCATCTTACTCCGGATATTTTACTCGTACAAAACCATGGTACCTAGAGGTACCTACTCTGCTGCAGCCTACCAGGTAGCAGTTTAAGGGTGTTAATTGAAATTCCTCACCCAGAGCGAATTTTTGGTTAACAGAACCTATAGGAGATATGTTAGCACAATAACAAGTGGGTTCATCTTTTTCTCATCCACCTAGGTGGCATAGTTTCATTCCTAGTGGTCATAGATAGCATGTTACTTGAATTCCTAGGATTATTGACTCTAGATTTCCTAGGCACATGCAAATCGGCCGTTCTAAGCCTATTTCTTTCCATCATGTTTTCAACCCTACATTTCTTAATGTACCTAAAGTAATTTGGCCTAATATGCCCATCAACTCTGCAAAAATGACAAGTTGGTATAAAATGAGAAGTCATACCATATTCTTGTGAGGTCATTTAAGACTTGTCATGCATTTGATATTGTCTTTGGTGTTGAACCGGTTCGGGTTGCTTCCTAGGTTGAGGTTGCATGGCTTGCCTTCTTGGTTGGTTAAACCTTGATTGAGGAAGGCTTGGGCATGGAGCTCTTGGATGTTGAGGTTGAGCAACATCCTTTGTTGGCGTCTTCACTTGGCCATTCTTGAATGACTCTTCAAGATCAATCTTCCTCCTAGGATGTTGAGGAGGTGAAACTTTGCATTTTCCTTGAGCTTGAGGTTGCACGATCTTAGCCTTCTTTAAGTCTTCAAGGTACCTCATCTTTTTATCCTTGATAATTTTCAAGGAATTCTCATTGCCAGTAATTTCATCCTTCATTGCCTTCATCCTTTGATGGCAATCTTCAATCTCATTTTTGTACTTAAGAAGGATGTTTGTGAAATTGATGACCTTCCTTTGAAGAAGTGTGATGAGGCTTCAAGTGATGTGAAGTCAAACCAAAGTGAAGAGGGTGATTTATCTCTTAATAGAGATCCACCTTTGGACTTTAGTGAACCCGCTCCTTGGGTTAGGAAACTCCATGATAAAGATAATATTATTGGAGATGTTAATGAGGATGTTAGGACTAGGCATCAAATAGCTAATCAAATTAGCTATACTTGTTACACCTCTCAAATAAAACCTAAGAAGGTTGATGAGGCCTTGAATGATGAATTTTGGGTTTTACCACGCAAGAAGAGCTAAACCAATTTAAAAAAAATGAAGTTTGGACTCTAGTTCCTAGACCTAAAAGTACCAATGTCATACGCACCAAATGGGTGTTTAGGAACAAATCTAATGAGGATGGCAACATTATACGAAAAAAAAAAAGCTATACTTGTTGCACAAAGATACTCTCAAATTGAGGGTATTGACTTTGAGGAGACTTTTGCTCTCGTTGCCCGCCTTGAGTCTATAAGGCTTCTCTTGTCCATTTATTGTGTGTACAAGTTCAAATTGCACCAAATGAATGTTAAGAGTGCCTTCCTCAATGGCTTCTTGCATAAAGAAGTGTTTGTTGAACAACCTAAGGGGTTTGTGGATCCACACCACCCCACTTATGTCTATCGCCTCAAAAAGGCATTATATAGGTTGAAACAAGCACCGAGGGCTTGGTATGAGCATCTCACTCTTTATCGTGTTAACAATGGCTACTTAAGAGGTAGTGTTGACAAGATTTTGTTCATCAAGTGCAATAAAGATGAGTTTTTCATAGCTCAGATTTATGTTGATGACATTGTGTTTGGTTCCACCAACAAGTCAAAAGTGCAACAATTTGTTGATGTTATGTCTCATGAATTTGAGATAAGTATGGTTGGTGAACTAAATTACTTTCTAGGCTTGCAAATTAAGCAAATGCATGATAAGATCTTCATATCCCGAGTCAAATATGCAAAGAACCTAGTGAAGAAGTTTGGCCTTGAGAATTCCAAACATTGTGACATACCAATGAGCACCACCTTGAAGCTAAGCAAAGATGCTAGTGGAAAGAGTGTTGAGCAAAGCTTATATCGGGGCATGATAGGTAGCTCGCTTTACTTGACCGCAAGTATACCCAATATTTCATTTAATGTGGGTGTTTGTGCTAAGTACCAAGCTAATCTCAAAGAATCTCATCTTGTTGCGGTGAAGAGGATCAATCGGTTTGTGAATGGTACCTCAAATCATAGGATTTGGTACTCTTTTTACACTAATCCAAGTCTTGTTGGATTTAGTAATACCGATTGGGCGGGAAATTGTGATGATAGGAAGAGTACATTGGGTAGTTGCTTCTCCCTGTGAATCAATTTAGTGTCTTTGTTTTGCAAGAAGCAAAACTTAATTTCCCTATCCAAAGCCGAGGCGAAATACATTGCCGCTGGTAGTGCTTGCACTCAATTGTTGTGGATGAAACAAATGCTAGGCGATTATGGCTTAAAGCAAGGTACTCTCACATTGTTTTGTGAAAATATGAGTGCCATTAACATTTCAAAGAATCCCGTTCAGCATTCTAGGACAAAGCACATTGACATTAGACATCAGACATCATTTCTTAAGAGATCTAGTTGAGAACAAAACTATTACATTAGAGCATGTGGGAACTAATGACCAACTAACAAATTTGTTCACAAAGCCCTTAGACACTCTTAGATTTGGTAACCTTAGTAAGTCTATTGTGATTTGTCACTTGCGTTGAAATGGTATGTCTTGACCCCATATGGGGAGCTCAAGCAAAGAGAGGAAAATTGCATAATCTTGCATTGTGCTACATTGATAAATTTTATGCCTCTTTTTTTAATTGCTTGAGATGATTGGTTGTACATGCTTATATATTTTCTTTAATAAGTGTGCCACATTGCTGTGCTTGCAATCCATGTTATATTTATGCTTAAACATGCATTTTTGGACTAGGAAATTTATTTTGGAAGTACTTTTTTAATGACCTATAATTGATCTCCATGACATGATGATTTTCTTCTACTGACATGATTAAGATGAAAAGTATGAAATGTTAATTGCTTAAGTTTGAATGCAAAAATGTGTGTTGAAAAGCAATGATGAGACTCCAATAAATAAGGATCTTGTATCCACTCTAAGGATTTTAAAATTCAAAGTCTCTCTTTCTTTATTAGTTGAACAAGGCTACTATCATACAGGTATTTTACCCGAAAAAATCAAATAGGGTGCAAAAGTTGCTCATGCCTTGTTTTGCTTATAAAGTTGGATATAATTGCTCCTTAAATTGAATTGCTTAAAAAAATCTATATCCTAGCTTTAATTCATGACAAATGGTGAAATTGGTTTGAATTATTTTGGAAACCTTTGTTGTTTGTTTTGCCAAATACCATTGTTTTTCGACTTGAATGCAACATGTCTTGCCTGCAAAGCATCTTTGTCACACATTTTCATAAAATAAAACTCCTTGAATCTCTCTTACTTAATTGAGTTGCATAAAGTTGCTTATATGATTATGCATATATGTTTGTGCTATAAGCTCTCCTTGCTACCGCTTTCCTATTAAGGGAGACTCCCTTTGCCTATCTCATGACAAAAAAGGGGAGAAAGGTTGTGAAAAATAGTGCTTTCTTGGTATCACATTTAGGGGGAGTTGAGTTAAGAGAGAGTAACCCATTTTGGGATGTTGCATTTAGGGGAGTTGCATTACATTGCATGATTAGATTATTTGATTGTATTGGTTTATTTTGCTAAGGCAATTTCAAATGCTCTCGTTATAAGCACCTCACACACACTTGTTCTTGGAAGGTATCTTTCTTGTTGAGAGTGTGTAGGTTGGAATTTTCTACAAGCTTTGGATTGACTTGAAGATGTTCAAGATTTAGATTAAGAGTTTTATTGTAATGTAGAAAATTTTGTTGACCAACAATCTCTTATATTTATGAGGTTGCTTTGTGAGTAGTGGTTTTGTCACGAAATAGCCAAAAGAGGAGATCGTAAATGCCTCACTTTTTGATTGGTTTATTTTGTTGACAATATCACAATGGGGTTTATAATTGTAAGGGTAGCTTAGGTTTGAAGAACTCTCCTCAAATGTTGTTGGACCTCATTGTGGACTTCAAGTGCTTCAATAAAGGTAGCTTACTTGTCTTGACTCTTAATTGAAGAGATTTAGTTGTACACACACACCTCATGCATTTACATATCTTGTATATTTTTGTGTGTTTCATGTTTGATGCTCATGCATGTTATTTACTCACTTCACACTTACACAACATTCATATAGATGAGGTGTGCCTTGTTGATTTGAAAAGATTTTTTTTCTCTTTTTTGCGGTCCGTACCGCTTCGGGTACCGCGGTTGGTTCCCTTGCATGAACCGCGGTTCTTGTCAAGTGCAGCCTTTAAGGTTTTTTGCTGTGTATGCCATGACTGTTGGTGCAAGTTGCCTCTACAGCAGTCCCAACCGCGTTGTTTGGCAGGAGAGTCACGCTGTGTGTACCGTGATGCGAACACTTTGTCCGTACCGTGGCACGCACCGCGTTATGACACGTTTTTGTAGCTGTTTAGCCAAAACGACGTCATTTCCTTTAGGGCTTCATATATATATGCATCTTTCTCTCCTTGATCGAACTAGAGCTTATAATTTGAGTTTCTTGAAAGCTTGAGAGTGTCTTGCAAGAAAAGTTATCAAGGTTTGTTTTTTTCAACCAAAACTCAAATACCCATCATCCATTCATGTTTCAAACATCATCTAGCATCATCTAGGTTGTGTTCTTCATGGGTTTTCTTAAACACACGACTTGGTAAGTAGAACATCAACTTCATCCATTCTTGTGTTCTTGCTTTACAAGATATCTCCTTTATGACTTGACTAGTATCAAGATTAGATTTTTATCTATATGTTGAGATTTTTGTGTTGTGTGTTGAGCTTTGTTTGTGATAGCTATTGCATCTAGGATTTTATTTGCTTATATAGCTAAGTTGTATGCATGTCATATAGCAACATGATATCTAGGATTGTTTGACTTGTTCATCCATGGCTAGATAAGCATTAAATGTTTTGACCTTGCATTTATGCATTTTGAATATTGTTCATATTCACATTAGGTTGCATTTCTCTTATATTGAGAGTTAAGTCTTGTATTTACTATGGGTAATTTACAAGCAAGAGCCTAGAATCACTATTAAAGGTTTGTGGGTAGTAAAGACAGATTAGCTATCGAACAGGTGTGATGTGGTCAACCTAGATTGTAATCGTTTTTGCAAATAGTGGATTTGAGGGTTTGATTGGCAATTATGCCTATGAGTTTTTACCCTCTTGGGGTTTTCTCACGTAAAACAAATCATTATGTCATTACCATTATTTTTCGAACTTGCTTCACATGATGGCTTATGTTAGACATTAGAGGTGTTTGTGATTAATATTGATTAACCGAAAAAGTTGGTGATTAATTTTGTTAAACCCTATTCAACAACCCACCCACCCCCCCCCCCCCCCCCCCCCCCCCCCCCCCCCCCCCCCCCCCCCCTCTGTGGGTTTACTTAGACACATAATATATATATATATATATATATATATATATATATATATATATTCACATGGGAACTCAACCTAAGCAAGGGAAACGCAACAATCCTCCATCAACTTTTATTGGATCCCTTAAAACCCTCAGTGATCCAACATGGTATGCAGATAGTGGGGCAAGTAACCATGTGACAAGAGATGTAAACAACCTTAGTCAAAAAGCAGAATACAATGGCAAGGAACAACTTACTATTGGTAATAGTGATAAATTGAAAATTATTCATATAGGAACTACTAATATATCTACTCTCTCAAACAAATTTTTTACTTTAAAAAATTGTTTGCATGTCCTTGATATCACAGAGAATCTGCTTAGCATCTCTCAATTGACTACATACAAAAATGTTTTTGTTGAATTTCACTCAAATAGTTATGTTGTTTAGGATAAGCAAACAAGAGTGGTGCTGCTGCAAGGGAAACTTGAAGATGGCCTTTACAAGATAGAAATTCAACCACCCTTTATCCCATTTCTTTCCTTGAAGCCTCTGTCTAAAGTTTCCAAACAGTCTTTCACTTGTAGTGTCGAATGTTCTCAATCTCAGTCTTTAAATACCCTAAAAGAAGTGCAGCATTGGAGATTAGGCCACCCTTCTAATAGAAACTTGTCTCAAATTCTGAAAAGTTGTAATAAAAAATTCCATATTAATGAAAATGCAAACTTTTGTGATGCATATCAGTATGGAAAATCTCACTTACTTTCATCCAGCACTTTTGACTCACATGCCTCAAAAACACTTGATTTAATTCACATAGATATACGGGGACCCTCGTCTATCAATTCCAGTTCTGGCCAAACATACTACATCCATTTTATCGATAACCATAGCAAATATACATGGTTATACCACTTGGAACAAAAATCAGAAGCACTGATATTTTCATTCAATTCATAAAGCCCATTGAAAACAAATTTGAAACAAAAATTAAATGCATTCAATCTGATATGGGTGGGGGGAGGGGGGGTGGTGAGTATAAAGCTTTCATTGATACAGTTAAGCAATTTGGGGTAGAATTTAGGCATCCATGCCCTTACACCTCTTCTCAAAATGGAAGGGCGGAAAGAAAAAATAGGCACATTGTGGAAACCGATTTGACATTGTTAGTCCAAGCACACATGCCATTGAAATACTAGTATGAAGCTTTCCAAACTACAGTATTCTTGATATAAAAAAATGCCAACCCTAGTTCTTAATGGTCTTTCACTTGCTCAGAAACTCTTAGGTAAAACACTAAATTATTACTCCCTCAAAATTTTCAGATGCGCATGCTTTCCATATTTAAGACCATACCAAAGGCTGCTAAAGTTCCAATTTCATTCAATAAAATGTGTTTTCTTGGGGTATAGTAAGTCACACAAAGGTTATAAAAGCCTTCATTTAATAGGAAGGATGTATATCTCAAGGCATTTGGTCTTCAATGAGAAAGAATTTCCACTTCATTCGGGTTTTATCAACACCAAACAACCTCAATCACAAACAATTTTTATTACTCCATCTAATCTTTCAGTCATATCATTAAACACACCTTTCAATTCCCAAACAAAAACTACCAATACCAGCACTAATGGTCATCAACAAGTCTCTCTTAAAGCATAATCAATTCATGTCGGTTCTCAAACGAGACAACATGACAAGTCTGAAATTCAAGAGCAAATACTCTCTTAGCATGATATTGAGACAGAAATTGAAGATTCTAGCTGATCAACTAGTTCTCAAGTTTCACCAAGACAGATTGAAGGTGAGCCACCAGTCCAAACTGCCATTAAGTCACCAATACTTCTAGAAGTTGTAAGACATCAAATGGTGGCACGTTCAAAGAGGGGGATTTATAAACCCAAGTGTTGTATGTGTGATTTCGCCAAGCAGACACGTCATCAAAGGAATCAACAAATACTGGGGAAGACGTTGCCACGTCACTCTTTGACTAAGTCAAAGGAGAAACGTGGACCAGACAGCGTGTCAACAAGTCTCAAGTCAATAAGTCAAAGGTGTGGTCGCTAGATCAGGATATGTACTCGCTAGGGATAAAAATGTGGTCGCCGAAGGGTGATACCCAGAGGTGAAGGTACTCACCGCATCAGCTTACTAAGTACAAACCGACTCGACAGAAACACAAAAATAAAACCCTAACTCCCAGAAGACCCCTGACAACGAAGAATCATAGAAGGAAAAGATAGGAAACTTATCCTAATTCGTTGCAACGTGGGATTCCCAATACAAGTCCAAAAGGAAATCCTACCACCAACACGGCTAAAATCAAGGGGAAACCCTAATTATCATGTATAAATAGAATCACCTATCCCACGAGAAAGGGGTTCGAGAACTTAGAGAGAGAAAAGCAAGAATTTGAGAGATCTGAGTGAGTAATTGCAATATCAAATCATAGTGTTATTTTCCTGCCCTCTGGGGCGCCTTGGTTTTTTCCCATTCAAGGGGTTTTTCCACGTAAAATCTGTCTCTTGCATGTGTTTATTTTCTTTCTTATTTAGTATTTACTGTGATATAATTGTTGGTCGCGTGATAATCCAAATTTCATCGTCAACACCAAGAGATATGGAGAAGAATATTAATTATTCTCTGTTAGCAAGAGTGAAAATTCAACAGAACCTGCAAATGCGGAAGAAGCATTGAAAAAGCAAAATTTGGACAGAAGCTATGAATGAAGAATACAAGGCCCTGCTTAGTAATGAACCTGGACTCTTATATCATACTCTACTACTTACAATATTGTAAGAAATAAATGGGTGTACAGGTCAAACACAATGCTAATGGTTTTGTACAAAGATGTAAAGCAGGATTAGTTGCTAAAGGGTTTCATCAAACTCTTGGCATAGACTTCACTGAAACATTCAGCCTAGTGCTGAAAGCTTCAACGATCAGGATTGTTCTATCAATTGCAGTATCTGAGAATTGGAGTGTTAGGCAAATGGATATAAATAATATGTTTTTGAATGATCACTTACAAGAAGCTGTGTATATGAACCAACCAAAGGGTTTTGTTGACTCATACAAACCTAATTATGTTAGTAGGCTTAGAAAGGTGTTATATGGAATGGAACAAGCTCTAAGAGCCTGATATGATAAACTAAGATCAACCTTGCTCAATTTGGGTTTTACTGACTCCAAATGTGATTCTTCACTCATCTTTTTCTGGTAAAAAACAAAGGTGCTTGTGGTTCTAATATATGTTGATGACATGATTGTGATAGGGAATGATTCACTGTCACAGCAAGAATTTATTGAGAAATTACACAAGTTGTTTGCACTTAAAGGTCAGGGTTCCTTACATTTCTTTTTTGGTATAGAAGTTTACAGGGATGATACTAGGAAATATCTCTCTCAAGGAAAATGCATCAAAGATTTGCTTAAGAAGATAGGCATGGAAAATACAAAGCTTTGTTCTACCCCATGAATGGTTGGAAAACCTTTCTCTATTTCAAATAGAGAGCCAATAGTAAACTCAACTGTCTATAGAAGCACAATTGGTGCTTTATAGTACCTAACAAACACAAGACCAAATATAGTAAACATTATCAATAAACTCAGTCAATTCCTACAAAGTCCAAGCACAATTCATTGGCAAGCAGTAAAAATGGTGTTTAGGTACCTTAAGGGGACTGTTGACTTTGGAATTCATATCAAACATTGTGACTAATTGGGATTATTTGGCTTCTCAAATGTAGATTGGGCCTGCTTCCCTAATGAGCGACGTTCTATGGCTGGTTACTGTCTATTCTTTCGTGATTCCCTAGTCTCATTGTCTTCAAAGAAGCACCACGTTGTTGCTAGATCAAGTACAAAGTCTGAGTATCGTGCTTTAGCTTAGGTAGCTTCTGAACCTACTTGGAATCAATCACTCCTCAAAGAATTCTTTTTTCTTTTTCCTTCGGTTCTCGTAACATGATGTGATAATATGAGTGTTAGTGCCTTACTGCAAACCCAGTCTACCATGCTAGACCAAACACATCGAAATTGATGTTCATTTGGTTAGAGATAAGGTCTTAGGGAGACAACTTGAAGTTCGATATGTTCCTTCACATGATCAAATTGCAGATTCCTAGAGACAAACTCAGAGTGACAAGAAGACCCTTGCCACCCTCTCGTTTGAGGGGGGTGTTAAGCATGTGATTGACACGCTCCGACCAGTTCATAAAACTAACTGCAAAGTTTGTTGAACATATTCGTTATCACTTCATTATCGCCCACACAATTGACAATAATATCTTTCCATACAAGCAAATCCACATCCTTAGCGGTATCGATTATATAATCCATCAAAAAAGCATAGTAGCACATCCTTAGTCAAGTCTTAAAATTTGGGGTAAATTGCGCATATATTTCTTTATTTAGGTGAAATTGCACTCTCAAATAACATTTTATTTTATTGCACAAAGCTCCCCTGAAAATCGTTAACTAATTGCTCATTTAACGGTCCAAGAGTAAAAACATCATTTTACACAAAATAAATAAATAAATAGGGCTAATTGCACAAACATATCCTGATATTCAGTCTACTTGATGTCAAAGATGGAGCATCACTGCATTTAGAGTAGATTTACTCTATCTACGACGGAGCGTTCTGTGCCATCTGGAGCGGATTTGCTCCAATTTTACTTTCTGAATTTCTATTTTTATTTTTATTTTTATTATTGATGTGGTTTTGATTGAAAGAGAAGACTTGGATTATTGCAATGAGTTGAAATACAGTAATTGATTTGGGTTTGTGGAGTTGATTTTATGATTTTTTGTGGAATTGATTTTTGATTTTTTTTTTTTTTTTTTTGTGGAATTTGATTGGAGAAATTTGGATTCTGTTTGATTTGTGAGAAAAGGTAAGAAAATGAAAGAAAGAAAAAATAGAGTAGATGATTAAACTTGTTTTTTTGTTTGTGGCCTTGATGATTGTGTTTGATAAAGATGAAGATGTGGGATTTGAGGTTACAAAGATGGAATGATGAAGATAGATGTTGAAATTTGGAAATGGAATGATGAAGATGGTCGTTGAAATTTTGAATTTTGGTGATGAAGATGTGGAAAAAGAATTGGAAGAAAGGAAAAGGGGGGAGTGGGGTTGGGGGGTTGGGGAGGCGTAGAAATCAATTTTGTTTTTAGTTTTCTCTTTAAATATTAAATTTTAAATAATAAAATAAAAGATAAAATAAGTGGCAAGGGCAGTTTAGTCATTTCCAGCTAAAATTGTGCTTAAAGATTAGAGTTGACCGGAGTCAATTGACGGCATGGGATGTCCGTGCAATTATGAGCAAAAGTTACGTATGCATGCAATTAGACCTAATGTTAGAGTATGTTTGTTCAATTTGCCCTAAAAATAAAGAAAATTAAAATAAATTTTGAAACAACCGCAAATATTTTTATAATTACTAATTTACCATAATTAAAATTACAAAATAGACCAAAAATATCATCTACAAAGCAAATAATCCTCTATCAAACAAAATATTATCTTACTAATGAAGAGAACTGAATAAAGTACATTGATAAGTGCACTCACCAGCACCCATCCAGTCCTCATGCCACATGCTTCCTCGTTTCCAATTAACTACACAAACAACAGGCAATGTAAGCATATTTATTATATCGATAAATGTTCTAAGTCTTATATTTGATATTATGTTCTAGAGTGAAATTGAATATTTTAATGTGTTTGTTGAGAATGAGTAGAAGATAGCTCTTGAAGTGAGTTTGAAGAAAAAAAAAAAAAAAGGTGATTTAAGTGAAGTTTGGAAAAATGCCTCTACAGCACGTCCAACTTGTGAAGACCATATATTCCTTTTCAAATCGAAGTAGGTTGAGATCCACATGTTTTCAGAACACTGTCGAAGTAAGGAACCATGGCATATATGTTTGGAATAGATTCCATTTTGAGAGAGTTGAAAAGGCACTGTCCCGTTGAAAGATTCTACACATCTGCCTCGAATGTCTATTTTCCGCTACACTTTATGGTTCATCAATCAGAGATTTCTAGAGGAAGTTTTGGCCGATTTAGTAACCAGAGGTCAGAGCTAGAAAAGTCAACTGCGGCCTAGACCACGGTTCATGCATAACGGCCTACGTAGCGGCCAATTCCAGAGAAATTCCACGGTTGACCTATGGAGAGTCCTAGATCCAGTAAGTGTATTTTTGGCAGAAAACCACTCTGAATTGGTCTAGATTTGTCCAGAAACTTCCGAAATCAAATCCTAATGACTCTAAAAGACCAAGACATGTTTGAGAAACTTCATAAACTCAAATCAACAGAAGAGAAAATCCAAGTTATGGAAGAATTCTCATTCCTTGTTCCATTCTACTTTCCCACTTGGTGAGTTTCCTACAGCAAAGCAAATTAGGAGTCCACAAGGAGAAGTCACCTATAAATACCAAGAGTTTTCTACAAAAGTTCGGAGTTTGAGATTAAAAATTGAAGACTCAAGCAACATTCTCTTCTTCTACTTTTCTTTAGTTTATATGTTTTTATTTATTTTTCTAGTTTTTATTTCTAGTTAATTTTCTTATTATTTGGGGCTAACTTGAAGCCTTAGACATAATTTCAATTCCGTAGACAAGTTTTGTTTTAATGAACTATTATTTTTCTTACATGATGAATTCAATTTCTGCGTAAGAATTGTTTTTCTATTATTTTTGTTTCTTTGACTGGCTACCAGGCCATCTTAGGAGCATGATTTTAGGATCTATGTTGCAATGATACAAGTTGGACACCATTCGAATCTATCATTGGTCACAACAATTAATTGAATTACGACTCAATTAAGGGAAGTTGATTCATGAATTACCTAAAATAGATACTATGTTTTAGGGTTCATGTGATATTCATATTCTCTTTACTCTGAATGGATTCCAATTATTAAATTTAAGTAGACACCAAGCTAGGTTATAATTTGGGATACAAGTATTTATGTAGACACCATACAACTTACATACCATAGACGAGAGAATCATATGGTTTAAGTGAGACACCATCACCTTGTCGTGAATATCTTCATCGTGTTTGATTATCTTTCAACTTCATTATTGTCTATGGATTGGATGATTGTTTATTGTGGATAGGAGATCCTAGCTAGTGTTTTCTTTATTTGATTTTCTTAATTATTTTTTTGTTGAGTTTTAATTAATATTTTATATAATTTTCTTTAATTCTAATAATCAATTGAAAACCCCCTTTCATGTGTGTGTTAAGTGTTTAGTTTTCTTGTTTTTAATTAGATTACAGTAATAGAGTGTCTTAGATATAAACTCATTATTTTAGTAGGTAATTAATTATCGGTGGAAACCCACGATCATTGCTTTTCCACTATACTATTTCTTACGATTTGTGCACTTACAAGGTTTTATATTATTTTTGTTTGCCTATTTGGCAACCAACAATATTCCAATTTTTACACAAGCATTGTGACAAACATGGCTACTTGACATGCAAATCTTGGCTTGAAGGTTTGTTGCAGACTACCGGAATGTTGACCAATCATGTTAAATGCAAATAATTAACTTGAAAAAGGTAAGTTATATCAAAATAGAACAATGAATCAATGAACAGATATAAGTCAAAAACCAACATCCATTTGTGGATTTGTGGCAACACATAATAACAACTAAATACAGTTGGAATGTAAATATTGTATTTACTTATTTAGTTAGGAATTCTTTTTCTTGTTCACTACTCTTATGTGGTCCCCACTATTCTTGTTCACTACTCTTGTATTTCTCTATATATTCCTCCATTGAGAGAAGAATAAAACATCACAATATAAAACCCTAAAATTTCTACTTGGTATCAAAGTAAAAAATAAAAAAAATAAAAAGAATCTTTCCACTGCCTTTTTTCTTTTCTTTGCCCTAAACCTAATTAGAAGATTTGCTGCCACAACCACCACACCTTGTAAGAGCAACTTACGCTCTCATCTTGTGTGGCCGGACAACCTCTCTTCTCTACCGAAACTATCAATTTTCTAGCTAAACCCTAGCCGCATAATCTCTCAATCACAAGACTGCCGAAATTCCTTCTACCGAAATTCCTTATGGGTCTAATACTAAGGTCCCTATGGTTCCTGATAGCAAGATGCAACTCACTGTCACCATTCAAGAGACAAATACTCCAATCCATATTAAATTGGATGGTACATATTATCGTATTTGGTCTAAGGTTTTGGAGACGCACATTGCTAGTAGAAAGAAGAAGGGATATATCACAGGAAGGAAGATTGCACCCTCAGAGAGTGACCCGAACTATGATGAATGGGAAGCTGAAGATACACTTGTTAAGTCTTGGCTTATCAATTCCATGACTACCAATCTGATGTCACATTTTGTGCAGTGTGGAACGGCTAAGGAAGTGTGGGATGCAGTTAAGAGGAGTTATCTTGATGCCTCTAATTCTTCTTAGGTCTATGAACTGATGAAGAAGACATTTCAATTGCGTCAGGATGGCCGGCCTCTCACAAAATACTACAATGAGCTGAACTCCGTTTTCATGGAGTTATATTATCGATGACCTAATGATATGGAGTGTACCACAGATTCTAAGAAGTACATGAAGCGTATAGTAGAGGATCGGGTTTACATGTTTCTTGCAGGCCTTGATCACAACCTGGATCAAGTTAGTAGTCGTGTTCTGGCTACCTCACCCTTACCTAGCCTGGAAGAAGCATATTCACTAGTTTGTCGCGAAGTGCAGAGACAAGTTACCATAGGTACTGAGGATCGTTCTGAGGCTTCAGCACTTGTTGTCCATAAGGGAAATTTTTGGCCAGCCCCTCTTACTGGTCCTCACACTCGCCACTGCACTCACTACAACAGTATCACACATATGATTGATACCTGCTGGAAGAAGCATGGCTACCTAGAGTGGTATAAATTCAAGCAAGCTGAGAGGAAAAGCAACAGGAAGCCCCCTCAAGTTGCTCTAACTGAGGCTTCTCCATCTTCTGCTTCTCATGTCTCTCGAGTGTCCCATGAGGAAGGTAATTCTAGTTTGGTATTACTTTCTTCTACTAACAACACTTGGGTTATTGATTCAGGAGCTACTGATCATATGACTAGTAATTTCTCTCTAACTACTTCTCTAATGTCTTCACCTGTTAGTCTGTTCAAGTTACTAATAGGCCTATGCCAATTACTGGGGCTGGGAATGTCTCACTCTCGCCTACTTTTTCCATGTCTTCTGTCTTACTTGCTCCTAATCTCTCTAATAATCTTCTCTCTATTAGCCAAATTACCAAACATCTTAATTGTTCTGTAACCTTTTATGCTACTCACTGTGTGTTTCAGGACATTCTCATGAAGATGACGATTGGCACTGGTAGAGAGAGAGGAGGTCTTTATTACAGGGAGGAGGCGAGAGCATTGAAATCCGAGTCTAGCCAAGGATTCCAAGTAGGGAACGAGACACTTGGCAGAGAGAACTATTTTATGGCATTATCGTTTAGGGCACCCATCTTTTGCCTATTTAGAACGCTTATTTCCTCAGTTGTTTTACAATATTCCTGCTTCTAGTTTAAAGTATGAACAATATTGCATTTATGCTAAAAATCATCGTGTTCCTTTTAAAATAAGTTTCAATAAAAGTCCAATTCCTTTTTCATGTGTTTATACTGATGTTTGGGGTCCTTTTTCTACTCCTTCTACTTCAAGTCATAAATATTTTGTGTCTTTTATTGATGATTGTACTAGGGTATGTTGGATATATTTGATGAAATTTAAAAGTGATGTTATATATGTCATTCCTCAATTTTACCAAATGATTGTCACACAATTTCATACCCTGGTTAAGGTGTTTCATTCTGTCAACGGTTGTGAGTTTGTGAATCAACCTCTGGCTGATTTCTTTAAACAACATGGCATCCTTCATCAGACAACATGTGTCTACACACCACAACAGAATAGCATAACAGAACGTAAAAACCGACATCTCCTCGAGGTGGCTCGGGCTTTATGTTTTACTATGCATGTTCCTAAACGATTTTGGGCTGATGCTGTCATGACTGCTGTCTATCTTATCAACTGAATGCCTACCCATGTCATTGACTATCAAACTCCTTTGAGGATGTTGTCACGTTTTCACCATATCCCTTTAGCTCTTAACATTTGCCTTAAGGTTTTTGGTTGTATGTGTTATGTTTATGTGCACCCACTTTATAGGGATAAACTTGATTCCCGTGCTTTAAAATGTGTGTTTTTGGGTTACTCAAATTCTCAAAAAGGCTATAAATGTTTTTATCCTCCTACGGGTAAATACTATTTGTCCATGGATGTTCAGTTTTGTGAGCGGGTGTCCTATTTTTCTGGGGATGTATCTCTTGTTCCTCTTCAGGAGGAGATTAGTAGTAAGGAAGAGGAACAACTATGGTTGGAAGAAAAAAAAGGTGTGGATTTTGGGTAAGGGGGAGGATTCGGCTATTATAGGTGAGGGGGAGTCTTTATATGCTTCTGATCCTGTGGAGGCTGAATCTAGTGAGAGTGAGAGGCCAGCTCGGTTGTTTGAAAAATGTTACACAAAACAGAACAAATGTGTCACTCTTGACTCCAGTACTCCTCTTGATGATACTACCATGCCATCGGATGACTCTTCCGTGATTGACCATGTGGTACAGACTCCTACTGAGTTATATATTTCTTCACCTATAACTCCCACTTCATATGATATTTTGGATTCTAACCCTACAGATTTAGAAAATACTATGGGTAGGAGATATCCTCATCGTGACCGTAAAGAGCCTGATAGGTTGGGTTTTTCCAAATCATCTTCTAATGTTGTTTATCCCATTTGACTTTATCTCTTATCATCGCTTGTCTAAGTCTCACCTAGCTTTTGCCCTTCAGTTATCTTATGTGTCTATTCCTAGTCATTTTCAGGAAGCTCTTGGAGATCCCAAATGGAAGTTTGCTATGGTAGAGGAAATGAAAGCTCTTTAGAAGAATTCTACTTGGGAAATGGTTGAGTTACCTCTGAATAAGAAGACAGTGGGATGTAAATGGGTGTTTACAGTAAAGTCCAAGTCGGATGGGACAATTGACAGATACAAGGCCAGATTGGTTGCCAAAGGTTACACTTAGACGCATGGGATTGACTATCAAGAGACCTTTGCTCCTATGGCCAAAATGAATACTATTAGAGTTATACTTTCTCTTGCAGTTAATCTAGACTAGCCATTACGACAGTTTGATGTCAAGAATGTCTTTCTTCATGATGATTTGATAAAGGAAGTGTATATGGATCCTCCTTCAGGATTTACACCAAAGGAAGCAAGGTATGCAAGCTGAAGAAGGCGTTATATGGTTTGAAACAGTTGCCAAGAGCTTGGTTTAGTAGGTTGAGCAACTCAATGGATGAGTATGGTTTAAGCAAGTTTTGGCAGATCACACTCTGTTCTATAAAAGATATGGTGAAGATATTACCTTGCTTATTGTTTATGCTGATGACATGATTGTTACAGGTAGTAACATAAGTGAGATAGAAAAGCTTCAGTGTTGTTTGGCTAAGGAGTTCGAGATGAAGGATTTAGGGGCTCTAAAATACTTATTGGGCATTCAAGTATCTCGATCCAAGCAAGAAATTTTTCTCTCTCAACGGAAGTATGTCCTAAACCTCTTGATTGAAATTGGTAACTTGGCCTGCGAACCTGTGGATACTCCTATTGAGGTGAACCATGGTCTAACTATCTATCCAGATCAAGTTCCAACAAACAAGGAGAGATATCAAAGGTTAGTAGGAAAGTTGATCTATCTGACTCATACTAGACCTGACATATCATATGCAGTTAGTGCCGTGAGTCAATTCATGCATAATCCGAGTGACTGACACATGGGTTCTGTGAACCGTATTCTAGTGTATCTGAAGTCCTCTCCAGGTAAAGGTATTATGTTCTCCAAGCATGGACACATAGATATTATGGGATATTCATTGCTAGATCCAAATGGGACAGAAAGTCTACTTCAGGGTATGTGTCATTTGTGGGAGGTAATTTGGTGACTTGGCGAAGTAAGAAACAACATGTGGTTTCTCTGTCCAATGTGGAAGCTGAATATCGTGCACTTCATTATGCTACTATAGAGCTTTCTTGGTTACGTATTCTCTTAAGAGAACTCGATCATGGCCCTCAAAAACCTATGGTGCTCTTTTGTGATAACACGGCTACCATTGAGATAGCTAATAATCCGGTGCAGCACGATCGAACCAAGCATGTTGAACTTAACAGGAATTACATCAAGGATAATATAAATTCTAGTATAATAGAGGTAAGAGTACGGATCAACTAGCTGATGTGATGACTCATGCTATTACCGGTGATCCTTTCTATACATTCCTATCCAAGTTGGGCATGTGTGATATCTATGCACCAACTCGAGGGAGAGAGTTGGAATGTAAATATTGTATTTACTTATTTAGTTAAGAATTCTTTTTCTTGTTCACCACTCTTATGTGGTCCCCACTATTCTTGTTCACTACTCTTGTATTTCTCTATATATTCCTTCATTGAGAGAAGAATAAAACATCACAATATAAAACCCTAAAATTTCTACTAATACAAGTCAACTAGCAGGAGTAAGAAACCAATATCTATGATTGCAGCTAAGGAGTTTACATATAAATGGCTTATGGAATACCAAACTAATTGAAAGATAAGGGAAAATCATGTTAGACCAAGAGCTATCAGTAGGAGAAAAGAACCATATTAACAACATTACAAGTGCAGCAAATGATTGATTGTTATTATATTACATTATGATCATATGAGAAACAAAACTGTGAAAAAATAATGATACACCTATACAAAACCAGCACTACAAGGGCAAGAAATAATTGATTGTTATTCTATTACACTATGATCATATGAGGAAGAAAACTGTGCAAAAATAATGATACTCCTATACAAAACAAGATCTGCATAACTTACTGTTAGCGACACAAGAAATAGGAGAAAACTGATCAAGCCTCCGAGTAAGATAAACAACTTTGACGAAGCCAACTTCCCTCAGTACATTCTTGAAGAGAGAGAATGACAGTAAACATAAGATATGAATATAGCATCAAACTCTCTGTCCCAGCCGTGGCCTTCAAATTGCAGAACAAATAACAAGAACATCAGATACACAGTCAATGGCTTCAAATGTAACACCTTGAAACAAAAGAATCACAGTGCAATAATTCTTCGTTAACTAAAAAAAATAGAGCAAAAGAGCATGAGTGGGAGCACCATGCTTGACTTGGCCAATTTTAACATAAGATATTATCAATCTACAAAGCTACAAGTCCTTCAAGTATAAATTATGTTGTGAGCATCTCCAGTACTCCATATCCTTTATCATAAACACTATCATAATATAAATGGGGGGATTAGCACAATATCATAGATGTAATACAACTAATTCCTTTTTCCCTTTGTTGTTTTCTTTTCTATTTTTGTTTGGTAGATAGCTGAGCTAAGACAAACAGAGTTAAATACTTAGATTCTAAACTTTTTAGTTCTTTGATATAAATTGTTTTTAGAAGTAAGGATGCATGATCCTTTATCAACACTCAGTCAAACAAAGATAACTATTAAAGTATATGTACTATGTATGGTTTGTCAGTTAAAGTTTTTTATAAAGTAGGTGTTTCCATATAATAAAAATGTCGGTTTTAGCATGTTTTCATAAATGACAGATTAAACAGGTAATTTCTGAACAAAGGTCATTAAATCAAGTTACAGACTGAACAATTATAAGCAATATCTTTCAAGTGACCAATAAAAATCAGCAATGTCTAAACAAGTTTATCTCTGCATAAATGACAGATTAAAGGCCTTTAAATCAAGTTAGTGATAATCATAAGCAACCAATAAAATTCAACGATACGCCAAAAATATAGGAAACAAAATGGACCTACAAAATGAGCTTTGTCATTAAAGCTAAGAACAATGCAGGCACTTTGTACTCCAGATCTCCAAATGACGGGCAATAGCAACTTTTATTTCAACAGATACAGTTCCTCAATCAAATAAAGGCTCCTTGACAAGGAGGTTCATTTTCTCCTGGAGAAATTTAATCACATCTTCTCTACCTTCTTTTAAAAGCAATCGTCTTAACCTTTCAAAAGTCACATTTGAAGGCTGAATTCCCTTTTCTAACATTTCTTCCAATAAAACACAAGCCTCCGTAACATTCCCTTTGTCACACAATCCATTTATAAGAACTGAAAAGGTGTGCATGCTTGGAATAAATTGCTTCAACTTCATGTATTTCCACACTTTAAAAGCCATCTCTAGTTCACCCCTCTCACAAAACATTTTTATCATCATTGTATATGTGTCTGCATCTGGCTCACACACTTTTATCATCCTACGGAATACCTTAAAAGCTTCATCGGTCTTTCCACGACCTATCAAACCATTCAGGACGATATTACAGGTCCTCGAATTAGGTTTCACACTCTTGGAGCCCATCTCATTTAAAACCCTGTAAACATTCTTGAACTTGTTTGCTTTACAAAAAGCACCAATCAAGGCATTATATAGAGCAGCATCAGCATGGATTCCATTCCTTTCCATCTCCATGAATGTATCAACAGCATCTTCAATTCGGTTCTCTACCCCATATGTGTGAACAAGAACACTATATATAAAAGAAGTTGGCTGGCAAACCCTGTAATCCATGCCCTTGACAATACCGAGAGCTTCATCAACCCTTCCTGCTTTGCAAAGAATGTCAACCATTATACCATAAGTCACTATATCAGGGTTGCAACCGACATCAATCATTTCTCTGAAAATTTCTCTCGCCTTGGGTAGATTGGGGTCCTTTCCCCATCCCTCAAGCAGTATACTATAAGTCTTTGAATCAGGAATGAACCTATCCTTCATGCTGTCAAATATCTCTTGAGCTTTCCTCACATTCTTGGACTTGCATAAAGCACTTAATAGGCCATTCAATGCAGCTAAATTTGGTTGGACATCATACTTCTCCATGACATTAAATGTATAAACTGCTTCCTCCACCTTCTTAGCCCTAGCATACTTCCTCATCATAATACAAAAGGTCTCAACATTTAGCATCCTCTTGTTCCTCATGGCATTCACAAGATCCCACATTATCTGATACTGCCTAGTCTTAGCCAGAGACTCGATCATGGTATGGTAAGCTCTGATGCTGTGCTCATAATTTCGTTGCTTTTCAGCCCATTTAAAGAAACGATATGCCAAGATTCCAGCATTCTCAAATCTCTTGAGGACATTTTCAACTATTTCTGGTGATACCCTCATCCCACAATGGTCAAGGGCAGTATTAAGCACAATTGCAGGTGAAGACACCATTATTTTGCTTATTCTTTTTGTTGTATCTAAAACCTCACTCTCTCTTCTTGGCTCGCTTGAGTTGTTCCTTCTTCCCAACAAAATGCATCCTGAGATTGATTTGGTCTGACGATTGTAAAATCTGATCATAGTCTGGAAGCAAATTGGTTGTCAGAAATTATCTGAAAGACAAAAAACGAAATGAGTAACATCAAACAACATGCCAGAAACATATCCCTTTGTTTGACAATAACCCTTGCTCTATATTTGATTACACGAAAATAATACAGAAAGCAAAAGGTGTTGCAAAAAGTGTTGTCACTCCCCAGAGTCCGAGTACGTGATAAAAATATTATACTTAAATAGAATAGCACGTAAATCTAGAATTCTTCTCTTCTGTAAGTCATAATCTCAATAAAATAAATTTTTACAAAAAATTTCAGTAGAGTTTCCTCTATTCTTGGAGCATCCCTATATATAGATTTGTCTGCAACAATCAATTTCATACTCCACAAAATATTTTCCATCACAAATAAGAGACTCAATCTTCACATAAACCAACTTTTAACACCCAAACGTCAACTATTCCCAATACTGAATAGTATTAAAGTTTCCCCTTCACAATTACAAATCCAGGTCCATTTATTTTAAAAATCTATATACGTACATACAAATTTATCATACACTCTTCCATTGTATACGTACTACATATCCGATTGTCCAGCTAACAAAAATTAGATTCAAAATTCTCAAACACACATCACCCCACCTGAGCAAATCTGCTAATTATTTCCCGAGAGGAAAAATAAAGGTTGAGTTTCACAAAGCCCGGCAGGAGGTAATCTACACAAACTTTCCTGAAAACTCTTAACCTCAATTACCTCTTTCATGACTGTTAATCATAATTTCAAAATATCCTACTCAAGAACCCAATTTGAATTGATTCTCGGACATTTCCAACACTTGGAAATATTTATTACAGATTAATAACAGCACAGGATAATAATTTCCCTCCATTTCTCAATTCTGAAATTCCACCAACTAGTAACTATTATTCCCATATAGAAAATTAAAAATTCATCAATCCCTTGTTGTCCCAAAATATATTCAGCCTCTAGATTACCCTTTAAATTATTTTAATGAAAACCCAATATTTTCCACCCTAAATTTTCACTCTTCAGGAGCCAGTTTAAGTTTAATTTGACCTAAATATATTCAAAATTGCTTATTCAAACTGTAAACCTCAACTTGAACAAGAGGTTTGATAGTTTATAAAAAGAGATCTCACAAAATAACATAAACTAGTACAATTGATATTGTAAGAAAATATGTATTACTAACCTTGGAAACTTAGAGGAATTTGGTACCCTCTCTTCTCTTTTTTATTTTTCTTTCTTTTCTTCCTCTTCCCGGCTCCTTCTCTCTCTCTCTCTCCACCGATTTGGGTGTTGGGACTTAATTCTTTCAAAAGAAAATTAAGCCCAAAAGCACTAATTGGGTCCAAGTATTTGAGAATGGATTTGGGTTTGGCCATTATAACATGATGTGAGTAAACTACAAGAGAAAAACAAGTTGTCTGAATATACTCATGGGCTATGGGTGGTTGTGTGGCAACAGAGTATTATTGGAGGTGCCCTACTGCTTTGGGGAGTTTTATTAAATTCATAACAACATATGAATTATTTTTTGTATTTTTGAATGTGATTGACTCACTGCTGAAAGTGTTTAGTCCTAAAATAGACTTGGATTATGTGTGGCCACATCACCCATATTATGGTGAAGGGCTATATGCCTATTATTTTATGTCTGGTTATGGCCAGCATATTTTATCAGTTTATATTTCTTAGAATGAAAATTATCAACAATGACCAAATAAAATATGTAAAATTTATTTTTAATTATATATGAAAATTTTGTTGTTATTAACCGTATTGTAAAATTTTATTCCAGCTCATAACCAAAATTACAAAAATATTCCTAAAACACTTTTTTCTTGCGAAAACAAGAAACCTAAACAAGTGAAGTGTCTATGGTTGTATTGTGCTATATTTTATTCATATGACAAATGTATATATATATAGTCCAAATACAAAGAATTTAGTAACTGCAAGATTGCATCAATAACATAACAATTACAAATCATTGACAATTGTGTTATCTGTAACTTTGTTCAGCTACAACTCCCTCATTTAAAGTTATTACAACTAGACAAGATGGATAAATTGAGAAAAATATGGCACCATCAGCTCACTACGAATTCTTTCTACAAATTAGATTCTTTCGAGCTATATAACTGTCATAATGTGTTCAATGTTTTTCCTTCTAACATTCTTAGAAGACTCCAAAAACTAAACGAGTTGTTGATAAGAAATTGTAGCTCACTAGATGAAATTGTGGCTCTTCTAGAGCCTTTAATTAGATCCGCTAGATCTGAACTAGTATTAACCTTATATGCCCTTGAACTAATCATATTTCTGTATATTATGCTTGAATAATATAAAGTATCATTAATACATATTTTAGTACTATTTGATAATAATATTGTGGTTCTTCCCGAGCTTTCTATCAGATCCGTTGAACCTTATACAGTATTAACATTTGCTCTCAACAAAATCAAATCCATAAAATTTAGTACTGTTTGATAACAATATCGTGGCTCTTCCTGAGCTTTCTATCGGATCCGTTGGACATGATACAGTATTAACATTTGCTCTCAGTAAAGTCAAATTCATAAAATATTTCTGACTCTACATAATTATATGAGTTGTTGCACTCTCACCAAGACATATTTTTTCTTATGGGAATTTTATGGACATTATTTGTAATACCATTTCATATCTCATCTAAAATGATAATAATCACCCTTTTTGTAAGTATCGTTATCATGGACCTCACCATTTAATATATATATATATATATATATATATATAATGTAAACATCACCATCATGGACCCCACCAGTTAATAGAGAGAAATTCAAAACTAACCATTTGATTTATTAAACTTTTGTTAATAACCACTTTTGAAACTTTAATTGTTAATAACCACTTTTTTTTAAAAAAAATTCAGTGTAGTACCATAAATTACAAGAGTGCCCCTGAAATTAGTTTTTTAAAAAAACTCGAAGCAAACTTGAAATCATGACTAAATTGAAATATCAAAACTTGAAATCATGGCTAAATTGAAATAACTAAACTTGAAATCATGGCTAAATTGAAATAACAAAACTTGAAATATGGACTAAATTGAAATTAGGCTTAGTTTTTTTTTTTCCCCATCTTCTTCTTCCTCATCTTCTTCCTCAAATTCGAATTAGGGTTAGGTTTTTTGTTTGTCTTTTTTGCAGACCACATCGCCGGCACACCTAGCCGCCGAACGATGCCTGGTCGTCATCGGAACCAACAGTGGACGAACCAACAACCGACGACGCTTGGTCGCACGTGGTTCGTGCGACGAACCAACAGCGAGCGAGTGAGGGATCGGCGAACCAGCGTCGCCATCTCGTCCGGACGTGGCCCAGACGCACGCCGGAGCTTCGACGACCATCACCCATGCCAAGGAGAGAGAGATCGAGGAGAGAGAGGGAGATCGGTGAGAGAAAGAGATGCAGATCGAGAGAGAGAGAGAGCAGAGGAGAGAGAAAGAAAAGAAAAAAAAAAGAGCTGATTTGGGATCTTTTATATGGGGGTATTCAAGTAATTTTATAAAAACATGGTTATAAACAATTAAAACTTCGTTTGTGGTTAAAAACAAATTTCCCATAATATATGTGGTCATTTTTGACAATTTCCACCAGTTAATATATATATATATATATATATATATATATATATATATACAGTCTTTCTATTATCAGTTCGAACTGACAAAAGATATATCAGTTCCTTACATGTGGACCATTGGATTTAAAAGATGCTTTGACAAATGCATACAGCCAAGTCAAAGTATTTAAATCCAATGACCCACATGCAAGGAACTGATAATAGAAAAACTGTATATATATATATATATATATATATTTGTTCTTGTGAGTATCAGACTATGTTTAAACTTTCTTATTTGCTCTCCTAGCAGCCAGACTCTCCCCCTTATTTTATTATTATTATTATTATTAGCAACTCTGAATATTGCTCTTCATGAGCATCAAGCATGTATGAAATTGATGAAATATTATTTCCAATTTCATTATGCATTAGGATCTTTGTTGTATGTATAAATTCGTCAAACAGACACGTCATCAGAAGAGTCAATAAATGCTAGAAAAAGGTTGCCACGTCACCCGTTGACTAGGTCAAAGGAGAAAAACGTGACCAGTTAGTATGTCAACGTCTTAAGCCAATAAGTCAAAGGTGTGGTCGCCAGAGTTAGACGCATACTCACCAAAGCAAGAAATGCGGTCGCCGAAGGGTAATATCCAAGAGTGAAGGTGTTCGCTGCATCAACATACTAGGCCAGAACCGACTCGGTAGAAACACAGAAATAAAACCATGACTTCTAAGAAAACCCATGACAGCGAGAAATTATAGGAAGAAGAGGGAAGACCAAACTCACAACGGAGAAATGAGAATAAAAAGGAAACCCTAATCCATTACGACGTGGGATTCCTAACGCAAATCAAGGAGGAAATCCTACCACCAACACAATTAGGACTAGGGAAAACCCTAACTACCATGTATAAATAGAACCACTTATCCCACAAGGGAAGGGTTCGAAAACAGAGAGAGAAGAGAGCAATTGTATGAGAGATTTGAGTGTGTAAACAAAGCAATAAGCCTAGTATTATCTTTCGGCCCTCTAGGGCACCGTGGTTTTTTCCCATTCAAGGGTTTTCCACGTAAAACTTGTCTTTTGCATGCATTGATTATTTTCTCGTTTTACATTGAATTGATATAATTGTTGTGTGCGTGGCAATCCAAATTTCACCGTCAACAATTGGCGCTAGAAGGAGGGGGTTCCAGAACAGAAACTTCGAAGAACCCTTGCGAGTTGAAAAATATGAACAACGACAGCGACAAGGATGGTAACTCCAGCGGAGATCTAGTTATTGAACCAACCGCGCCGACAAGAGATAGGGCGGTGACAATCGGGGAACAATCGGTAGCAACACCAGGAACTAGGGCAACCGACCCCGGGGTTCTGCAGCATTTTCAAACTACACTGGTAAACTTAATCAGCGAGGTTGGTAAAATAGGGCTATCGCTTCCCATAGGACTGGGAGTTTCTTCTCCCTATGAGTTAACCACTCCTGGAATCCAGCCGCTTGGAAAACTACGATCGAAAGTTCACATTGCAACCCCCGATGCTTAAGCAAGACAATCCCCTGAGGATTTCGAAGGGATGGAAACCTTAAGCATGTTCGAGGCAAACAAGGAAGTGCAGGAAGATAATCCGGAAACCTTTGAACTGGACCCAAGGGATAAAACGAGCAGAGAAAAGGAAGAGCCAACTGAGTCGATCGTTTTAAACGAAGCAGAACCGGACAAAACAGTCAAGATCGGAGCAAGGCTGACTGAACGGGTTAAGAGAGATGTGACAAACTTGTTGAAAGAATACAAGGAGATTTTCGCTTGGTGCCATGAAGACATGTTGGGAATTGATAGAAGCGTGATTTCACACAACCTGGCTATAAACGAAAAATGCAAACCGGTTGTGCAAAAAAGGAGAAGCTTTAACTCAGAAAGAAGTGCAGCAATAAAAGAGGAGGTGTCAAAGTTGCTCGCCGCAGGATCGATCAGAGAAGTTAAGTACTCGAAATGGGTGGCGAATGTAGTTCTAGTAAAAAAGAAAAACAGTCAATGGAGGATGTGCGTCGACTTCACCGATTTGAACAAGGCCTGCCCCAAGGATAGCTTCCCACTACCAAGAATTGACCAGTTGGTCGATGCAACAGCCGGACACGAAACATTGAGCTTTATGGACGCATACTCAGGATATAACCAGATAAAAATACACAAGCTAGACGAGGAGAAGACGGCATTTACTACAGATCAAGGGTTATACTGTTACACAGTCATGCCATTCGGCCTGAAGAACGCTGGAGCAACTTACTAGCGCTTAGTCAACAAAATGTTCGCCAGGCAGATAGGAAGAAATATGGAGGTTTATGTTGACGACATGCTAACGAAAAGCATCACAACAGATAAACACGTGGATGACTTGAGGGAGACATTCGATGTGTTGGTTAGGTATGGAATGAAGTTGAATCCAGCAAAATACGTGTTCGGCGTACCATCTGGAAAGTTTCTTGGATATCAAGTGCATCAAAGAGGAATAGAGGTGAATCCTGAAAAAATCCAAGCATTGGCAAAAATGGTTTCGCCAAATACTTTGAAGGACGTCCAAAGACTCACGGGGTGCCTGGCATCACTGAGCAGGTTCATAGCTAAATCAACAGATCGATGCCTACCATTTTTCAAAGCTTTGAAGAAAGGAAAAGGAATCGAGTGGAACGAGGATTGTGAAAGGGCTTTCCAGGCTTTGAAAGATTACCTCGGGCGAGCACCGCTGTTATCTAAACCAAAAACAGGAGAAACACTGTACATATACTTATCCGTCTCTGAAGCAGTCACCAGTTCTGTGCTGGTAAGACAGGAGAAGGGGGTCTAGAAACCAATATACTACACCAGTAAGGCATTGTTACCGGCGGAGACCAGGTACTCGCCAGCCGAAAAAATGGCGCTCGCTCTAATAACAACGGCAAGGAAGTTAAGGCCATATTTCCAGGCTCATAAAATCGGAGTATACACCAACTGTCCGCTGAAATTAATTTTGTAAAAACCAGAAGTATCCGGTCGATTAACGAAGTGGGTGATCGAGTTAAGTGAATTCGATTTAGAGTATCTTCCAAGGACAGCATAAAAGCCCAAGCAGTGGCAGACTTTGTAGTAGAATTCACCGAACCTAGCATGGAGGTGGCGAGAATGATGGTGGAGCAAAATAAGAAAGTATTCAAGTGGCAACTCCGTGTTGACGGGTTGTCAAACACGCACGGCAGCGGGGCAGGGGTAATGGTGTCAACCCCGGAAGGAGATTCAGTCAAGTGTGCCTTGCGTTTTGACTTCAAAACTACTAACAACCAAGCCGAATACGAGGCTCTTATAGCAGGATTAAAGGTTTGCACAGTCCTAGGGGCAAATGAGGTGGAAATCTTCAGCGACTCTCAAGTTGTTGTCAATCAGGTGATAGATGAATACCAGGCGAGAGATGAAAGCATGATCGCTTACCTAGAATTAGCAAAGGAGCTACTGGAAAGATTCAAAGAATACAGAATTGTTCAGGTCCCCAGAGAAGAAAACGAGCAGGCGGACGCCTTGGCCAAATTGGCATCCGCCACAATCAACATCTAGCCCAAAACTATTTCTATGATCCGCCTACTGCAGCCAAGTATAATCAAATTGAAGGAAGTTGGGGCAATCTTTGGCGAGAGAGACAGCTGGATTACACCAATCAAAGAGTACCTCGTCAATGATGTACTCCCAAGCAATCCATTAGAGGCAAAAAGATTGAAGTATAGAGCTACAAGATACTCAGTACTCAATGGAGAATTGTACAAAAGGGGGTACTCAAGGGCACTACAGAGATGTGTCGGGCTCGAAGAAGCAGAAGGCATCCTGAGAAGTATACATAGTGGAAACTGTGGGAATCACGCTGGGGGTGTCAGCCTAGCCCACAAAACATTAAGACAGGGTTTCTACTGGCCAACGCTATTCGCCGACTCTAAAAGGATGGCAACAAGATGTGAGGCGTGTCAAAAAATTGCCAACAACATCCGCCAACCACCTGAACTCTTGCAAAGCATCACCTCGCCTTAGCCATTCCATGTGGGGAATTGACTTGATCGGCCCAATGCCAACAGTAGCTAGAGGAGCGAAGCACGCTATTGTAGCTGTGGATTATTTTACGAAATGGGTAGAAGCCGAACCATTGGTACATATAACAGAAGCAAATACTATAAGCTTTGTGAAGAAAAATATCCTGTACAGGTTCGGGATACCAAACACCATCATCACGGACAATGGAACCCAATTCGATGGCAGAAAATTCAGGGAGCTGTGTGACAAGTATGGCATCAACAACTACTACGCCTCCCCAGCACATCCACAGACAAATGGCCAAACTGAAGCGGTGAACAAGATCATAAAACACAACTTGAAAGCCAAATTGGCGACGACAAAGGGTAACTGGGCAGTTAAACTACCACAGGTACTCTGGGCATATCGAACCACAGAAAGAGGTTCAACAGGTGAGACCCCATATTCCATGGCTTAAGGAGCTGAAGCTGTCATTCCCGTGGAAACATCTTTCTCTTCACCAAGGGTACAACTCTTTCAACCGGAACTCAACATTGATATGTTAAAATGCGGTCTGGATGAATTAGAAGAAAGAAGAGAACGCGCACAAATAAGGAACACTGCATACCAACAGAGGGTAACCAAATATTACAACTCACATGTGCATGAAAGGAGATTCGTGCTTGGTGACTTGGTGCCGAAAAGGGTGAACCCAGGAACAAGAGAAAAAGCTGCAGGATCACTCGTAGACAAATGGGAAGGGCCTTATCAAATTACAGGCATAGCTGGTCACGGGGCATATCGCATCACTCGAGAGGGTTTAGGCGAACTACCTCGGCCATGCAATGCGCAGTACTTGAAGATATATTACCCTTGACCTTTTTCGTTGTTTTTAGGATTTATTTCAACCTCTTATGTCTTGGGCTGTTTTCGTTTTAGCATTTTTTCTCTGTGACTATGTTAACAAAAGTTGCAGGAAGTATTCAATAAAGAGTAATTTATTACTGAGAATTCGTGATTTGACTCGCCAAATACAAAGGGCATTCGCCGTCGTACGCCACTACCATCGTGTAAAAACGGGTTTCATACTCGCAGCAATGGGAACTGGCGAGAAGAATAAAATCCCAAGTTATAAAAACCGGCGATCACCACTATGGGAAAAATAAAATCCCTAGAGAGGCGAGAAACACCCAGTCAAAAACATACATGAATCTTATACGAAGGAAGTCGAGAAAGCCAGCTGAAAACAAAAAAGACAAGTAAAAAGCAAAAAAGGGAGACGTCCCAATAATATGCTAAAACTCAGTGATGGTAGCCGAACAAATAACATATTCAAAACTTGGTGTATGGTCGGATACGTCCTGATAAACACTGAGTACGCCAAAACTCAGCAATGGCAGCTGAATAAAGCTATATGTTAAAAACTTGGTGTATGGTCGGATACGTCCTAACAAACATTGAGTACGCCAAAACTCGGCAATGGCAGTTGAACAAAGCTATAAAATATGCTAAAAACTTGGTGAAACACTGAGTAAGCCAAAAACTCAACAAAGGCAGCTGAACAAAATAAAGCTAAAGGAGTTACAAATTAATTTATAAAATAGAAAAGTCATTTACAATTGGAGGGGCCAAAAAGACAAATATTTACAGTTTTAGACAGTCTCTAAAAGCCTAAATCTCAACTAGCTGCAGGAGGGCCCTCGCTGTCTTCCTCATCTTCGATCTCCTCTTCAGATGGCCAGGTAACTTCTTCGTCCCCATCCGGCATGAAAGGTTCATAATCCCTACCAGCAACAGGACCCAAATCGGGTTTAGCACCAGAACCAGAAAAGCTACCCTTCTGACCGGAATAGTAAGTGTTGAAGGCACGCTTGCTGGGGATTTCCAAGTGCATGGGATGAGGCTCAGTCCTGTTATAGCGGCAGTGGGCTTTCCATCGTTTTATCTGCTCTTTAATCGAACCCACCCCGCTGGCCATATGCTGTTGAAGAGACCTGTCAAAGCGCCTTAGAGCCTTTTCATTCGAATGGTTCTTCATGGCAAAGAACTTCTTCGACTGCCTCATGCATCGTTCAAACTCGCGCAGCAAAAGCGCATCGTAGGCAGGGGATCTCTTGAAACGATCGACGGCTTCAACCTCCAGTACAGCTTTTAAGTTATCGAAGATGAGTTCACGCGAAGACAATTGATTACACAAATCCAGCGCCTCATGTTCAGCTTTCTCTTTAGCTTTCTCAACTACCTGCTCAGCCTCCAAACGCGCTGCGAAGGATTCTTGACTAGTAGACAAATGCTCCTTCAGTGAGCGAATCTCCTCCTCAGCAGTAGATAACTTTTCCTCGACAGCTAGTTGAGCAGACAAATAACCATTCGCGGACTCTCTCAGCTGAGCAAGCTGTTGAACATGGGATTCTTCAGTAGAGAGCTTCTCAGCAGCCAAAGTAGAAGCCTGCTCGCGCAAACGCTTAATCTCCCAGGAAGCTCTGTTCCCATACTTATAGTTCTCGGCCAACTCAAACATCATCTGAAAAGAGAAACAGCCAAATTAGGAAGTATATACGAAAGAGATATACAGATTTGTGGCGAAAAGCTTACCAGAGAGTGGCAGTTGAAGAAAAATTTCATCTTTCTATTGCAGGATTTGCCTTTAACATGCTCCCAGCCCTCACAAATGTACACGTCATTATTAATCAAGTGCGAGCAAATTTCTGTAGCCAAAAAATCAGAAAGAGACACGGTTCCTTCATCGGCTTCAGTTGGTCCCACGGGAGGAACTTCATGGGCAACACCTGAACCGAAAGCAGAAGTCCTAGGTTGCTTCGATAGTCCTGGCCGATCAACCGACTCTGGCCGACCAGACGGCCTAGGCTAATCTGAAGAAACATTCGGCTCGCCTATGACCACTGAAGGAGAGGCTGTTCGAGGCAGAGTAGGAGCAGGGATATTTATTTCATTAACCTCATCGGGGGGGAGGCACCGCTGCATTAGTCCCCTCAACAGGATCCTCGCGAACAGCTGTTTGAGTAGAGGGAGCTTCAGTGAAAGCCGGTTCATCAGCACCTTCCTCGTCCGAAGAGACAACATATTGCACCTGTAGGGAAAAATACCGTAGTATACGCAGCGGAAGCGAGACTAAAAATAGATTTAGTACTTTTAAAATTTTTCCTTTTTATGAACCTTAACCCTTTAATTAATTAAGCATACATATAATCAACAAAAGAAGAATACCTTTTGTCGCATGATCCGATTGACTTACGTCGATGGTAATCCGCAAGATCTTCAATCCTAGCACGAACGTGAATCACCTAGGAGCGTGGTCCCCCTTTTCTTTGAATTGCAAACCTGAGAATGGACAAACAAACTTTTCTTTTTCTTTTGTTAGTCACAATAAATTCCAAGAGATTACAAAGAATGTTCCGGTCACTTTTGAATTCACAATCGTTAGATCGAAACTCGCGTGAACCTTATTCGAAATTGTGCACAAAACCTTTTGGTGTAAAAGTTACCAGTGCACTATCGAAATAAGAACAATCTCTTCTCACTTTTCTCTTGGCCGAAAATCACACTAGTCTAAGAGATAGCTTTTATTTTTCAAGCAATAGAAAAATAAATCTCTAAACCAAAAAAATTAGGGTTCCGAATATATTATCTATATATATATATATCCTTGCACAATATATATATTATATATATAGCAGTAGCTATATATGTAGTGCGAAATACTTGCACAATATATATTATATATATATCTAGTGCATTCACTTGCACAATATACATCATTGCATGAATTCAATTTTATATATTTATCTCGTGCATGTATTCATGCAAATATATATTTCCATTCCGCATGCATGTATTCATATATATATTCCGCACGCATATATATTATATACAAACCCTAATCCAACTCTTTAGTGTATTTGTGACTATATCAAAAACTTCCTAATTTGATTAGATAAATAAATTCCCTTTATTTATCTACTTACCAAATAAAGTCTTTAATATTTATTATACTACCACAATAGTATACTACTAAGAAACATATTTCCTAGTCAGAAAAAGATTTTGTTTCTTAATTAAATAATTAATTAATAAATTAATTAATTCTCATTTAATCAAACAATAAAATAAAATAATATTTTTGACTAATAATATAGCCTTGCCACCCCACATTAAATATATGGGCCAAATATTATTTCCTTATTTTATTTAATCCATTGGACTTTAAATAAAAAGCCCACATGTGAACCGACCCATTCTTACTAAAAGAAACAAGCCCACATGCCTTTCATTAATATATTAATATAATTGATCAGCCCATTAAACAAATAATGTGCAAATTATATTCTTAATCTATTAAATGCAATTCTAGATGGACCCATAAATTGGTCCGGTAGAATATATCAAGTGATCCATGCAAGTCCGTGTGGATTGGGGATCTTGGCGGGCTATCTAAATTTAAGCTTCAATAGACATAACCTAATCACAATCAACAAATGATTCACTTAGGTCCGATCCATTAATTTTAACTCATTCCACTAAAGATCTAAAATTGAACTCTTAAATAAAGATAGAATAAGAAGATGTTCCTCATTCATACCCTAGACAATCATGTTGGAGATAGTGTATCCTCGTGATTAATATCAGTAATCGCCAAGAGTTCATAGACTGCCTATAACTCTCCAAGTTACCATATTTACTCATATGACCACGTTTTGAACTTGGATATTTTGACTTGTCCAGAAGCCATGTTTTCAATAGACACTATCGAAAACTCAACGTTAAGATTTAATATCCAATTACCTCAAAACATCCATATGATGATATTATACTCTCATTTAATAAATGGAGCCACGATGTCCATATCTATAAATGAAGTCCTTTATCGATTAACAAATGAATATCACCAAACTATCGAGGATGGACTATGCTATATAATTGTACTCATTGATAACTCAAATGATATCACTTGCAACCATAAGTCCATCATTTATCTCAGGATTAAGATAGACTCTTCGATTGTCCTGATAATGAAAAGACTATTATCTATTGACGGTTCTAAATAAAGCTTTTCATTGTGATCCAGTTCAATGCACCCAGTGCACTAGATTCTTTTGCTCGAAGACACTCCGATGATTTTAGACTCATCATATCTCATTTGATCCCACTCAAATGCTAGCAAAAGAATTCTACAACTTTAACAAGATAAAGGTGCCCAACCTTTAACTTAAGTTGTGAACATTATTCAAGACTAACTAAAGAATTGTGTCTACCACATACATATCCAGATGTACGAACAATTCTTCTTTTCTCATAGTCTTTAGACCTTATGATTATTTACTTTGACAATTATAATATTAAACTATAAATGCTATACAATTTGTTAAACCAGAAATCACTTTATTAATATGAAAAAGATTGTTAATTACAATATTACACTCTTGCTATTGAGCATAATCCTAACAGCACCACCCTTGATGCTCGCTTAGGGGGTCGAGCAGCATGATCAAGGGTACTTTTAGCTGGGCGTTTACCTCTACCAGCTCTTGGGGCCAGATCACTTGCAGGATCAAGAGTTTCAGTGACATCCGCGTCAAAAATAGGGATGTCACTGGCCCCTCCTGAAACGCCAACTTTCTCCTTACCTTTATGGCTGGGGGTAGTCACAGCAGGAGTAGTCGCAGCAGTAGTCGCAATAGGAGTATTCGCAGCAACCTCTGTATACGTAGGGGGTTGCCCCGACTCGACACCTCCTCCGGTAACATCACCAGCCTCCTCGTCGTCTGAGGGATCACCACCATCCGGGCCAACAATTCCCTCCTTGGCCAAACTAGCAGCATGTCTTTTACTGGCAGCCTCGGAATTCTTCACTTCCTAGGCTTGCAAATCGCAAACGGTATCAAAGTCACACATTGTAAGAAAAATAACCAAGTGTCACTAACAGAATAAAACAAAACAGTAACACAAAAGAAAAAACTGATAAAGACTTACGACGAGGAAGCCTAGCATGTAGGCATGTGAAAACCCGTTGAGCAATCATCTTCTCCTCATCCAAGAGGAAGGATCTATCTCTCAAGTCCAAAGGAAGGACGGCCACCGCGGCAAGGTGAGAAATCTCCCCATCTAGCAAAACGGGGACTGCCTTTGACCAGGCTTCAGGAGATGTGAAGTGCCTGGGGACTTTCTTCGCCGAAAGGTTACGGTGACTACTGGCTGGCACATCTCGGCCCCACTCGCCACCAACAAAAAACCAACTATTTTTCCACCTCTTGTTGGAAGTAGGAAAGCCCCAAATAAAACCTTTCTTCTTCTCGTCACTAGAAATCTCCATTTGTCTAGGGTTCGCCACACCCTTAGGGATCCAGTTCTCCACAAGCGAGGAGAGAAGGAAATATGTGCCACCATGGCCCGCTTGCCTTAGTGTATAAAGATGGCGGATCTCGCGGGGTGTAGGGGGCCCATAACCCTTCAACTTCCACATTAGGCACAGACACATCAAAATCCTATAACTATTTGGAGCGAGTTGTGCCGGCGCAATCTGGGCTTCGGCGAGGAACCTAGCAATGAAGGGCTGAAGAGGAAGTGTAACCCCGCAACTCAACATGGTGCCATAGATGGCGACCGCATTCTCAAGAGGATTCCATGCCGCCCGATCACCCAGTAAATTTAGAGTCACAGCATCCGGAATATCAAAGCGACTCTTGTATTTACGAAGCTCATCCTCGCCAACCACGTTAACCTCGTAATCAAAAGAGCACGGGTGATCAGCTGTAAAGTGTAGCCTGCTCTTCTGATGATCTTCTACATCTGAATCGACGGTGGTTTGAGCATCTAGCAGGGATCCTCGTGGAACCCTAAAAGCTCGGCCTCTACTGCTATCTGGTTTAGAAGACCTCGTCATTGTTGGAGAACTGCTATCAAAAGACGAGGGAGAAGGAATGTTAGGGATAAAATCATCCTTAGAGGAAGGGATATAGAAAGAAATCGGAGTTGGGGAATCCGGATGAAAACCACTAATCAAGGAATCAATTTGGTCTGCAGTACACTTATCACCATGTTCTAAGGCTTGCATCATTTGATTAAAAAGAGAAGAACGTAAGGAGGGATCCATAGGAACTTACCAGAAAACCCTAGAATCGCAGAGATGTGCAGAAGAGTTGGGGACGCAGAGAAACTGAAATGGTCGAGTTCGGTGAACCGCCTGGCAATGGAAGACGTAGAAAAAAGCTGCAACAAATACTCAAAGAAGTAGGGCAGAAAAAACAAAAGTGTGAACTTTTCCTTTTCTGCTCAGAGAAAAACAATGGAAGAATAAATGAAAAGAGCGAAATGAAGAAGAAGAAACGATCAGGCCTTAAAAGAGGGAGTTTTTGAAATTCAAAAAATGAAATCAGATAAAGGATATGCAATTAATATGAGTGACGGTCACAATAACCAGCCGCAACAGTCACCACCAAATAAGGGACATGTGGCATCTCGGGGATCACCAAGCAGTCAGAATGTATCTTCGCCTGTCAAGTGAGTGGAAGCGCCAGAGGTTGTGCGGCTAAAATTAAAAGCTTGCACCGGAAGAATCAACCAATCAATACAACACGTGGTGAAAAGGAGAAAGAGGGAAGTTAAGTATAAAACGTGCCGAAATCTTAAAAGCAGGGATATAAATACTGCTGGCGGAGACGAACGAATTAAAAAGACCAAATTATTCACTCGGCTCGAAGTATTTATGGGGGTATTGTTGTATGTATAAATTCGCCAAACAGACACGTCATCAGAAGAGTCAATAAATGCTAGAAAAAGGTTGCCACGTCACCCGTTGACTAGGTCAAAGGAGAAAAACGTGACCAGTTAGTATGTCAATGTCTTAAGCCAATAAGTCAAAGGTGTGGTCGCCATAGTTAGACGCATACTCGCCAAAGCAAGAAATGCGGTCGCCGAAGGGTAATATCCAGGAGTGAAGGTGTTCGCTGCATCAGCATACTGGGCCAGAACCGACTCGGCAGAAACACAGAAATAAAACCGTGACTTCTAAGAAAACCCATGACAGCGAGAAATTATAGGAAGAAGAGGGAAGACCAAACTCACAACGGAGAAATGAGAATAAAAAGGAAACCCTAATCCATTACAACATGGGATTCCTAACGCAAATCAAGGAGGAAATCCTACCACCAACACAATTAGGACTAGGGAAAACCCTAACTATCGTGTATAAATAGAACCACTTATCCCACAAGGGAAGGGTTCGAAAACAGAGAAAGAAAAGAGCAATTGTATGAGAGATTTGAGTGTGTAAACAAAGCAATAAGCCTAGTATTATCTTTCGGCCCTCTGGGGCGCCGTGGTTTTTTCCCATTCAAGGGTTTTCCACGTAAAACCTGTCTTTTGCATGCATTGATTATTTTCTCGTTTTACATTAAATTGATATAATTGTTGAGTGCGTGGCATTCCAAATTTCACCGTCAACAATCTTAAATACGTTTTATGATACTCACAACATCCTGTTGGATGTGTAGATCATTTTTCTCAAATAAATGATATGTAAACATATCACTTCATATATATGAGATAAAATAAAATCATGGATCATTTTAATTTTTCAAACTTCTGGTTCGACCATGAACTGTAAGTTCATATATAAAATTCAAAAAACTTCAAATTTTGAATGGATTTGAAACCCAAGGTTCCAAATAATAAATTATGGAATTCATGTATATAACACTGGATCCAGAACTCCAGATTCTTATCGGTTTTCAAAAATTGTACTGTATGGCATTCATGTATATAACACTGGATCCAGAACTCCAGGTTCTCATCGGTTTTCAAAACTGTGCCGTATGGCATTCATGTATGTAACTCTAGGTTCTCATCAGTTTTCAAAATCATGCCGTATGACATTCATGTATATAACACTAGATCCAGAACTCCAAGTTCTTATCGGTTTTCAAAACCGTGCCAACTTAAATATTATAATTCCAGAAACTTTAAGTTTTTGTTAGTCGGTCTAGCCAATCTCATATATTGTATAAAAATAAATGCTGAATATTTAAACAATTTATTTGAAGACACAACATAAGCCAAACTCATATATTGCAAATAATTAAATGCGGATATTTAAACAATTCCAGGAGACTGAGCTCACCTATTATGTGCATAAAAATAAATGTGAATATTTAAACAATATAAATAAATCTAAAACTATATATAGAGGATTCGTTGACGGCATAAGCCATCTTGTATACGAAACTATAAATAGATCCAGAATATTGAGATGTAAGTAAATCACCCATCAGGGGATCCTTTTTATTTACATACACGAATATCGAGCCGTAAGTAAATCACTCATCTGGAGATATTTTTTACTTACATACGATCGTGCTGATAACGTGTTATAAAATAAATGTGATAATAAAATAAATAAAAGAGAGATGAGAGATAACAAATAAAGAACTGTGTGTGTGTGTATGTGTGTGTGTGTGTGTGTGTGTGTGGAGAGAGAGAGAGAGAGAGAGAGAGATGTTTATTGTATATGATATCAGAGAGGTCAAACAATTACAATAGAAGCCATATATATACAGGGCTGGCCTTAAGGGTAGGCCCACAAGGCAACCGCCTAAGGCCCCCAACCATAGAGGGCCTTCAATTTTCAAAATTTTAGTTTGATTTTTTTTTTTTTTTTTTTTTTTTTTTTTTTTTTTTTTTTTTTTTTTTTTGATTTCATGAATATAAAGCCGGAGGCCCACATGTGTTTTTTAAACAAAGACAGCCAACAATTATAATTAAAGGCTCATCGTTTACATATATTTTTTTTCTTTTTAAAAAAAAAAGCCCACCAGTCAATACAAGAAACTTACCACTAAAAAAAGGCCCACCAGAAACACAATTATAATGATTACAATAGACAACAACAAATCAAATTCCTTGATAAGAAAATTCAGATATGAAATCTATAAAATTGCGTAATTCACTTGTAAACGAGTTGAATTCATTGTCGTTTCAAATATAATTGAATCTAACACTTCTTTTCCTTTTTCATTTTTTCAAAAAACCTCTTTTTCTTTTTCTTTTCTCGTTTGTTAGAGTTCGAATTTCGTGTTTGAATTTATCGTAGATATGTTTTTTTTTTTTTTTTTTTTTTTTCCTTTTGAATTGAATGGAAAGACCGAAAGAGTTGAAATAATATTTTTATTTTGGTGACTTTTTATTTGTATTTTGTTGTGTTATAGTTTTGATTTTGAATTATTATATTGATTTTTATAAATATTTACTAGAGAAAAAAAAATCAAGTAAGCATATGTGGAGAGTTGAGGGCCTCATTTTTACATTTCGCCTCGGGCCCCTAAAATCTCAGGACCGGCCATGTATATATATAGGCATTCAGTTGCTTAGTGATGAAATTACAAAGTAGATAAAGCAAGGTGATGCAAGTGGAGAGAGGTGGTGGGAATTTTGGGTTTATACATGTGGGCAAGTAGGCATAAAGGCAAGTGGTGAGGATCCACATCATTTATAACAAAAAGTATATTCTGTAGTCCAGTGGTACACCAATTTTTTTTTTAAGACCATTCATCTTTTGTATACCGTAATCATCGGAATATTAAAAATAAAATAAATTTTGTCTTAAGTTGTTAGAACAAATTATTATAAACGAAATTCCGGATTACAAACGGACAACAAAATTACGATTTAATACAATAGAACAAATAGAACAAAAATTTGGTTCAAAGAACCTAAAATTGAGGCCATGTTTCACACGGTATCCTTAAGAAAAATTCGTCGTCAACACTGTATGTGTTTGGCGTTTATCTCCCAGAATACAACAATTCAACCAGTAGAAATGTATAGAACACGACTACTTTCAGGAAACTCAAATTATAGTCTAAACTTACCAACTTACCACACGAATACATAGGAAAACGAAATTAACAATTGAAGAAGAACAGTAGAACTTGGAACATATTCGTTCTTGAAAGGGGATTTTGATTGCGCTAATATATCGTAAATCTCTTAGACCGAATAAACTAATGCAATATATATATATATATAATTGTTAATGGAAAATTGTCATTGGGGTGTGTTTCCAATTAATAACTTGTGTGACTGCGATCGGGGTAGACCACGGTTGGAGAGATACCACGTAGTTCGATACCTTTGCGTTTTTAATAAAAACAAGTTAAATACAACGACAATGAATCAAAATATATTACCAGTAAAGATCAAATAGAACTCATTTTATTGATAACACGTAATATGTGTAAAATGAAGGTTTTTTTTTTTTTTTTTTTCTGTTGTCACAGTAGGAGGGCTTAAACACAGTTGGCGATGGCGATGGCGATGGCGATCTCGTGCTAGTCAATAAGTGGAAAATAAAGCTGTAGAGTTTTTGATTCAAGTGTTGGTTCCTTTTCTATTCAGAATCATGTTCTATATATAGGTCACATTTCTTACTGTGCACTCCCCCAAATTCGATCCAGTGGTTTAGCAATTTATGGGATGTTCTGTGGCTATAGGCGAGAGATCGTGGGATTTCCTCTTGGAATCAAGTGATCCCTTTTTAATCGGAACTGAAAGAATTGACTCCTTTTTTGAATGGAACTCTTGAGTGGCGGGAAAATGGCATTCTCTTTGTTGAATAAACGTCGTCGTATACCGTTTTTCTTTGTAACTTTGATCTAGGCGTACTTGGTCTTACCTTGGTAGTCTGTTATTCTGATGTTCTTACTGTTTGGTAGGTTGGCTCTAGGAGGGATCGGGGTACATAAGTATCCTGCCTCCCACGGGACCACGGTATCAGTATATCGGGTTACCAGGATATCGGGTTTATGTAGTAGCGGGGTACTAGGGTTTTGACTTCTATGTCTCCTAGTATCTTGGGATCTAGGCATCCATAATCTTGACTTGGATAGGCAGAAGGTGTACCAGGTCAATTTATTGATGGGATACTGGGATGTTTTTCTATGATGTCATTCTACCTCAAATATTCTCTGGTGTAGATGGAAAATTCTTCTTTGGACCCCTGCCATTTTTGGAGGTTAACAATAATCTTTCCCATGTCAATTCGACCTGATATAAGAGCACCTCCAATGCAGAAGTGGCTTGCATATCAATAATCATTGACATGATAACAATGTCAAGAGACTTGCTTCCAATGTGGAATAAAAATAGACTTGATAGACAATCAATTCAAAATTTGGTCTCCAATGCTTCTTTCTAAAACACAATTTTTTTTTAATGTCGTGTCCATTTTTTTTTCCTGTTTTATTTTTTATTTTATTTCCTTACCAAATATATATGAAAAATTAATATCAGTTTTAAATGTTTACCGAGTCAACCTAAAAAATAGCTCTGCAACAAACCGTCTGAAAATAGACGGTCGTGTTGACAATGTCTAATTTTTATTTTTATTTTGCCACGTCAACTTGAGGTTGAATATGCACAGCTGCATTGGAGACACAATTATTAACAGAGCGTTTATTTATCCTACGTGGCATCTCTTTTTTTTCACAAGTCATACTTGCATTTGAGATGCTCTAAAATACATCATTGCCTTGAATGTGAGCCATTAAATTCATATGTTTTGACTTGGTCTGCATGCACTTGTCAGTGCTTCTCCATAATCTATATCCCACATGCAATGCACCGATGTATTAAAGACTATATATATATATATACAGAAATTCTATTATCAGTTCGAACTGACAAAAGTTATATCAGTTCCTTGTATGTGGGCCACTGGATTTAAATACTTTGACTTGGCTGTATGCACTTGTCAGTCAAAGTATTTAAATCCAATGACCCACATATAAGGAACTGATATAACTTTTGTCAGTTCGAATTGATAATAGAAAGATTGTATATATATATATATATATATATATATATATATAATTCAGTCAAGTAAGGGAAGCAAAACGTATGGAAACAATAAAACCAAGAATCATGACAATTGATTCTCATGGCAATTAAAATGGTAATTAAGATGGCAGTTTTTTATTCTTTTACATTCAAGATTTAAATATTTACATTTAATTTAAACAAAATATTAATTGGAAATAAATCACCATTAATTTAGTGATTATAATTTTGAATCTAAAACATTAATTCTGAATCACATAATTAATTGCTGTTTTTTTTTTTTTAATTTGAATTTAAAAAAGTCAATGAAGTAGCAATATTTGCTGAGTCAGCAGTGCACACCCACGGTTCAAACCGTTACAACATTTGCATTTGTGTCCAGACACATTACACAAGACGTTTAACCCGCGGTCCGTGAGAGCCTCTACGCAAGATATAGCTCATTGTTTTCCGATTCAACGGATGCACTTTGAACCCATTCACCATTTTTCCAACGGCAACAAGGAAGCTGAAAAAAAGGTTCCCAAAGTAACATGAATAAGGCAATGAGCTATATCATTCAATACGTCTCAAGAGTCAGAGGGTAATTTTTTTAATATAGTGTAGCGGCATGATCTGTCAGTTAGAGAGGATGATGTCTGCATTAAACTACTACTATTTTTTGATGCGGGAAAATAATTCCTTATGTTTTTTATTTTTTGGTACTGAGGAGGGCAGCTAACCCAGAAACAGAAAACTAAACAAAAACAGCTCTAGCAGAGGCAGAGCCTCTAGTATCACTAGCAAGGATTCCAACAATTTCAGGGGGAGGGTCTTCAAAAAACAGCACACCTAAGTCCATAGCAGTTCCCAGCTTAGCCATTCCATCAGCCAACATGTTACCTTCCCGAAAGACATGCTTCAAACTACAATCCCAATCCTTAGAGAGTAGAGATTTGCAACTCTGAATTAGGCCAAACAAAGGATGGTTTATATTGGTACGCCTAGTGATGATTTGAACAACAGACAAAGAATCTGTTTCAACAATCACTTTACGGAAACCCCTCCTCCAAACCATTCTAAGACCTTCAAACAGCCCCCAACATTCAGCTTCAAGAGCACTACCATAGCCTTTACTCAAAGCAAACCCTCCTAACCAGCATTTCAGATGATCACGCACAACACCACCAGCAGTGATGAGACCTAATCCACCAACACACCCACCATCCACATTTAACTTGACATAACCTTCGATGGGAGGTTCCCAATCAACCTAGATAGTATGGATAGTCTTAGGAATCCCTACATAATTAGCTTCCACCCAATCCTTGCAAAATCTATTAACAATTACATGAGGAGAAAGGGGAAGCACGAAATCAGCATCAAAGGCTTTGCAACACCTCCATTTCCATAGAAACCAAAGGACAACAACAAATTGGAGATATTTAGGCACATTACCAACCACCAGATCATTATTACGCAGGTTCTCTGTCATCCAAATATCCATATTACCAAGAAAGGGAGAAGAAGAGGAGATACCCTTAGCCATATCTTCCCACACAGTAATAGAAACTTGACGCCCTCTCAGCAAATGTTCAATACTCTCAACACCACTCTGACATCTTGGACAAGTAACATCCCGTCCCATACCACGAGAAAATATCTGCTCATTTGTAAGGACCTTACCATGAAGAAGGATCCAAAGAAAATGTTGAACCCGAATAGGCAACTTGAGATTCCACACAAAATTCCATGGCCACACAGTAACGATTTCGACATCTAGAAGACCATTGTAGGCAAACTTAACAGAAAATTCACCATCTTGAGCCCACCCCCAAATGCCTTTATCCAAACCACTCTGTCTGCCACCTGCATAAATGCTAGCAACCTTATGCACTATACTCCAAGGAAGAACAGCTGCAAGCTGAGAAATGATCCATTCACCATTGTGAAGAAAAGAGCTAACTGAATGAGATAGAGAGGCCTCCGAGAGGTTAACAGTAGCATAATCCCTTAATATCCCAACATTTGGCACCCAATTATCAGTCCAAAAACGAACCTGAGAACCATCACCAACTCTCCACTACAACCCTTTGGACAGTAATTTAGCCCCATAAGCAATTCCTCTCCAAGTACTAGAGCACACAACCCCCTTGCTAAGGTCAGGATCAAAAAGAGACTTGTTATTGAGGTATTTATGCTTCAGAAGTTGGCACCAGGTACCACTATCCTCCTGTAACAGCCGCCACCCAATCTTTGCAAGTAAGGCCTGATTCGTACCCTTCATTCTCTTGATACCCAGACCACCTCTTTTCTTAGGCAAACAAACTGTATCCCATTTAATAAGGTGAGTGGACTTCTTAGCATCAGTATGACCCCAAAGAAAGTTCCTGTTCAACTTGTCAAGTTTCAGACAAAGGTCACTCGGGAGTTTCACAGTTTGCATAGTGTACACAGGAAGAGCAGAGGTCACAACTTTGATCAAAGTAACTCTCCCTGCCAATGAAAGGGTATCACTCTTCCAAGCGGCTAAACTACCTTGAACTTTCTCCACCAAAGCACTATAAGTGCGGTTCCTAATCCTACCATGAATAAGGGGAACCCCAAGATACTTCCCTAAGTCCTTAGTGAGAGGGGAACCACAAACCTCAGCAATGTTTTTAGTTAACTTCTCATTTGTGTTACCAGAACAAAAGATACAAGACTTAGAGAAGTTAATTTGCTGCCCTGAAAGATTACAAAAATTGTCTAAACACTCTTTCATCATTTCAGCTTGGTTGACAGTTCCTTACCCAAACAACATGAGATCATCAGCGAAGAAAAGATGAGAAATACGAGGACCTCCTCTAGACACCGTCACACACTTCCAGTCCCCATTACTAACACTCTGGCTAATCAGATGGGACAATTTTTCCATACACAAAACAAACAAATAAGGGGAATGGGGGTCCCCCTGTCTAATGCCACACCTAGGGGTAATATCTTCAGTCATCTCTCCATTCAAGATTGCTTTGTAATTGACAGTGGAAACACACCACATGATAAGATCAACAAAGCTCCCTTTAAAACCAACCTCCACAATGACCTCTCTAATAAAGCCCCATTGTAACCTATCATAGGCTTTAGAGAGGTCTATTTTCCAAGAGAAAAAACCTTTCCTACCTTTCATAGTTTTAAATTTATGAAGAACCTCTTGGGCAACAACAATGTTGTCCTGAATATGTCTCCCAGGCACAAAAGCCACTTGGCTAGGACTAATGAGTTTAGGCATGAGATCCCTAAGCCTTTGAACAATGACTTTACTAATGAGTTTATAGGAGGTATTACACAAACTAATGGGTCTAATATGGGTCATATCAAGAGGACTAGCGATTTTAGGAACAAGGGCAATAAGGGTTTTATTCAACTCAATAGGAAACTCCCCATTCTTAAAGCTCTCCACAACAAGTTTGACCAAATCATTTTTGCACACACCCCACTGGTTTTGAAAAAATAAGGCCGGAAACCCATCAGGACCAGGTGCTTTCAACCCACCTATACCAAAAAGCCCAAGTCTAACCTCCTTTTCACACATAGGTTTGTTCAACTCCTCAACATCACCCTCCTCCAATCTAGGGTGAGTTTGATACGCGGGACGGGACGGGACAATTTTCTCTTATCCTGTGTTTGGCGCGCCATTAGCTTGGGACGGGACGGGACAAGGTGGGACAAAAATCACCAAAAATTGTCCCACCTCAGACCCTCGGCCAGACCTATCCCATGCATGGGACAAGCCTGGAAAAGACAATTTTGCCCTCAAAACTTCAAAATATTACAAAAATATCAACTATAAAATAAAAAACCTAATCTTGAAATCAGGTTTCTTCTTCACTCTTCATCATCGACAGCCGTTCCTCTCTCTCTCTCTCTCTCTCTCTCTCTCTCTCTCTCTCTCTCTCTCACCCACCAGCCGTAGATCCATCCTCGCAGGTCGCTTGAACTGGCCGTCGGTGCTGCTAGCAGCATCTTTTGTCTTCTTTCTTCAAAGCTAGGTTCAAGTTTTAAGGTCAGATTTCGTATTTGTCTTTTTAGGTTTTTTTATTTAGGTTTATTTCCCCCAAATCTTTGATGGTGTTCTTTTGGCTGCCCAGAAAATGTTTGTATGTGTAATTTAAGATTTGTTTAGTTTCAAGTGAAAGGAAATGTTTTTTCTTTTATAGTAAAAGAATCGGAGTGATTGAGGAATGTTTAAAGAAATGATTTTGGGATGTTTGCTTTGTTGCTTTTTGCTGAGCTTCAAATTTGATTGACGTGGATTGGTGTTATTTCAGTGAAATGAAGTGGGTGTCTGGTATTCTTTGATTAGTTTTGATTTTTAGGAGTGATTCAGCTTCAATTTTATTGTGGATTGCTTTAGTTTTTGGTGTATTGATGCGGGATTTCAATGCTTTGTTGATTGGTTGCGTTTTAGGAGTTGGAAGTGTTTCACTCTAATATTGATGTGTTTGTTGCTTTCCTGCTTTTTGGGTCTAAGTTTGATGTAGTTTTTGGTGAATTCAAAAGGGTTGCTTTTGGTTTTGGTGAAATGAAAATGAGTTTTGGTGGTTCTTTTTATAGGTTTTGAAGGAGCAAGCTGGGTTGCATCTGGTTTTCATGAAATGAAGTGTTTGTTGTGCTTTGTATGTTATTTGTGTTTTAAGTTTGAAATTAAGGTGATTGATTTGGTACTATTTGTGGCTTGCTTTTAATTTTTGTGAATTCATGTGGCCATGTGAGATGTGGAAGTCTGTTTATTGTTTGTGTTTTTCAAGTTTATTCTTTTGTTTGATTGGGTAAATTTGAGAAAATTTCTATGGTTTGTGGATTGGTTGTGTTTCGAAAAAGCGATTTGGTGGTTTTTTTAGCTTTGATTTATTGGTTAGTTCCAGCGATGATTCTATGTTTATGGTTCAATTTTTTATGTTGATTCTATTAGTTTTGGTGATTGAAAAACTTTAGTAAGTTTGAGGTGATTTTCTGTATATTGGTTTAAATATCAAGCCTTAGTCTAGATTTATGCAAGTTGATGTCTGCAAATTGTAAGTGTTTTAGGACAATCACCTCCTAAATCATTCATTTCTCTTGCTTACACAGTAGCTCCATCAGTGTGTGATCCCTTGTCAACTTGTTTTATTTAATTTGTGAAATTTAAAGCTATGTATGAACGTTCTCAGTGCATTTTGATAAACTGGTTAATTATATGATGGTGTACTGTTGGATTTAAGATTTGACTGGTGATACCTCTGGTCTTGGTCCGTTCGAATTGGAGGCCTTGCAGGATTGTGAGTACAAGTTCATGTGCAAGTATGTTAAGGTTGGAAGCATCAAGAAGGAAGAAGTTCCGGTGGTGGATAGTGAATCTGCAGCAGAGGAAAAACGAAGGAAAGTGCAGCTATTCAGTCTGAGGAAACCCAATCTGGGGTAGTGGTTATAATTTGCAATCACAAACCATCAAGTATAGTGTTTGGCTGCATGTAATTAGTAAAGTTTTATTGAAGTTTTACATGGTTAGTCTAGGAAACTCATGTTGCAGAGTTGCTTCAATGTTAATTTCATCATGAAAAATAAAACTGGGCAGTTATATATACTTTATGGGTACCCATGTTTTTGTGGTGGGATATTTGGCCAGATTTTATTGTATTGTGATCAAAGAGATTGATTTATTGTTATTCTTTTCGGTTCGATCATATGTTATTAAGTATTATTCCATGTGACCTTTGATTTGTTAAGAGATCTTATTTCATGTTGAACTTTGATTTGTAGAGTATTTGCATTGCACTGTTGTGGAATTTGTGATGAAAATAATTATGAGATTTAGAGAATTTTATTTTTTTTCAACATTATAGTTTGATTTCAACATTTAAATAGTAAAATATGATTTTTTTTTTTTTTTTTTTTTAAGATAGAATATTAACTTATTAAGTGAGAAAATGAAATTAATTAATGATAAGTAGATGAATTGTCAAAAAAAAAATAATAATAATAAAAATAAAAAATAATTTTCTACTTTGAATTTCCTACTTGGGTAATATGGATTTTTTTTTTACCAAAAAAAATATATAAAATGAGGAAATTGTCAAACATAATCCTGTAAATTTATTAATTAAGAATATTTTTCAATTAAAATACTATTATTTTCGTTAAATATGATATATAAAAATATTTATTTAATAAAATAAAATATATATTGTTCTGTCCTATCCCATATGTCACTATTATGTGGTAACAAACATTGGACAGAACAAGAAGGGCACTCTGGTCATTTGAACCTCTTGTCCCGTCATGTCCCAGCCATATCAAACGCATAACAGTACAGTGAACAATTCTGTCCCAGGCTTACCAAACACAATACAGAACAGCTTTTCCTATCCTGTCCTGTCCTGTCCTGTCCCACCTTGTCCTGTCCCATGTCCGTGCCAAACGCACCCCTAGGGAACAACTTAGGGAGATCACGGTAATCATAAGAACTTAGAGTATTGGAAAATAAATTATTGAAGTAAGAGACAACAATGGATTTCATACTACCCTTGTCACTTTTCCAAACACCATTCAAGTCTTTGAGGCCTTCGAGTTTATTATATCTCCTCCTAATCATAGTAGAAAGGTGAAAAAATTTAGAGTTTTGATCACCCTCTTTAAGCCAAGTATTCCTAGATTTTTGAAGCCAAAAGATTTCCTCTTGTTCAATAATAAGTTCATACTCCTCCCTAAGCTTAATCTCCAAAGAAGCTAGCCCAGAGTTATACCTTGAAGTCTTGCTAAAATTCTCCTTTTTCTATGGAAGATACAACCAAAGACCTCTTTATTCCAAACATTGATATTGTTAGACAAATAATGCAATTTATTAGGCAAATCACCAACATGGGATCCCCAATTATGCCTAACCACATCACTAAACTCCTCATGCTTAAGCCGCATGGCCTCAAATCTAAAAGGCTTGAGAAACCCTCTAGGAATATGAGAACTTAGAAGATTCAACATAATAGGGCAATGGTCTGAGGAAATTCTAGGGAGATGTCTCACAAATCCTTCACCAAAAGCAACTCTCCATTCCATAGAACAAAGAGCCCTATCAAGTCTCACCCAAATATCCTCACCTACACCCCTCTTAGTCATCCAAGTATATTTTTGACCAATGAAACCCAAATCAACAAGTTTGTTCCCATTGATCCAATCTACAAACCCAGACCTGGAGAAACAACCTCTACCACCCCTTTTTTCAGAACCATTAGTGATTTCATTAAAGTCCCCCATCAACACCCAAGGTCCTTTAAAACAACTACGAATGGCACTAAGATAACCCCAGAGATTACGCCTACTACCAACACTAGGGCTAGCATAAACAACGGTAAGAACCCAAAACTTATCTCCCTCAGCCACCACTGCCGTGATAGAATGATTGGAACTAGCCACAACTTGAAGTTTGACTCTAGCACCATTCCACAAGAGCCAAATACCTCCAGAAAACCCAGAAGCTTCAACCAAAAAACTATCAGGAAACCCCAATTTACTAACCACTTTGAGAGCTCTAGCACCACTAATCCTAGGCTCTAAAATAGCAATAACTTCAAAATTATAAATGCTCCTAAGGTCAGAGAGGACTTTAGGAAATCCCTTTTTACCAGCACCCCTAACATTCTAAGTGCAAAACATAATTAACAAGTAAAAAGGAGAGGAGAACCACATTACTCCATGGCAACCTCCATTGCCTCTTTAAGCTTAGAGGCAACTTCATCAAAATTCGTAGCACCAGGAACATCCACCTACTCTACACTATCCTCCAGAATACTATCACCAACTGCATTCAAACTACTCTCCCCAGTAACTTTAACAGTCACTTCTGAATTCAACATGTCTTGATGAAGAGCTTGAAGGACTTCCGAATCTTCTAACTCATCCTCCATACTAACGTGATGATTAACAACTAACTTCCCTGGTTGAGTTCCCTTGTTATGCACCTTCTCACTATTGCCAAACCCTTCTTCTTTGTAAACCTCCTTAAAAGCTTTGTTAACTTTGCTTTTATTCACCTCAAGAAACTTTTTAGGATGGCTATTACTCTGCCCACTGCTAACTTTCCCTTTATTAGAGATATCAGAAAGGATCTTGTTCGAATCTGGCTTACTATGCTTGGGAGTTCGAGGTTTATTTTTATTAGAACCAACATTCTCTTCCAAATCTTCACTCAATATTTCAAATCTAGAGCCCCCTATTTTCTTATTCCCCTGATACACACCAAGCCTAGGGCGATTACTATTTCCAACAACATCCTTACCTGTACTGTTCTTAGCAACAGCTATTTTATCCAGCTCAACAGATTTATTAACATCGTTGTTCTTAGAAGCAGCACCAAAACCACCCGAATTACCAACATTCCCATATTTCCTACCAAGATTTTTCCCACCAGCAGTATTTCTACCATTCTTCCCATAAGAAACTTGCATCCAAGGGCCAAAGGACTCCTTCCCCGCAGCAAAAACCTCATCTCCATTGACTGGCACCTCAACAACCTTAACTTGTTCCTCCACCCCTTCCTTGCACACCTCCTTACTATGTCCTATTCTTCCACATTTAAAACAGATAAGACCCACATTCTCATACTCAACTTTAATGGTTCTATCATCCACACTGAGGGATCCTTTCAAGGGTTTTGTAATATCTAAATCAATACAAATCCTCGCAAACCTCCTGCTAGCTTGAGATTCGGTGATCGGATCGACCTTGTAGGTCTTACCCAACATTCCTCCTATTCTCCATAGCAAATCCACATCAATCCACTCCATAGGCAATTTAGACAGCCTCACCCAAACCGGCATTCGGCCAATCTCCTCTCCACCAGGAACAAAATTAGGACACCACCTCTGTACAACCAAATACTGATTCCCAATAACCCATGGACCACCTGTTAAAACATAATCAAGGTCAGCCTGCATTTGAAATCTCACCACAAAGTACCCATCCTCCAAATCTGTGAGTTGCCACTGACCGATTAGCGTCCATTTTTGGCGAAGTTTCTGTAACATGAAGTTGAAAGTGTGAGGCCAACCCATAACCTTTAAAATCAGAGCAGTAGACCAAGGTTTACTCAGTTGGACTTTCAGATTTGTTGAGAGCTTCATGGAAGGCCCATCGGGTCCCTCAATAATCGTGATATCTCCATCAACAATCTTTAATTTCTCCTTCCCGGCTCCAATTCCAGACCAGCTGTTAGGATTCGTCGAACCTAACAATTTCGACTTGAAACTGTCGCTCGACTTCCTCAACATATTATCATCTAAATCTTCTTGAGCACGAGCTCTTTTAGCATTAAAATAGGGATCAGGTGGCTTTTCTTTCATCACCTCGTTCATCTTGGCCTCTTGTTGAGCTGAAAACACAAACATTTCGGCCAGAAACTAGGGAAAAACGACGGCGCGTGGTCGAGAGCAAGGAAACCAATCTCACTCGCTGGACGCGTGCAGGCGCGTTCAAAAATGGCTTTCAGGCTTTCAGTTACTATCTGAGGTGATTTCGTCACTGACATAATTCCTTATGTTTCAAGTATACAATTTTACTTCTTTATTCAATTTTGGATGATTACCAAATAAGTAATTACATTTTAAGAAACTACAAGCAGTTTGCAACATATATATATATATATATATATATATATATATATATATATTTACAATTTTTCTATTGTTAGTTCCTTGTATATGGACCATTGGATTTAAATAATTTGACTTTGCTGCATGAACTTGTCAAAGCATATTTTAAATCCAATGACCCATATACAAGAAACTGATATATTTTATATCAGTTCAAACTGATAATAGAAAGACTGATATATACATATATATATATATGGGGCAGGATCCATGGCCCCATTTTTTTACACAATATTTTACACAATTTATTGTCCATTAGATTTTAGTTGTTTGGATGGATAAGATTCAATGGTATTTAATCTTTCTTTCTCTTTCTTCATTTAATATTTGTTTTTTCTCTCCCCTATTTATTATTATCTCTCTCCTTCTTCTTTTTTTTTCCTTTTCAACGTTTTCTTTTTTCTTTTTTCTCTCTTTTAATTTTTTATCTCTTTGTCTTTTCATATTTTTATTTTACTAATATCAACGTTGACCATTGATATCAAAGAAAATTTTGTAATAAATTATTATCATTTCTTTTATATTCTTTCAAAAGTCAAGGAAAAAAAAAAGAATAGAAGTTAATTACGAGGAAGAAAAAACTTCAATTAAAATTTATAAGTATGTACTATATTCAACTAGTAATGAAAATTTATTAAACTGCATATTTTTACTTCTTTGATATGATTTCTACTATAAATCATGGAGATATTAAGTTTTCTCTTTCTAAATTTATACCAAAATTATTGCATCTAATTGTTTTTTAACTTATTTAAAACAAAATTTGTTTATTAACTGTCATACCAAATATTAGTGAAAATAATATTGTTTGTTGGTTTTGAAAAATCACATAATAAGTGTATGAAAAGATTAAAAAAAAAAAAAAAAAATAGAAGAGGAGAGTGAAAAACCAACCAGTAATGCATCAATAAAATTTCTAGTTTCATGTCAAGGTAATAGGAGGGGAAAAAAGAAATAAGATCAGTATAGAAAGAGAGAAATAAAAAAAAATAAACAAAAGAGTGAAAAAAAATAGGAAAAAAAAGTTGAAAGAGAGAAATTAAAAGAGGAGAAAGAATGGAATAAAATAATAAAATATAGGAGAGAGAATTGAATAAATAGTGGAGAGAAAATACAAATGTTAAATGAAGAAAGAGAAAAGAGATTAAAAATTATTGAATCTTATCCATCCAAACAACTAAAATCTAATGGACAAGAAATTGTGTAAAATCTTGTGTAAAAAAATGGGGCTATGGATCCTGCCCCTATATATATATATATATATATATATATATATATATATATATATATATAAAGTGATCAAAATAGTCCTCATTTTTCCAAATATCAAATTGGTCCCTAACTATTCAACAATACCAATTTGGTCATTATTAACTGTTAATTTAGATATCTGACTTTGACCGAACTTGTAAAGTTACTTTGATACCTCTATTTAAAATTGATAAATTAATTAGTGAAATTAATATATATATATTCAGTATTTCTATTATCAGTTCGTCCTGACAATAAATATATCGGAACAAAGAATGTAAACCACAGATTATGGAGAAATTTTGATAAATGCATACACTTTGAGTCAAAGTATGTAAATCTAGTGGTCCACATTCTCGTCTTGATATATTTATTGTCAGGATGAATTGACAATAGAAAATCTGTATATATATTTATATCAAATTTAAAATTTAGAAGAAAAAAGAAGGTAAGAGTTAGTTTTCCAATATCAACTCTTCTGATTGTAGGCTTGCTACAATACTATATTTAAGGACATCCCAGATCGAACTTGAAATGCCACAATAAAAAGTTAGGTTAGCAATCTAGACATTCTAGTACTATTGTGAAATAGAAGTCTGGGTTCAGTTTCACCGGATCAACTCCTGTCTTGTATTGTACATGCAACATTTTGTTGAAAGTGAAGTTAATGATCAACTATAACATTTTACCAAACAGCTCTTCAACTATATATTGAACAGTTCCACAAGATATAAGATCAGAGACTTGTACAAAACATTGTTACTTTTAGTAAAAAAGATTTCAGTTCAATCTGATCAGGTTAAACAAATAAGAATCAAACTACCAACAAAAATTGGTAATCACTTCACACGACCTTCTCGATGCAATTAATCAAAGCCTGAAACAAGAGAACAATAATACACAAAGAATCCACTCATGAACCAAGAACTACAGATTACATATGATATGATACAAAACTATTATTTTCAACAACGAACCATGCTATACAATAAAATTACGAATAAAGAGAGATGGTTCTGCTTTGTACCTCAACTTTCAGACCGTAGAAACCAAAGCAACAACTCCCTTACCATCAAACCAAGGTTAAAAATAAATGTCCAGTTTGCTTGCTCATCCGTATCCCACCACATCCGCTACCCTGAATACCAAAGAGAAATTGCAGACAGATACCTTCACCTATCAGTAGTATCTTTAGATCGAAAACTCCTTCAAGAGGCGCTCCAGAGTCAGTATTTTTCCATATGCACATGAAAGTGGTAAAGAGTATATATGTAGAGAAAACATTCTGTTACACTTAGTGCAAAAAGCTACTGTCATAAGAGCTCCTGGTCATAAAATGCAAGAAGCTGCTTCACATGATTATGCCAGGCAGCAACATTTTGCCCATCCACTGTAACCCAGTCAACCACTGTAGATGCTGGTTGCTCCCAACACTCATCAAGCTGCAGTACATATACAATTTAAAGGTTTACACAGAAAATAATATAAGAAAAAAAGGAAGAAGAAACAATTTGGTACAAGTGTATAACATTAGTAACAAGAAGTAAATTGCAAGAACTTAGATCTATTTTAAATTTAATGGTTGTTACTCACCAAACCCCTAACATATTTGCAGTCTTCCGAGCACTTCTGAGCATTCAAAACTGCAGTCTTAAGTTCAGGCAACCATTTGTCCATGACAGTTTTCTCTTGCTCATCAGCCAATTTCAAACAATAATTAGTTGTCCTGCAAGTGCAAGGTGTTACAAAATCTTAACATACAAAGAAATTGAAATTAAACAAAATGAGAAAATAAAACCAAAATCCTTAAGTGTATCCACATTTTTCTGAAAATAAAAACTTCAATTCCTAACGCAACGAGCTCACTACAAAACAAAACAACTTTCCTAACCACCATTGATTGCAATTCGGCAGAGATTTATACCCAGATACAAAATAAATAAAAAATAAAAAAAGACATCCACACCAAGATTTTATCGAAGTTTTAAGGGTTTAGATTGAAGCTTTGAAAGTCTTGATAGAGTTGTGAATTGTGATATGATCAAAACCCTTCGAAACGTCCAAAGCTTCAATCAAGACCTTCAAAGCTTCGGTCAAAACTTCCCACATCAGGATTCCTACACCTGAACATGACTGTATAAATAGATAGTGAGAGAGAGAGAACTTGCAACAGGTCACAGATTTAATAATGCGTGTGAAACTGTGAACATAGTCAGATATGGTTAAGTGACTGTCCAGAAAATAGCACAAAACAATCTCTGGTGAGCTGAAAGGCGAGTACCAAAAGAAAGAACAGCAATCAAAACTTGAACCTAACGGTGACCCCAGACCCGGAAAAAAACAGATTAGCCATAGTCCTCACTTATAATTATGTAACCTGAAGTGGGATTGGGAAACAGCACTACACAAGTTATGACTATTTAATGAAGACAATCAAGCAACTAGACATTAAAATAAACAAATAAGTTTTGGTGAGTCTTTTAATAATCACATTACCCTAACACCAGGATACAACAACATGGGCGATCTTCAGAATTACCTTTCATATTCTTGTTGAGCGCCATAAGCATGATTTAACAATGCACGACCACTTTCATTAAGATCCCGCCGTATATAGACCAAATTGATAGCCTTTGCCAAGTCCTCCAACACACTAGCCTCAGAACCACGAAGCTTCAAACAGAATTCAAGGGACTCTAACACTGACGCTAAGCCAGCATCTGAACCCTCCAAACCTATGTACAAAGGACAAGACAATCAATTGACAAAGAATACAATCAAAAGAAACAAAACCAGCACACGCTCATCTAGCATGTAACATTGTTATACAAATCCATGTGACAGTTTTATATTCCTTCACAAGATATTATTTCATCGCCACCAAATTACAGTCAATCAGAATTTTAAAGCCACTTTCTGCAGAGTGAAATCTACAACTAGAAGAGGCACAATGACCGATGATTAAGAGCAATATATGATTCTACACCACTGAAAGTTAATTAACCACCATTGCTGCTCTTAATGTCAAATCTAGAAGAGATTTTCAATCGATCCTCCATTGGTCAATGGAGTGTAACAGACACTATGCAGATAACCGAGTCTTAAGAGGAAATTACAAGTTATCAACATGCTCCAATGACATTTCTTTGGTTAATTACAAAATTATATGGTTTTATTTGTTTGAAAAAATTGCAAGCAAGGCAGGCAAAGATGAAAGCAACCTTAACTGCTAGATCCTTAGATAACCCACATTGCTAGACACCAAAAGGTGCCCACCCAAGTGAAGGGATACACTTGATACTAAAAGCTGCATATTTACATATTATCCAGTGCATTAAAAAAATCACGTGTTAACTCCTAAAGCAAGGTATTAGAGTGCTTAGACCTTTTCCTAACAATGTAAGCTTTTCGGTTGAGTGATTACTAATACGGTATCAGAGCTAGTTTTACCAAAGTGTTTGAGTTGGAATCATCCCACGTGACTATATTTGAATTAGCTATCTATTATCTAAACTTGTTATGTGTATTTAAACTTGTGACAATCCCATTGATCTTGCACATGACGGGTGTGTTAGGTACTATCATTGACGGTTTAAGTTTTTGAGTTGAGTGACATGAAGAAAGCTTCAAACCTTGTCTAGGAACCCACTCCCCTAGGATACCTAAAGATTAACTCTGATGCAGCAGTTAAAGAACAAGTTCCTTAAGCTAGTGTGGGGTATACGTAACAGTGAGGTAACAGTGGTGGCTACTCTATCAAAACCTTTCACTAGTAACTTTTCTGCATAAATAGGAGGCATTTTGGCCTTAGGGAAAGGTTGGTTTTGGTTAAACACTTAAGCTGCCAGTGAAGTGGGTTGAATGTGATGCATCAAATGTTATTATGAATCAATAGTTCTAATATGTCTTTTAGCAGTGTTGGTCCAACCGTTCAAGATATCAAAGCTCTTTGTAGGGGGTTGGAAGTTATTTCATGTCACACAATTCCTCGTGGCTCGTGAGAAAAATAGTGTGGCACATACTCTTGATTCTTTGGCTTTATCCTCTAACGAGGATTATTTGTGGCTTGATGAAAGGCTCTGTTGTACTTTTCATCTTCTTTAATGAAGTTGCAATTTATTTCAAATAAATAAATTTTGAGTTGAGCGGTTACTAACACAAGGCTATATAAAGAATCGAAGCAACAATTATGATTTAAAATGATGACTACTATGATCAGCATATAAATGTTGACATGAAATCAGAAAAGTTGGTATGTATGTATGACTCAAATAGTCAAATTCGACTGTGATTTGGGGCCTATTTCATGAGATACGAGATTAGTGCTCTGAACTATACATGGTTGGATCTATTATCATAGCAAGACCTTATACAGTTATACATGAAGGGGAAAAAGTATTTTGATCAAAATTTCATCTCAACGGCAACAATTAATCAGTTTCAATTATTTTGGTAAGGCAAAATATGATTGATACAAAAACTCCTAAATATCAAAACGAATGGATACCAATTGAAAGCCGTCTAAGGCTCTAAGCAACTTTCATATTATGTTTTCACCTCACAATATCACAATGTTCAAAGTTAGCCCTTGCCCAACTGAATTTTCAAATGCTATGATTCTTCCAGATTGTTGGTTATTCAGTTCAGTTTAAGAATATGCTGAGGAAAATCCTTTGCTTAGAAACCTTACACATTAATCTTTCCAAATTCAGTTGTCATGCCTAAAACCCAGCCAAGACTCTTATATAGGGCATGTTTCCAGCCTGTAACATATAGGATAAAAACTCACCAGCAGGGTACTGAAGGGCAGCAGAAACACGACATATGGATGGAATTGCTGATGGATCCCGAGCACCAGCTCTTGCAGTCAATAGAGCAGCATTCTTTTCTGCAGCAGCAACAGCTTCAGGTCCTGTAGATCCATTAGTACCCATGGCCTCCAAAAGTGCCTGATAGGGAATAATAGAACAAATAAGTGAAACTGAGGGATGTATAATTTATCTGCAGAAATTTGTTATTTGAAACCAGGGGATGTAGACAAGTTCCCTGAGGTCTTTGTTGGTCTGAATGTTGGTTTTTATTTAAAAGCTTAAACTTTTGGATCTAGTGGTAACTTAATATGGTATCAAAGCCAGCTTTAACAAGAGTTCATAGGTTCAAGTACCCCACATAATTGTATGTGTTTATTATAAATTAGTTATGCATTGAAATCTGTGTTTGGACTTGGCCACGTGACAAGCCCATCATTCTTGGATTTGATGAGGTGTGTTAAAGAGGTAAAATACTATTTTATAGCCCTTACTATGTCTATAAGCTTACACTTTTGGATCTTATGGTCACTAAAAGTCTTCTTAACAATTTTTACCATCATGTAATAACAAGAATGCAACAGAAGTTAATGGAGAAAGGAATAAACAAACACTATAATTGCATTCTAGTGAAGTCAGGCACAAACAAAACTTCCATAGAGACAAACACTATAATTGCATTCTAGTGAAGTCAAGCACAAATGAAACTTCCGTAGAGAAAAGAATTATTACATGATGAAATACATAAGGAATATCAATTGTACAAGTACAAGCCAATTTAAACACTTTATTATATGTTTCAATCATAAAGTCAAATCCCATTGGGTTTACGAATACATACTGAGATGCCCATACACAGATACACTGATGGCAAGCTAGATATGATGGTGCCAATATCCATTTAAAGCACCAAATGATTCATTAATTTGAAATCCCATGGAACAGTTGCCAATTATCGTCAACATATTCACTTGTAAAGAACCAACAATAGAAACCATAATTAATAAAAACAACAAAAGTGGTGTAGCCTAGTTTTACAAGTTGATGAGTAAGCAAATAACTAGATGGACCCCAATGAAACTAGGGGCCAAAGCTACAACAACAGCAGGTCTGACTTTGATTAGTATTCTCAAAAGTCCTGCAAAGAGAGCTTAATGTTTATAGGCTACTCGCCCTATAAATTTAATCTCTAAGAGGCTAAATGATGGGAATTAACCAAGTATTGTTTTATCTGGGTATCATTAGTTATCATATTTTGTTTTATCTTGAGAATAATCATCTCCTTAAGAGATTAGTTTAGGTTGCTTTATCGTTATTAGGAGTTTTATCATGTTTTATCATTATCAGGAGTTTAGTTATTTATCTCTTTTGTGTTTGGCAACTATAAAAGGCCTCTTCATAGTCTTTTGTAATCAGACTTGAATGAATAAAAGATTATTGTATTCTTCCAATCTCGTGGTTCTTCTGCATTCTCTATTTCTTCTACTGGCCTTACGACATCACTAAAGTGCTGGAAATGGATGAAGTGAGAAGCTGTCATCTTGTTTATGAGAAAAACTAAATTTATTGCTAACAGAATGAGGATACCCTAATGTCATCTAACCAAATAATCCTCTCAACTGGCCTTACGACATCACTAAAGTGCTGGAAATGGATGAAGTGAGAAGCTGTCATCTTGTTTATGAGAAAAACTAAATTTATTGCTAACAGAATGAGGATACCCTAATGTCATCTAACCAAATAATCCTCTCAATTATTATTTCTTGAATCATTTGTCACTAAAGGTTGTTCCTCGGTTTTATTATATAGCAAAAGGAGCATGCAAATACAGTCATCATGGATCATTTCAGGTAATTTTCAAAATATCATTTTGCATGATTTTCCACAAAATGAATCTATGAGAATAGTAATACAGCAATCAACACACAATGGGATAAACTAAAAATACGATTCTTAGCTAGCCGTTTTCCAAGTGGTCATGCGAAGCAATTCAGTCAACAGCAGCTCACATAAACTGAAAGAATGTTTTTTTATAGGAAACAAAACTATATTGCAAAAATAGGAATATTACAAAAGAGCCCTATACAAAGAACATAGGTCGTAGCAACAAAGCCGTATACAAGAATGAACAATGAGTCCATATAAAAATGTCACTCTCATATAAAAATATAGAGATGACATTACAGCGATGTAATGCAATATCAATGTATTCACACCAGCCAATGCATTGCTAAGGCACCAGACATATGTCCAATTCCATCTCCATGCAGAGCACCTTAGTTTCGTCCTTTTGATAATCCATGGACAAGCACAGGAACAGAAACTCTCAATGCCCCTTTCATTTTTTTCAAACACTTATAATAATCATCCAATCGTAGTCATAAGCTTAACTGTAGGCAAACAATCCACCTTAAAATGCAAAATACTCCTTGTATACTTGTAACTAATAACTCTGTAATGATATCTGAGAAAAATTCTAAAACAGAATTCTCAATCTTATCAAACTACCTTCACCTATGCCTCTTTCAAACACCTATCCTGGTTCATTCAAACATGTGTTGTGGAAATGGTATCAACAAGATTCATATGAAGAGCATCATATATCCTCACCAAAGAAACAATATAATAGCCCATTGATATCTAAGATCGTGAATTATTTGTAGTTTATTATACCAAAATCAGTCAGCTTCTGAACTGTAATAGACTGCTGTTATAAATCCTAAAGACAAAACTAAAATACTAAAAGATCTCTTAATCAATGAAACAATCAAAACCTTTGATTGACGAAATGAAAAGAGGAAAGAGATAGTGAGTGATTGCTACTTACTGTAATAAACAGACGTCATTTATAATCAAACAACAAATTATACAGTCACCGTCTTACTAACCTGTGGAGTTGATGGAAGCATGTAGAGGGTATTATCAGGACTCCGATAAAAGGCAGAAACTTCTTTATCAATAAGATCTTTTGCACCATTTGAAATGCCCACAACAACTGTGCATGCTGGAATGATGGTGCTTGATGCGTACTCCCTTGCAGCTAATGGCTGCTGATTCCAGAAAGCAGCTGCATCCTACAAGGCAAATAAAATCATAATAAGAAAGATTTACAATTTCACTAATTGAGTGTATTCAAAACAAATGTAAAAAGCAAAAAAGTGACAGAGAACATGAAAACCAAGAATATCCATTGTCAGAAAACACTGAATGTATAAACACCACTGGAAAAATTGCAACATAAGAACTGAGTTAGCTTTGCATGAACATCTACCGCAAAACATGATATGAATAACCAATTATATTCAAGACTTGCTCACTTCTTTTCCTCGTTGGACAGATTTCTTATTGCAAGACACATTGAACCATATTGAGGCCACAGAAAACTTTTGAGAAAGCAGATGCACAAGTATGGAAATATGACAGATTAATTTTTCAAGAAGTTCAGAGAACTTAAGACCAGCGGATCTTCTAGTTGGTTAGATCTCTTGCAGTGGGTCAATCCCCCTCACCAACCTTGCCCAGAAATTCAATTTAATTTGTGTTTGTGCAAGACTGGTGGATCTTCAAGAGACCTGTCCACTTGATATTGGGAATTTGACTAAGTTGATTTCCCTAGATGCTGAACTCATAGTAATTATCAAGCAGAACAGCCGTACAAATGGTATAACTGATGAGCATTTGGCTCTACTCCTCAAACAGGAATTACAAAAACACAGAACAGTGGTAAAAATGGTACAACTGATGAGCATTTGGCTCTACTCCTAAAACAGGAATTACAAACACACAGAACAGTCATACATGTGTGTCTTATAAGTTAATGAGTTCGTTATAGCAGTTTTTACAACAGATGAATCAGTGATTGTTTTTAGCATGGTATCTTAAGTCAATGCCACTATTAGTTATAATAAATAATTAAATATAGATGTTCACCGTATTAGCCTTAAGTAGAGCAGTATATATGATTTCAAGCTCAGATCTTCGAGAATCAAATTCTTCAATCTTCTTCCACTTTTTTTTCAAGGAATCCTCAGCTTCTTTCCTCTCCGCACACAATTTATTTAATCGCTGTATTTCAGATATCAAAGTATTCAAACTTGCTCTCAATCCAGCAGCTTCTCTTTCTTTGGCCCAAACCTCCAACTGCACAAAGAAAAAGAAAAGAAAACATAAAGTCACACATTCAACATATACACAATGAACACTAGATGGCAGTTTAATGACTTAGACATTTCGCTTCAGAAGAATAAAACGAAATTATAGATAAATGACTTGATTAGGGTCAGCATATAGAAAACATAATCTTCATAATCATTAGCAGAGAACTTTACAAATATAAATGATTAAGATGCTTAGAATGATTACATAGCATTGCTTGCACAAAAGATGGTACACATCAATGTTGTTATAGAATTGTAACAATTTTAAATGCTTCAACGTAGAAAAATTATTAGTCTTTTTTTCTTCAAATCAGCTACTATAAGTTGTTATTATCTCAAAACTATGGTGTACCACAATATAATTGTGATTAGGCCAACTTATTACAGTCATTGTGCAATTCCACCTGTATAGCAAACAGCCAAATATGGTTTTGAATTATAGGGCATCAAGTTCAAAGCTACAACATAAACAATTCTGTTTCCCACATTCCTAACTCAAAGACAAAATTCCAAGAATTATGGTTTGCTATTCTGTTACATCTAGGACTTTAGTTTCTACTAACTTATATATCAGTAAGTCCAACTAGCTATTATTACTATGGAAAAGCAGTAATATGGGCTAAACGTTATGCCAGTATAACCAATAAGCTATATTCTATAAAATAGTAGTTATCTTGATAAATCAGATAACGTGATGTCCAATACACTATAACCATATACTTGTCATAGAGTTTAGCTCCATGACAGTAGATAAACCTCCAATAATGTAAAGCTATCAAGAACAGCCAGTTCGTGGACTATAACAAGCAAAACAAGTATGAAGATTGAATTCGTTTTGTTGTTGCACTATGCTAACGCACTCGGTGGTTGAACTGTCAAAAAAAAGGAGAAATTCAACTAGGCGACACCTGGCACCTACGACAGCCAGGTGCACGCCTTTTTGCATCACTACGCCTGGCCATTCTTTAGGTGCCCGGTGCCTAGGCTTGCTTTTCATAACTATGGCCTGGCACCTAGGCACGCCTTTAATAACAATGGTTAAGGAGATTGTTCAATGTCCTCCACAAAGTTGCCATTAAGATTGAATGTGGTTGCTTTTAAATTGACAAATCAATCAATCTCAACTTGAACAAAAATAAAACCAAACTTTCTCAGTTATCTTAAATCAGTTTCATCAATTCTCATTCACAAAATGATTACCATTTCATTATAAAAATTCTTGAAGGGTTCATTTTTCTTTTCTAAAATGGCTTTAAAATAGATTTGGCAGTGTGGTGCTATGATTCCCTTTTATTTGCATCCCTCTGAATGATTGGTGCTGACTGCTGATGGTGGTGTGGCTACTTTAACTGCATTCATTTGGTGGTAGTAGAATAACAACAATACGTTTATGGGGAAAAAGAAAGAAAACAAGGGAAGGTGTTTGTTACTTTATATTTTTCTTTCACCAGCATAGAGAATAAGAATTAACTGTTATGATCTTAAATCAGCATCATCAACTCTCATTCACAAAATGATTACCATTTCATTATAAAAATTCTTGAAGGGTTTCCTTTTTCTTGTCTAAAATGGCTTTAAAATAGATTTGGCAATGTGGTGCTATTTATTTGATTCTCTTTTATTTGCGTCCCCTTGAATGATTGGTGTTGGTGGTGGTGTGGCTACTTTAACTGCATTTGGTTGGTGATAGAATGACAACAGTCTGTTTCTAGGGAGAAAGAAAGAAAACGAGGGAAGGTGTTTGTTACTTTATTTATTTTTCTGTCACCAGCATACATATACAATAACAGTTAACTCATAACTGTTATGATTTTATTACTTTTTCAAATAATTTGTCAAGTGGTTTAAATGATAAATATACTAATAAGTAGTAAACCTAAATCATCAAAGAATTACCTCAAATTGCCTCAGACTGCCAACATTCTGTGATGTGCCTCCAACAATTGAGTGTGATGAGATTACATCCCCACTTCCATGTAAACGTTTTATAAGATTTTGACACAAGCCCCTAGCTTCTGCAGCTTTGTTGAGTGCATCTTCAGTAGCTAAAAATTGCTGAACATGTGCTTTCTATAGACAATAACATGTACCAGATTTCAATTTACAACCCCACAAAGATAAACACTGACCAGAACTCAAAAGGTGTGAGGAGAAAATCAAAGGCTACAAAGTAAAACCAAACCAGTCACCGACCAAATTCTTACTAGATAAACAGGCAACGATGGATTTGGCTCCAAATGCCCCTTAACCACAATAGCAATTATGGGGCTTTGAAGGGGAAGGGAAATATATGAATATAGCGCAGAAACATGACGAGAAATATAAGGTACAACTCCATGGTATATCAGCAATTTGCATAAAGATCTCTATAACTTTACAGAGCCTAGAAGATAACTTAGCCATGTAGAAGCTGTTTTTAGACAAGAATGAGACCTGTCTTTCAAGAAGCTGATTTTGAGTTCCTTTAGAAGATGCATCCACTCCAATCTTGCCATTACCATAAAGTTGATAGTTTAAGGATGAACTTACATCAGGAGAAGACACATCCATCACTGTGTTGTTCTCATACTTGTACCTGACCAATAAATTAAAAATAACCCATTCAACAAAACAGGAGTTCATATTGACAATGCTAGTGTGGAAGATAACCAAAACCAAAATAATATTTGTAAAATAAAACAGCATTAACTGAGATCTTTAGCATGTAGTAGCCATAGAGATGGGAAATACACCATAGAACAAAAATGTAAATTATAGGAAAAAAAAAAGATGAGAAGGAAAAAAGAATGGCACAAGCCAAAGTACAAAGTTAATGGTTTTAGTTACACGTTTGTTCCTTTATAGGATTTCGTTCAGCCATGCAGATCAGCTTTAAACTTGTGATGTCTTTTACAGGAGAGTGATGTAAAAAAAAAACACATTTTTTAAAAAGTACGAAAAAATGCACAATACACCTCTCAAGGTGGGTTGAGTTAGGGCTAAGGCACTTTTATTGATAAAAAATAAAAATAAAATAAAAATAAATAAAAATAAAAATAAATAAAAAAAAAACTTCTTACAAAACCCTGTTTATGTTTTAGGATAGATGCCGCCCCTGTTTATGTTTTAGCAGTCCTTTCCAATGAAATCTTGAATTTTCTAGTCTAACTTGCATCTATTGAATTACCCAATTCCTGACCAAACTAAATTCTATCAATTCTTTCCGGCCTCAGTTAGCAGGTAGGGCACGAGTGTGCCAGAGGAAAGTACACTCTTAAAGGAGCTAATGATATCAATCTCTCCCAACCATTAAACATGGCATCATATTAACAAGTTAATACACTTTTGGTGAGCCACCCTCACATCAATATTATTTATCCCTACTCTTGATGCCAAAAATTTATCAGAAAATCCATCACCTTGAATCTTACAGCATAACTCATACCACCCAGATTGAAATATGAGAAGGAAGAATAAAAGCAATCATGAGTGGCAGAAATTCGTAACAATTTTGCAATGAAGATCGTAGAAATATACAGTATATATGTGACAAATGTGATCCCAATTGCCATTCTGATGGGTGCACAAACTTAAATGTAATTTGAATAATTGCAGGAACGGAAAAGACAAATTCCAAAGAAGGACCATGACCAAACAGGTCAAACATTTGAAAAGGAAACAAGTGATACAAGTCAATTTGTTGATATATTTTCAAAAAAAACTCCTAGCTAGTACACTATAAATTAGATTTGTCTTTCAATTAACTGCATCTTATTTACCACCATACCACATAGGTGTTTTTTTCCTTTCTCCAGGATCTCTACAATATAACTTATCACACAATTGTAATCCAGTCTATGAAAACACTGTGAAATGCACATCAAAGTTTTATAAATTGCAGAGTATGATTGTGCAAGTTCAATTTTCTATGCAAACTACAGCAGAAACTAATGGTAGAAATGAGACAAAAGCATTTGACAAACAGTGGCTCTCAGAGTAGAGAAAATTAGTAAGGAAAAGGGTGGTGGTATACTGGTATCTAATATGCAGCATAAAATGACTAGAAAATGAGAAATAGTGGCAATACCTTAAGGTTTCCGCATCAGCCCTAACATCAATTTTCTCAATTTCTCGAGAAATCATAGTTTTCAACCGTAAAGTGTACCCAGTGATTGCCTGAAGTAATTGAGGAGGACTCTTCAAGCAATTTACGATAACAGTTCTAACCTCATCAGGTATTTCACCCTCAAAATCAGAGCCAAGCTTTGCAGCTTCTAATTGAGGATTTGAATGGATACCACTTCCTTCATATGCTGGAAATGAAAAGCGTATTTTATCAAGTATATGTGCTGCAAGAGATTCACATGCCTTCCGGATATTTCTTTCCCGAGTAGTTTCAATGAGAATGAAATCATCTGCAAGTTTATTGCCCTTCACAGTTGAATAAACAGCCTCCTTCTCAATATTTGCAGTAAAGCTATTAACCATTTCAACTGATGAGTCCGAACTTGTCCTTTGAGCATCCCTTGCTTGATTGACATATTGACGAAGACGCTTATGATACTCAGCAAATATTTTTGCTGCTTCATCACATTGTTGATCATAAGCTTCCAACATCACCTGCTTATGCCTGCACCACAAGAAGGTATATTCAAAGTAATCCACACACACACACAAACAAAAACAAAAACAAACAAAAAAAAAAAAGAGGCAACCTATAACTGTCCTGTGGAAATTTAACTCATAAATGACATTAACAAAAAAGGATAAATATAAATAACATCACTGGATCAGATTCCCAAGGACTATGACCAAGAATGGATCAATGAAAATTACATTAAGTTCTCTACCTTAAATTGTGTTGCATTGCTAACCCCACTTAGCAAGAGTCAATAGCTTACAGAAACAAGTTCATACAACTTTCAATGTTTAGATTTTTAAATATCAGCATTAAGTGCCAAGGCATACATCCAACTCCAAGCAAAAACTTATAAACTTCCCTCGAAATTGCAATTCCTTATCTAGATCCAGTACAAAGTCTTTTAATTCACAAAGAGAACTGATAGTGACTTATCAAGTTCCAATTACCCAACACTGCCAATTTAGAGCTAATCCCTAGTAGTTGGGATAGCAAAAATTCAGTTAAAACTTGCAGAATCAGAACATCTGCTAATTAGTCAACATCAAGCAGCTCATTTCAAAATTGTACTTAGAAAACACCAAACAGTCATACTACTCACATGATTTAACATACAAGCATTGCATACCTTTTCAACAAACTCAATAAACTTCTTAGATTCTAACAACATTCGCAATTACAATAATAAAAATAAGAATAACATTTCAACTCAACTAAGCCTAATCAAGGGAACTAATTCATGCATTCACTGAAAAACCAAAGAAACAGACAACAAATCATCCAAATTAAGTTCTCTTTCAATCCATTTTCTCAAAAACAAATCATAACATCAAACATATTTGTGGTAAATAAACAAAATAAATTACATTGTGTGAAACTAAACCCTGCACAAACCTATAATTTGCACGTTCGTCAAGCATCCTCTTGCGCTCAGCCTCCTCTCTAGAGACCTCCAACATTCTAGCTCTCAAATCCTTCCTTTGCCTCCTAACAATGTTCCTCAACCTCTCCACTTCCTTGGCTGCAGTTTCTCTCTCGTTCAAAGCCGCCTCTCTACTCTCACTAGCACTCTCTCTCTCCCCCACAATCTTCTCTTTCCTCCTCCCTCCTCTACTACTCTTACCCTCCTCTTTCCCCAAATTACCCGAATTGCCACTATCACCGCCACCACTACCATGGACCATTATGTTCTTCCTTATATTCTCCACGGTTTTCTCCGATTTCACTCTTTTTATCAAGAAACTCCAAATGGGTATCATGTTTCCCCGACAAATCTTGCGAATGGAATCAATGGACGGCGCATTTGACTTGCTAGTCGAACTGTACGGACCCAGTGGCCTGTAACCCATTTCCTTCTGAAGCCACTCCAGTATGGCCTCTGGCGGCACTGTTGACGAGCTCGATGAGCTCTGCATTTTCTTAAAACAAAACACAAATCAGAGAAACAATGTTATAATTCTCTTTCTTCTTTTAGCTCCTTTTCAAGGCCCGGATTTTTGAATCTGATCGTTGCAATTGTACAACAAGAACAAATGCAAAGCAAGGACTACATTACATAGAAATTTAATGTATAGATATGAAACCCTAATTGGTGAGTCTGGACCAAGGACATACAGATTGTGTGAAGAGAGAACTAAACTGATCTGAAACCCTAAATTGAGAGAGGCACAAATCAGATCTGACACAACACAATGGCCGGCAAAGGAAGAATGAGACGACGACGTAATTATTAGTTTTGTTTGCAAAAACAAAAGTTCAAAAACTGCAGGTCCCGCTCTCCTACTCCTACTGGCTACTGCTGCTGTTTTACTTTGTTAATTAAACTAAAATAACATTTCAAGTTTTCAATAAATACATCACTCTCCCGCAGTTTCATCAAGTAAAATGTTTTTTTTTTTTTTTTTTTAATTAAACTAAAATAACATTCTTTTTAGTAAAAAATCAGAAATACCCCTACACATTTATTTTTAGGGGTAAATACGCCGACTCCTTGAAGTTTTGCATAAATGCACATAGACAGTAGGTATTCATTTATCTACTCAGACCATCCCTATTCTTAAAATTGAACTAATAAAAAAATAAAGGGTGTGTTTGGTATGACTTTTCAAGTAGAGCTTCTAAAGTAAAAATCTTTTTATAGTAGAGCTTCTAACAAAAAAAAAAACTTTTGGTTGTACAAATTATAAAAAAGGTTTTGACAATGTATTTTTTTTTTTAAGTTTTTGATTATATAAATTACAAAAAAGGCGTTGACAATTTATAATGAAAGCTGTATGGTTGAATATCTAAAATTTATAAAAGGTAGTTGAGACAATTCATATGTTTTAAAAAGGCTTTTTGAGAAAGTCCAAATTTTGGACTTCTCCTAGTAGACATAAAATAGCTTTTATAAAGGGTAATTAAAACAATTCACATATTAAAAAGGTTGTTTTGAGTTTTGCTAAACAACCAAAAAAAACTCAAAAACAACTTCTAGCATTAAAAAAACACTTTGATCCTTACAAAAGTCATACCAAACACACACAAAATTGCCTTTAATAGTTAAAATCTAAAAATAAAAATAATATTTTTATAAAAAATAATTAAATTAAATTAATTGAAGATAATCATTTTAATAGAATATAAATTAAAAAATAATTTTAATAATGGGAAAATAAAAAGCTATTTTCAAAAATTTTAATTATCTTTATTTTTAAATTTGATTTAAAAAAAAAAGTGAATAAGTAAATGTTTTTAATTTTTGAAACTATCTTCATTTTTGAATTAATTTTTTTACTGTTTTTATTTAAATTTATAATAATAATAAAAGATTCTAAATTTTAAATTATTTGTACTAGCTCTTAATAATTTTTTTATAAAAAGATTATCTTCACTTTTAAATTTAATAGGTAAGGGCAATATGATCTTTTTATTAGTTCAATTTTTAGAATAAGGGAGGTTTGGGTAGATAAATACATCCTTGCTTTCTAGAGGTATTTATGCCAAACTTCAGGACATATTAGTGTATTTACCCCTTGTTTTTACCGACGTACGAAATTTTAACTATAAAAAACCACTTTTTTAAAAAAAATTAACCACATACCCATATAAAAGTAATTGCCTCCACCAAACTCTCTCGTCTCACCCTCACTGGTGCGAAAAGCACTACTTGGAGATGGCTTCGCCTAGGCATTCGTAGCACCGGTAACAATGCCGTTTGGGTGTTGTTTTGATACTCATAAAAATAAAAAAAATAAAAAACCCTCGAAAAAACGTGAATCACATTTCTACATTTCGCTTTCTCTCTACTTTGAGGAAAGTGTGAAAGTAGTCTGTCCTTTAGGTAAAGTGTCTTCCCCAGTTTGAAGTAGCGGTTCTAGCTCTTCAGTGTCTTCTTCTTTCTCCTCTTCTCTGTTCTTTTTCTTTTGGCCTTTTGGCTCCGGTTTTCCTGTGTGTTGGTGTGAAAATGTGCTCCACTGAGCTTGAAAAACTATATGATAGTCTGTCCTTGGCAGAGGAGGATAGTGCTGTTCTTGAAATGTCAAATGAATCCAGTATTGATGGGATAGAAGATGTGGATCGGTGCTTGGTAGGGAAGGTCCTGTCTGGCAAGAAGGTCAATAGAAAGGCTTTCAAGGGCCTAATCAAACAAATATGGAGTCCTTTCGGCCAGGTAGAGGTTGAGTTAGTAAGAGACAACATTTTTCTATTCTACTTTATCAATAGAGAAGACTGGAATCGTGTATGGCAGAGAGCCCCTTGGCACTTTGGAAATAGTCTGATAACTCTTGAGAAACCAGTGGGGTTGGGCAACATCTCAAAATTAGGGTTCAACAAAGCTGAATTTTGGATCTAGATTCATGACATTCCCATTTTGTGCATGAATCGTAGAACTGCTAAATGGCTTGCTGAACAGTGGGAGAGGTTGTTGAAATCCCATCGGAATCGAAGGAATGTTGGGGAAAATTTATGAGAGTGAAAGTCCGTATCGATATTACGAAACCCCTGAAACGCTAGCTAAGATTCAAACTAGGAACCTCCGACGAAATCACTATGGTGGGTCTGAAGTATGAAAGGCTTCTAGACTTCTATTTTGCCTGTGGTCGAATCGGCCATGGAATTAAGGAATGTATGGATGAAGCAGCTAGGAAGGCTGCCCTAGACGGATCTCCGACAAGATACGGCTCCTGGCTTAAAGCCCCAATATTAGAGAAAGGAAAGTCCAGATTTAGCACTCAGGTGTTTGGGAGTTCCTCCGATAGATCTAGGTCCTTTGGGGCGTCCCGTGATACAACCGGAGATGGTTCGGGCAGTATGAAACCAAAATCACAGGCTTCCTTGAGAGATGAATCTGCACCCTTAGCAACGGCGGTGATGAGCCCGAAGTAGAAGACAAGTCAATAGGAAACCCTAATCTGTGATAAGGGGAATGAGCCCCCAAGGGTTGACAAAATGGTAATGGATGGGCCTATTCTGGATCAAATAGGGGTCCAAACAGAGCTGACCCAACCCATTAGTGAGTCCACAATTAGTCACACAACTCTACCAGTAACCCAAGAAAAGCCTGGTCCAATCATTCCATATGGTGCAGCCCAATCCAACCAAAGCTCCCAAGATAGCTCCCAAGATAGCTCCCTTATCTCTCTCGTTCAAACCGGTAAGTCAGAACTCCCAAAATCTACTCAGTCTCCAAAAAAGAAAGCTACAAAAAAGTGGAAAAAGTCTGCAAGAGAATTTCAACACCATCAAACCCCTGGTCTCATTTCCAGTCCTATCCATAGATTTCTGGGGATTAGTCAGTCCATCCGAAAATCCTCCAAAGGTAAAAGTTCCTCACCCTCCTCGGATAAGAATAATTCCCGGTCAAGAAACGGGAAAAGTCCTTAAGGTAGCAAGAATTTATCTCCCTCCTCTCCTTCCAAGAAGTGCATTAGTTCCCACCCCCCCACCCCCCCCCCCCCCCCCCCCAACCCCCTCCCCCTCCCTCCCTCCCTCCCTCCCTCCCTCCCTCAGAATATGGTGGAAAGGCAAGTCTGCAAAAAGAAAATGGTTTTTGATTCTCCTGAGGACGAGATCAGAGACCCTAAAAAAGTAAAATCCTCATCTACGGTTTCGAAAGTTGTGATATCGGTGGAGCCTGTAATTCAGGCCCACCGAGAACAATGATAGGCGTGTGTTGAAATGTCTGGGGTTTAGGGAATCCTCGGGCATTTGCGGCCTTGTTAAGGTTGCACAAAAAGCATTCCCTGGATCTGATGTTTTGTCCGAGACGAAAATAAAAGGTTCTAAAGCTAAGAGTGTTAGAGTTAAATTAGGTTTCAGTGGTTATATGTGTGTAGACAGTGTTGGTAACAATGAGGGTCTCTTGTTGTTGTGGATGGACAGTATTAAGGTTTCGATTTTGTCTTTCTCTATAGGCCATATAGATGCTCGTGTTCGATTGGATACTGGTTTTCAGTGGCGGTTTACTGGTTTTTATGGGGAATCGAATGCTAGCAAAAGGCATTTGTCTTGGACCCTTCTTCGGAGCCTCAAGGACAGTGACAATTTGCCTTAGGTGTGCGGTGGTGATTTCAATGAGATGCTCAGTATGAGAGACAAGGTGGGAGGGTCAAATGTTTCAGTCTCTAGTATGCTTCAGTTTAGACAAGTGATTGATGATTGCAATCTTTCTGATTTGGGTTCTTCTGGCCCATACCTTACTTGGAACAACAAGAGGGACGGGAAGAATAACATTCAAGAGAGGCTTGATAGGTTTTTGGCTAATGATCAGTGGCGTGATTCTTTCTGGAATGCTAAAGTCTCCCATGTAGGCTTTAATTCCTCTGACAACCACCCCATTCTGCTTAACTGTGTGCTTGACATCCCGTTCCTTCAAGGGAGAGGAAGGGAGTTCCGGTTTGAACCATACTGGATCAAGAAGGAGGACTTCAATGACACTGTAAGGGCTGTTTGGTATGGTTCAGGAGCATCGGACCCTTCTAAAAACCTTCTAGAAAAATTAACTGGTTGCGCTTCAAACCTTAGTATTTGGAGTAAGGCTCGGTTCGGTACCCTTCGAAAAAAGATTGAGGAAAAAAAACAGAGCTGTTGATCTCCTCTATCTAAATAGTGGGAAACCTGGGGTCATGGCTTCAATCAAGAAAATTGAGAAGGAAGTTAAGGGTCTGCTGGATAGAGAGGAGCTGTACTGGAAGCAAAGATCCAGGACCGAATGGCTTCAAGCGGGTGACCGAAACTCTCAGTTCTTTCATTCTAGAGTGATTGCCAGAAAAAAGAAAAACTAAATTGCCAGCCTGATTGATGGTGAGGGACGTGTTTAAGATAAAGATGAGGGTCTAGCTCAGATTATAAGTGAGTTCTTTTCCTCTCTGTGCAATTCGTCTAACCCCTCTTCTCAAGATATTCAGTAGGCTTCAGCTTTGGCTTCGGTTTCTTCTAAGCTGATAGAAAATATGAAGACGGATCTCTCCCGTTTATTTATTGCCGAGGATGTTAAAACGACTGTTTTCAGTTTGAGCCCTACGAAAGCGCCGGGTCCTAACGGGTTCCACGCGTTATTTTTTCAAAAATCCTGGGAGTTAATTAAAGTGGAGGTTACAAAGGTTTGTCTTCGTGTTCTGAATGGTAGGGCTTCTATTAAGGATTTCAACAAGACTAATGTGGTCCTAATTCCAAAAATAAAAAACCCCACTGACTTGAAGGACTTTAGGCCAATCTCCTTATGTAGTGTCGTGTACAAAATTGTTACGAAGGCCATTGCTTCGCATTTAAAAAATGTTCTGCCTGACCTTATCTCTCATTTCCAGTCGGCATTCGTCCTAGGTAGGCAGATATATGATAATGTTCTTATTGCCTTCGAAACGCTCCACTCGCTTGGTCGTAAGAATTCTGAATCCAAAGGGCAAATGGCATTAAAACTCGACATGAGCAAGGCTTATGATCGGGTTGAATGGTCATTTTTGGTGGCTGTCCTGAAAAAGATACAGTTTCCGCCTAATTGGATCAATTTGGTTCTTGACTGTATTTCCTCTTCCACCCTCTCCTTCATGCTCAACGAAAGGGTGGTCTGCTCATTGTCCCCTTCTAGAGGACTTAGGCAGGGATGCCCCCTCTCACCTTATCTCTTCTTGTTTTGCGCGGTCTCTTCTCGTTTTGCGCGGAAGCCTTTTCTAGCTTAATCTCTGCCTTGGAGAGAAATGGTAGAGTGCTTGGCTCTAGGTGTTGCAGAGGTGGCCCTCTTATCAGCCATCTCTTCTTCGCCGACGATAGCATTCTTTTTTGTAAAGCCTCCACCGCTAGTTGCGAAGTGATCCAGAAGATTTTGATGACCTACGAAAAAGGCTCTGGGCAGCAGATTAATTTGAGGAAATCCAAAATCACTTTTAGTCCCAAAGTGCTGAATTCGGTGAGAAACAACATCAGGTCTATGCTTAAGATTGATTTATGTAATTCGTAAGACAACTACTTGGGTCTTCCTTCCATGATTGGGAGAAATAGGATTCGGGTGTTTAGTGACATCAAGGAGAAAGTTTGGAACAAGATAAGGGGTTGGAAAGGCGGTATGGTATCCTTCGGTTGGAAAGATGTTCTTATCAAGGCAGTTGCTCAAGCGGTCCCCACCTATTCTATGAGCATGTTTAGGATTCCTGTGACTTTATGTAAGGACCTAAGTTCGATGATTTCGAAATACTGGTGGGGATCTAGGGATGGCAAATGAAAGATTAGTTGGATCAGCTAGAAAAACTTGTGTGTTCCGAAATGTTGTGGAGGCCTAGGTTTCAAAGATCTTATTCTAGTCAATCAAGCCCTATTAGCTAAACAGGCTTGGAGAATCCTTTCGGTTCCTGATTCGCTGGCTGCCAAGGTTTTAAGAGCTAAATATTTTAAAAATGAGGATTTCCTCTCCGCTTCAATCAAAGGCAGCAGCTCTCAAGCTTGGAGAAGCCTGATCTGGGGGAGGGAGTTGCTCTCGAAAGGGCTGCGTTGGTCGGTTGGGGATGGTAGCAGCCTTAACGTCTTCAAGGATAAATGGATCCCCCGTCCCTGCTCTTTCAAGCCTGTCACTTTCGATCCGGGGATTAACTATCTTGTTTCTGATCTCATTGACAACAGACACCGAGGCTAGAATTCTGAAAAACTGGACCAGCTGCTCCTTTCGGTGGATAAGGATGTTGTTCTCTCAATCCCGATCAGCTTCAGTGGTGGGAAAGACTCTCATTGTTGGCATTATAAGAAAAAAAAGGTGTATTCGGTGCGAAGCGGTTATCATTTTGCCTTGATGGAAAACCTTAAGACCTCTCCATCTAATTCCTCTAAGTTGTGTGCTTGGTGGAAATCAATCTGGAAGCTTAATATCCCTCCAAAAGTGAGAATTTTTATTTGGCGGATTTGCTTGAATGCCATTCCCTCTAAGGAAAACCTTTGGATGAGGAAAGTAATGCATACTCCCAGCTGTGATAGGTGTGCTTCTCATGTGGAGTCCTCTGGCGATGCTTTGTTTGAATGTAAAGCAACGAGATTGATCTGGAAAGAGTCTTGCTTTGGTTCTCTCCTTCCTGACCAGAAGAATCTTTCGGTATTGGATATCTTGATGGCGTTGGCTGCTAAGGTTAGTGCTGAGGATTTCTGCTTGGTTTACATGTTCCTCTGGGCAATTTGGGAGGAAAGGAATTCCTTTCTGAATACTGGGAAGTCTAGAAATAGCGAGCAGGTGGTGAGCTGGGTTTCTGATTTCTTGTCGAAATTTTTGTCCTCAAAAAGGGTTTTATCCCCTGTTTCCCCTTCCCCTGCTCTCAATCACTTTATGGACTGGATTGCCCCTCCCCTAGGTCTTCTGAAGTTGAATTCTGGAGCAGCCTTTCGAAGGAATTCCAATTGCGTGGGAGTGGGTTCAGTAATCAGGGATGACAAGGGCTGTGTGCTTGCTGCTCGATCCAATCAGCTGATGGGTTCTTTCTCGGCTGACATGGGTTTTCTACTGTCTCTCCATGAGGGTCTCATGATGGCAAAATTCTATAATTTTCCTATTTTTATTGCTGAGACCCCCTCAAAATTAGTTGCCTCATTTTTTAATTGTTCTAATGTTTGTTTAGGTGACTTTTCTTTCATTGTCAATGACATTAAGGCGTTGTTTTCTGAGGTAGGCGTTTGTAAGTGCCAAGCCACCCCTTCCCTGGGGAATTCCTTGGCACATAATCTTGCCTCACTAGCCTTCTCCTCCTTGCAGGAGCGTTTCTGGCTAGATTCCGGCCCTTTTTCTGTTTCTTCGGTTGTGTAATGCATTTTTTATTATCAAAAAAAAAAAAAAAAAAATTCTACATTTCAAGTTCTATTGAAACACCCTTTTATTTCAATAATTTTTGGGTACAAAAAGTTGAAAAAAGGGTTTTGGGGAGTGTTTCAATATTTTTCTGTTTATGGAAAAAAAAATTTTAAAAAAAACATGAAACTTGAATCACGTTCTGAAAAAAAATAAAAAATGAAAAAAGTTTCAAAGGGCTATTTCGATAATTTGTGATTATGAACTGAAAAAAAAAATTACAATGTGATTATTAACCGTTAAAATTTCATAAGTGATTAAAACAAATTTCATATATGTGATCATTTTTTAGCAGTTCTTATTTTTGCTAGACCGAAATTTTAAATTAGCCCTCAAATTAATAGATAATTCAAAAATTGTCATTTGCAAAAAAAATATTTTTTTGCCAAGAAAATGATTTTTGGACAATACTGTCCGCAAACTTTAGTAACCTCACACCACCTTAACTTGTAAATTTTCATTTCTAGATGAGAGAGAAACTAAAAATGAAGAGAGAGAAACCAAAATTGTAGAGAGAGAGAGAAATCGTAGAGACAAACTATAACTATAACAAGAAACATGAAACTTAGAGAGAGAAATGTTGGTGTCTAAATGGACAATATTGCAAGTGCACAAATCATGAAGGTAGTACAACAGACAAGCAAATGTCGATCCCACAGAGAATTAATTCCTTACTAAAATAATGAGTTTAAAGACATTAATCTAAGACACACTAAGATTCTAAAATACGAAAAACTAAGGGGCCGTCCTATAAGCGTTTTTCGTTGACTGTTTTTCGAAAAGAAAAATAAAAATGAAAACAGTGTTTTTGGTTTCAGTTTCGAAATTTAAAAACGCGTCCGGTAGCATATACTGAAATCTGTATTTTGAAAAAGAAAACAAAAAAAACGCGTCTGGTAGGTTAACCGAAAACTATCAAAAATTAAAATATCAATTTTTACGTTTTGTTTAATATTATTACAATTATAAACAAATTGATTAAATAATTAACCAATATAATTTTTGTATTGTAATTTATAAATTAAACACAAGTGACACATCACAAATTACTTCCAAAAAAAAAAAAGCAATAAATCGATTAATCAAAACTAAACTCTTAAATTATAAATAAGTATTATTTTAATAAATATAAATAACAGTAAATAAATATATAAAAAAAATTAAAATGAAAAAGAAAAAGAAAGGAAACCATATCGGAGAAGAAGAAAAGAAGAAGATCGGAGATGAAGAAAAGGAAGAGGAAGAAGAACCAGCGGATCAGAAGAAGAAGAAGAAGAAGATCGGAGAAGGAGAAGAAAAGGATCGGAGAAGAAGAAGAAGCAAATCAGAAGAAGAAGAAGAAGATCGGAAGAAGAGGAGATCATGGGTCGATCCGCGTTTGGAGGAGCAAATCGGCGACGAAAAATAGATCGGAAGAAGAAGAGATCGGCGGCAAGAAGACGAAGAGAAGAAGAAGAGAAAAAAAAGGAGAAGATAAATTGAAGGAAGAAGAAGAAGAAAGAAGGAAGAGACATATTAACATTGAAGAGAAAAAAAGGGAAAAAAAATTAATGGAGATGAGGACAAAAGAAGATGAGATCTGGTGGATGAAAAAAAAAGAAAAAAAAAATTAATGATATGGGACCCACTTCATATGGAAAACAAAAACAAATTCAAGAAAAACAGGTTTTTTTTTTTTTTTTTCAAATTTTCCACTTTTAACACTAGTTTTGTTTTTCATTTTATTTTTGTATTTTGAAAATAAAATGAAAAACGTTTACCGAACGCGAATTCGAAATCATTTTTGGAAAGCAAAAACGAAAACAGGCTGAAAACAGCTTATAGGATAGGCCCTAAGACTCTAATGAATCCACAAAGGACTTCACACACACGCACACGAATGGGGGGTTTTGAATTTCACAAACCTCCCGACCATTAATGATGGTCCGTTAAAGGTTAATAGTCGAGGGGTATAATGGTCTTTTAAGTATCTGAGCAAACAATTAAAATTATATATATATATATGTTTTTGACAATAATTATAATAAAATATTAAAACGATTAAATAACAAATTAAAAAAAAAAAAGTAAAAGATGTTCCAAAGGAGATCCACCGTCATGGAGGATCTCCTCTAGTCTGACTTCAAAATCTAATACAGTCTATATATCTCATTCATGAGAAATCTTAGATCCAAAATCAACGACATATACATAATTGCAGTAGTCATTTTTAAGACAAAAGTATCATAACCAGCAGCTCCACAAAATATAACTCATTGAAGCAATTCAACAAACACAACATGGACAAACACAAATGATAAGTTCAACGAGTAAGGCTCCGATTGGAAAAACTTCTTCTAGAGTAGACATTCTACAAGTAGAGTTTTTAATGGGAAGTTGTTGGTCGTTTGGTTGTCAATTTTTAAATGGTAGGATAACCAAAATATTCACACACACACACACACACACACACACACACACACACACACACATAAAAAAAAAAAACTTTTTTTAAATGGTAGGGTTATATTAGACATTTTAGTGTTATAAAAAAAGCTCAAAAAGATCTACTTGGAAAAACCCAAAATTTTAGCTTCTCTAAGTAAACATAAAATAGCTTTTAATCATCTAAAAGCTCTACTGAGTGATAATCAAACAACAAAAAAGATAGAATTGAAAAGAGCTTTTTAATTAAAAAGGCTCTTTTAGCTAGTAGAGAAACTCTTCTAAATGGGCACTAAGACCTAACAACCAAAACAATAAAAAAAATTACAAATTCATATTACATTTTAAACTAAGAATTTCTCCACAACAAAAATTATTTTTGACAAATAGCAGTTTTGACACCAACTTCTTCAATCTTGGCTTTCTTTCTTTTTATTTGGAAACCCATATCTTTATTTTTTTTTTAGGCAACCCTTCAATTAGCTTATTGGCCTCCTTCAATGCCAAGCTCATCAGCTCCCTCACCACTTAAATCATTATTGGGAACATCCTTGATGACTATAGGAGCTAAGGCGGCAGTGAAGGAGCCAAGCTTTTCTTGGAGATATTTGATGAGAGTGCGGGCCTCCCTGAGTGTCAAAGAGGAAATCTGGACACCAAGATGCTGGATCTTTGTGGGAGGGGGGCTCGACGACGGAGATGACAAGGGGGGTAGGATGGGACTATAAAGGAATGTTTGTGGTGGGAAGGAAAAGAAGGGTCAAAGGTAGATAGAGGATGGGGTAGGGGAGATGAAGAGGGCAATTGTTGGTTATTGTCGTTAATGTCGCCATTGTGTCTTGACCACTCCAAAATGGGCACCCGCAATAATAGTACAATGATAAATAAGATTCCTTCCACGAGGATTGATGAATTGATTACCACAACTGATTGATTATACTACTATTTAGACAAGCAAAGATTTGATGATTGAATTACACTACTCAATTCTAATTAAATTAAACTACAACTATAATTCAATTAGTGAAACTAAACAAACAAGCAAACAAACTCAAGCACTTGGTTGTATATATATGTGAATAAGGCTAAGTCCTTTTAATCCACCTATCCAATTCTCATCAATTTTAGGCACATCGTTAAAATAAATATGCAAATGCGTATATAGATTCATGATACCCTCAGTTAGTTTTTAACCTCTCTCAAGTGATAAAGACAATATTCATATGCACCAATAACCTATTTCTCAATGGTGATCCGAACTACATATAAATTCATTAAGATTTATGGCACATAATTGAATCCTAGAAGCTAGTATCGCATATTTCTATCTTACCAACTTCTATCATTCATTTCATCAAGCACGTTATGTGCTTCTCCTCTTAATGCTTCACACAACAACCAAAAAATTACCAAATGCTAGCTACACATTCAATAATAATTAAGAGTATGAAATAAATGTACATAACACAAGCAATAGTGATAAAATGATGGCATTTATTGATGATTCATGGAAACGGTTTCATCTTAGCCTTAGCTAGGATGGATTTAGTTCATATAACAAAACATGGCTACAAAAGATATGATTATCATGCAAGCCATCTCAAATACAAGTGATTAAATAGGAAGAGAAGGGTGCAGAGAAATCTATAATGAAGAATTCCTCCTCCTTTGGTGACTTGATGTGCTTGGCTTGCTTCCTCTCTTGATGCTCCCATTTATGCTCCAAGGTTAGGTTTTGATGGTGGGTAATGGTGGGAAAGTTGGATATTTGGTGTTTGGTGAAGTGGATTTGAAGTTTGGATGGTGGATTTGAAGTTTGGATGATGGATTTAAGGTTGGATGTAGTGATTTTGTGATTTTGGAAGGTAAAGATATGTTCTTGGAGATTTGGAGTTCAAGGGTCGTGCCAAGGGTCCATAAATGGATCTGAAATAAGGTATTTATATTGTGTGGATTTAGGGCACATAACCCTAAAGAATGTGCTGATGTGGAAGTATGGTCGTTGTTCAAGCGCCCTACGTACCGTGCCTGAACAACAATGAATCTTTAGAATTGCTGTGAAAATGTGGGCGCTATATGTAGGGCGCCTACACAGTGACTGTACATTGCCCATTCTCTGGAATTGGGTTGCTGTTCGAACTGTGCCTGAACAACGCTTATACAGCGACTGATCTCTAGAACTGGGTAGCTATTCAAACTGCGCATGAACGGTGACCGTACAACCTGTTGGTGTCAACCCAATGAACATGCAAGTGTCTTTTTTCAATAGTTAGGAAATACATACTGAGAATAAACAAAAATTCGAGAAGAGGGTTTTCCCAATGGTAGCTTGTGTTTCGCACGTTAGGTGTTGTACCAATCTTTGGAATTTGGTCGCTTCTTATGGGTGTAAGGCGATTATACAATGCCAAATCTTGAATTTGCCTTCACAAATTGTTGTTTTGACCCCAATTTTTTATTTCTCTATAATAGTGCCCTTGGAAGCCTAAGAACCTCCACAAACTTATTTAAACATTAAATATACCGATTTTACCCAGAAAACAAATGCAAACGGTAGGAAAAAGGGGCTACACCAAGTATAGAAATGAGTACTATCATTTCTCAGTTCTCACAAGTGAAGTGAGATGGTTTAGAGAGAGAGTAAGAGAGAGAGAACCAATGAAGTTTCTGACTTCTTTTTGTTATTTTTTTAATTAATATGGTTAGTAGGTCAATAAGTCAACAAGTCAAACATGTATCGTTATTCACTTAAACAGGGGCATTTTTGACAATTCATATGGAATGATTGGTCAACAGTTAGTTTTAACATAAGTTAACTAGCGGTGGGAGAGGTTTGTGCAATTTAAAGCAAAAGTTCCAAATATATGCAATTAGACCTAAACTCGAGGCATGTTTGTGCAATTTGTCATAATTATTATATGTTAGTTTTTATTTTAATAAAATATTAAATCTTTGATTTTTGTGGACTCTTAGATTGAAATCCAAGTAAGCTCTAGGCGCTAGTCTACCATACGACTAGCGCCTAGCGTATATACTGCTTAGGTGGTAAAGCCGAATTAGTCAAAATGGCATCGTTTTAGAAAACCAATTTAAAAAAAAAAAAAAAAACTGCTAGGCATAGTCGAGCACCTAGCTCGCCTAGGAGCTTGGCCGTCAATTAGGCCTTCCTCGCAGCGGTTGGGTCCGTCTAAGGCCTAGACGGCCGCCTAGGCCGATTACTAAAACCATGCTATATAATAGATGAACACATAAAAAGTCAAACCTCATGTAAATGCCTCGCTTTTTGATTGGCTTATTTCGTTGACAAAATCACAATGTGATTTAAAATTGTATGGGTAGCTAGGTTCGAAAAACTCTCTTCAAATGCTATTGGATCTCATTGTGGACTTCAAGTACTTCAAGGAAGGTAGCTTACTTGTCTTGACTCTTAATTGAAGAAATTTAGTTGCACACACACACATCTCATGCATTTACATATCTTGCATATTTTGTGTGTTTCTTGTTGGTGCATATTCTTATTATATCTCTCTTCATGCATGCTCATTCTATTATATCTCATTTGATCATTGTCATGCCATAATTTTTTTTAGAATGCATGTTTTTTTCCTTGAAGTTTGTGTATGCCTAGCTATCGCTATAGGTTATCATAGCGGTAGCCACAACACTTTTTGCCCAGTGGTGACCGCTATCAACCGCTGTAAGTACCGCTCTTGGTTTCTACAACGGTGTCTTAACAGTGGTGACCCTCATAACCGCTGTGGCTTTCTCAGTAGTACCCACAGTGGTCGAGCCCTGTTTTTGATGAAACGGTGTCATTTATTTTAGACCTACTATATAAACATTCTTATCTTCCCCATTTTCGTCCAAGAGCTTACAATTTGAGTTTCTTGAAAGCTTGAGAGTGCCTTGCAAGAAAAGTTATCAAGATTTGATTTTTATCAACCAAAACTCAAATACCCATCATCCATTCATGTTTCAAACATCATCTAGTATCATCTAGGTTGTGTTCTTCATGAGTTTTCTTAAACACACATGACTTGGTAAATAGAACATCATCTTCATCCATTTTTGTGTTCTTGCTTAACAAGATATCTCCTTTATGACTTGACTAGTATCAAGATTAGATTAATATCTATATGTTGAGATTTTTGTGTTGTGTGTTGGGCTTTGTTTGTGATAGTGACACGCTTGGGACGGTTCCCTAAAATATGTGTGAGCATGGTTGTTTATCTGCAAGTGCACAGATCATTACGATCGTGTAGCAGTAAGTACGGTTCGTTCCCACAAGGAGGTATGGTACCTTAAATCGGTTATAGGTCTTATATGGTATATACTATATATACACTAATTACATACAATAAAAGTAAATCGCAATCGTCACAAGGGATTAACTAGCTAATTCACTAAGATTACACTAAGATGGCATTAATCGAATTACAACTAAGTTACACTAAATCCAACTACAACTAAGGGTTGTCATTCCCTTAGGCAATTGACTAACTAATCACTAAACTTACTAACTACAATTAACTAAATTAGACTAACTAGCTTAACTAATTACCAACTAATGCAATGGTTTATGCAAGAGTGATAATGAGAGTGAATTGGTATGGGAATGGAATGGATATGTTAGGGAAATGATGAATCAAGCAAAATACCCAATTACTAATTGATAACAATTAAGCACTTCAATTACAGGTTAAACCAAATTAAGCAAGGTTTGCATTAATCAAGTAAATCCTATTTTGCAAGTTAACAATTGGATAATCAATTAACAAGGATAGATCTATTAAAGCTCAAATCAAATAATAGATCCAACTAGTCTCATAGATAATAATACATGAATACACCAAATCCTTAACATAAATGTTTAGTTACACATCAACAACAAACTAAAGGAAATAAGAGACATAAACGAGACAACCCAATGATCTTAATGAAGTCTTTAATCTAGCTCAACTCTCTTGATGTTCCCAAGCTCGAAATCAATGATAAACATGATGAAGGTTGACGAAATGATGAGATTTTGGTTTGTTGATGATGTAGGGATGATTTGGGTCAAGATGGGAGTGATTGGTGGTTGGAAATCCACCCATAAAGTCTAATTACGAGCTAAGGTGAGATGGGTGTTCTTTGGTGAGATTCTAGGTTATTCTAAGTTATTGTGGATATTAGGGATTGTGTTTAAGATGACAAAAGAGGTATATTTATAGAGGAAAAGGTTAGGTCAAGGTTTGGACATGCAAGGACAAGTTTCTCCCTCTAAAATTGGAGATTCGCGGGTTTATTCCTGTCGTCGGAAGTCGCAGTGAATTTTGGAAGTTTGGCAGCGAGTTCAGTCCCTCTGCTTCACGGGTTTATTCTAGCAGAAGAAATTCACCGAGGAAATTCTAGCGGCTTTGAATGTTCTGGTTCGCGGGAATGAGGCCACTGGTAGTGAGCTTGAAGCTTAGACTTCTATGGATTTTAAAGGAATTGTTGGAGAGAGAAAACCTTTGCATGAAGACCTAGAAATGGTGGCATTAGGACCGTTAGGATGTAGGTAGGAATTTTCTAGAAAAACACAGGGAAATGGTCGGAATCAATCGAGTCAATCGCAGGTCTGAACATGGGTCGAATCCGGGTCATCAGGTGTCGCCCATCTGAAGGTTGAAGACGACGATGTGGCGATGATGACATGCTGATGTACGCAATAACATCCCAAAACACACTGTTTTAGTAATGACGTGGCAGGTTGCTGCGTGCTTTGGCTGGCAAATATCAGTTTGTGCCCCTGTACTCTTCTCTAATCACAGATTCTTCAATATATTCTCGAATATAGCATTTAGCCCCTGATTTCAGCAAAATTACCACAATGCCCTTGAATTCCTCTATTTACCTGAAACACTTATTTAAACCATTAAATATCTCGTTTTACCTGAGAAACAAGCATTTAGTAATAGGAAATAGGGGTATAAAATAGGTACTTTTATAGCGCGATCAGATAACTATTGCATCTAGGGTTTCATTTGCTTATATAGCTAAGTTGTATGCATGCCATATAACAACATGATATCTAGGATTGTTTGACTTGTTCATCCATGGCCAGATAAGCATTAAATGTTTTGACCTTGAATTTATGCATTTTGAATATTGTTCATATTCACATTAGGTTGCATTTCTCTTCTATTGAGAGTTAAGCCTTGTATTTACTGTGGGTAGTTTACAAGCAAGAGCCTAGAATCACTATTAAATGCCTACGAGTAGTAAAGATGGATTAGTAATCGAATAGGTGTGATGTGGTCAACCTAGATTATAATCGTTTTTGCAAACAATGGATTTGAGGGTTCAATTGACAATTATGCCCCTGAGTTTTTACCCTCTTGGGTTTTTCTCACATAAAACAAATCATTGTGTCATTGCCATTATTTTCCGCACTTACTTTACATGATGGTTTATGTTAGACATTATGGGTGTTTGTGATTAATATTGATTAACCGAAAAAGTTGATGATTAATTTGGTTAAAACCTATTCATAATTATTAATACAATTAAATAATCACATTATTTAAGATAATTAATTATTAATCCATTAATTAAATAATCACATCATTTAAATAATAGCCTGAATAATATTCTTGTTACTTTCGTAACTTAATTAATTGGACCGTCCAATTAATTAACTGTGACCCTTGTTATCATCAATGTTCCAGGCTAGCAATGAGACCTAATGGACCCACAGTCTTGAACTCCAATAACCTTTAGAAAAATTAATTAAACTCTTTAATTAATATTTCATGAATATTAACCTTGGAGTTACTCCACTAAAAACCTAAGGTTGCACTTTCGTAACTGTAGATATTTTAACACAAACCTAAATTTAGTGTCCATCAATATATCTATTATATATGGTATGATCCTCTACAAGTAGTTCATAATTAAAGCTGGGTCATAAAGTCCGTTATACCCCTTTAATTATATCATTTCCATTAAGTACCATTGATTCTCTATTGCACAATTATATCCCTCATTCCTTTACAGAAGAAGGAGAGCGCTTTTATTGTTCAAACCTCGAATCAACCCTTAAGAGAACTACTTCTCTACTTCTCACAAGAAGGAGTAGATTCCAATATTGTGTACAGACCTTCCCAGCCACAAGCCAAACTGTGATTCCAAGATACGGAGATATTGACTGAGAATGTTATTCCGATCTCACCCATGGTAAATCAAAAACCACGATCTAACCTGAAGGAGTCAGTAAGACACTCAGGATTAAGCTTACCCATATACAACCATCATTTGTCGATATATATGAATCTCCATGTAATGGATAATGGAGAGAGATTCATACAGATCGTGGCCCAGTCCTATATAATCACGTCATATAAGGTGCATCCATTCTCATATCACCATATGAGTAGTCTAGGATAAGGCCACCGTATATTACGGAATGCACTGCAACTGTAGATTAACTACAAATAAAGTACCCAACTTCATTTGCTCTCTACGGACTCTTTAGAATGCACGTCTCAAACTAAATTCCTCTATATATGACACTCATATACTCAGTTCGAGATTACATCCGACAATCTTGGATGTTTAGCACATATGATATAAAAGTATGAGACATATAAATAGAATGAAAAGGACTACTTCTTTATTTATAATTAATCATCATTTACATATTATAAGCTTTAGAGCAAAAACCCTAACAATCTCCCACTTACACTAAAGTAGGTGAGACATATCTCGTAATCATAAACCATCTAGGTGACCTTCAAATACTTTAGCCGTTAAGGTCTTCGTAAATGGATCAACATGATTATCCAGTGACGCTATCTTGGTCATGGCGACATCTCCTCTCTACACTATCTCCCTGATGAGATGATACTTCCTCTCTATATGCTTCTATCTTTTGTGGCTTCTCGGTTCTTTAGAATTAGCTACAACACCACTATTATCACAATAAAGTGCGATGGGCTTATCCAGGTCTGGAACAACTTCCAGGTCATTCAAGAACTTACGGAGCCATACAACCTCCTTAGCTGCTTCACAAGCGGCTACATATTTGGCTTCCATGGTGGAATCAGCAATACACGATTGCTTGATAGTCCTTCATACTATGGCTCCACAACCAAAGGTAAATACTGACCCAAACGTGGATTTCCTAAAATCCCTGTTTGATTGAGAGTCAAAATCTGGATATCCTAACGGGATCATATCTTAACGAGATCATATCCTGTCCTGAATATACTAGCATATAGTTTCTCGTTCTCTAAAGATACTTGAGAATAGTTTTTACTGCAACCCAATGATCTAATCTTGGGTTGGACTGAAACCTGCTAGCTACTCCCACTGCGAAGCAGATGTCCGGTCTCGTGCATAACATAACATACATGAGACTACCTACTGTTGATGCAGAGGGAACTTGTCTCATACCCTTAATTTCTTGAAGTGTCTTAGGACACTGTTCCTTAGACAAGTGAACTATATGCCTAGAAGGTAAATTACCTTTCTTGGAGTTTTGCATCGAGAATCGCACAAGAATCTTATCGATGTATGATGCTTGAGACAATGCCAAAAGTTTGTTCCTACAATCCCTTATTAATTGGATCCCTAGAACATAACTCGCCTCTCCCAATAATACCCCTACATCATTCCCAATAAGTACGATATCATTTACGTCTATGACTAAGAAAACTATCTTCTTGTCAATAATCTACTTGTAAACACAAGGCTCATCGATGTTTTGCTCAAAGCCATAGGTTTTGATAGCATTATCAACCTAATGTTCCAAGATCTAGATGCTTGCTTCAGTCTATAAATGGACATTTGTAGCTTGCAAACTTTTTACTCTTGATCTTAGGACACAAATCCCTCTGGCTGTATCATATAGATACTTTCATCAAGATTTCCATTCAAGAATGTAGTCTTGACGTCCATTTGCCAAATTTTATAATCGAAATAAGCAGCAATGGATAAAAGAATCCGAATAGACTTAAATATAACTACTGGCGAGAAGGTCTCTTCATAATCGACCCTCTTCTTTTGGGTAAATCCCTTTGACACTAGCCTTGCCTTGAAGGTTTCTACCTTCCCGTCTACTCCTCTCTTTCTTTTGTAGATCCACTTACATCCAATGGGATTTATGCCATTTGGTAAGTCTACAAGTTCCCAGACTAAGTTGGAGTACATGGACTCCATCTTGAGATTCATGGCTTTAAGCCATTCCTTTTTGTCAGAATATTCCATTGCATTTTTAAATGACAATAGATCATCCACATTATCATCAGAGATGACAGCCTGTGCCTCCTCAATACCTAAATAGCAATTAGGTTGTCATATAACCTTCCCACTACACTTAGGTGGTAATGTGGTCTGACTAGGAACTGTTCGACTCTCAGACGTAGGTGGAATAATAACTCTTGTTGATTGAGCACTGGTCATACTGATCGCGTGGCGGCTGTTGATGCCACGGATCGAGAAAAGATATTCTAATTCTAATCACCTCGCAAATGCAACGAGTCAAAGGACAAGTATAACAAGTAAGCAAGGGTCGTTCCCACAGAGAGATGGAATCCATTAACTGTATCTAGTTCTAGTGTTTATTAAAGCAATGTAAAAAGGAATGCGTGTGTGTGTGCGGAAATGTAAACTAATTAACTAAGGTAGAAATGTAGCCGGGTGTCTTAGCTATCTAATTAATCTACTCCTAATTAAGTTAATCCACTCCTAGAGGCAAGACACCCTAACTACGAAAACAATGGTGGCTTGGAGATAAGCAAGATATGAAACATATATGGGAACTCGGTTCACCAAACACACTATGCAATTTATGTCGATTATTTAACATGTGAATCCAATTAATCCAGTAAAGGGTTCGTTCTCTTGATTAGGGAATAACTGAAATCATGTCATCACTCTCCAATCGGAAGAGTGATTGTGTTTAGGGTTTAGACCCATTAAGCACAAGAACATATGAACCAAAGCTATAGTGGCAAGTTATGCACACACAAGCTATTTCCATTCCATAGAGTTAATAGCCAAGATTATGCAAGGAATGGTTATCCAAGCACAATCTCAACTCTCAATCTCTCTAACCATTCTAAACACATACATAGTAAATCATACACCAATATACATAAACAAATGAGATATTTGATTAAAACTACTCCTAATCATTTAGTTAATCTACTCCTAATCTCATCCATACATACGTATCAATATACAACTCTATATACACATGAATATCATAATAAAAGATTATAAATGAATAGCATATAATAGAATAATACATGAATCAAATCTAAGAACAATACATACATATATTAACATATGTGTTGGTTACAAATGTTCCCACATGAAATTACACATCAATAGATTACAAAGATATGAGAAGTAAAGAAATCACCCTTGAAGACAAGCCTCCAAAAGCTCTTCCTATCTATGAAACTCCTATGGCTTGACACATAAGCCCTCCTATCTCTGCATATCTACTCTCCATGGGAGGCTTACCATGGAGGAAAATCCCCCATGGAAGGCTTGGAGTTGCTCTCTCTCTTTTGTTATGGTCAATCTAAGAAAAGGGTTTCTTGGAGCAAGGTTGGTGGTGCACACACAAAAGAGAAGTTAAAGAGGTGTATATATAGTTAGGCAAGTTTAGGCCTGAATGGGGTGTGAAAAGAGTGAATTACCTTTGCAAAATATCATCATTTTAGTTCGGAAGGGGTCTGGCGGGTTCATGCCGCGGGACATGTCTAGCCGCACGAACTAGCCAGAGTCTTGGCGACTTTATGCCGCGGGAAATGTCTTGCCAGATAGAAGGTACAAGCTGGCTAGTGGGTTCGTGCACTTCATTCCATAGGAAATGTCTAGCCGCATGAACTAGCCGGAATCCTAGCGGGTTCAGTTCCGCGGGACATATCTAGCTAGCCAAAAGGTCTGAACTAGCTATGGTGCTTCGCGGGTTCTGGCTTGAGAGCTTTTTCTAGCCAGCCAGAAGGCTTGAACTAACTGGTTCATCTCTGCTGGTTCATTCTCCCCTGCTTCGCGGCATCTTTCCCGCGGTGGAAACCCACGGAGTCTTCTCAATTTCTTCCCGCAGCTTCCGCTCTTCTATTTCATGGGTTCATTCTCGCTGGTCCAAACCCACGGTGTCTTCTTCACACATATAATTGCCTTATTTTGCCCACTTTCGGTACAAACACCTTCTATATGGGATATTTACCTGCACATAGCTAAAACACACATTATATACACAAAAGTGCTCGGAAAACGAACACAAAAGATAGGAAAAGGGAGTGCTAAATGTGAACATTTGTAGCACGATCACATACCAGGCTCTAACTCATTTAACACAATCTTAATACGAGGTATATGATCACTCATATAGTTCTCATCAAGAAACGTTGCATTTGTTGATACAAACACTTTGTTCTCTTCAGGACTATAGAAGTATCCACCTCTAGTCTTTTTTGAATAACCTACAAATAAGCAAACCACAGATTTAGGGTCTAGCTTTCCAGTTCTGTTCTTTAGTACATGTACTGGACACCCCCATATGAGAAAATGTTGCAAACTAGCTTTACGACCATTCTACAATTCTAGAGGAGTCTTAGAAATAGATTTGGATGGGACTACATTTAAAATGTAGGCCACTGTTTGCAGTGCATATCCCCAAAGAGAGTTTGGTAATAATGAGAAACTAATTATAGATCTCACCATTTCCATTAAGGTTCTGTTTCTCCTTTCTGCAACACCATTTTGTTGTGGTGTTCCAGAAGCTGTGAGTTGTGACACAATCCCATGCTCAACCAAGTAGTCTTTGTAAGTTCCTCAAGTTTGGTTGGCTTATTTCGGTGACAAACCACAATTGGGGTTTGAAATGTAAAGGGTAGCTTAGGCGTTGGTGATCAAGCTCAAAGACCATCTCAAGACTTCAAGTTGATAAGCACTCTAAAGGTATATCACTTATGATTAGTTTACATTGAAGAGACTTAGTTGCACACACACACACACACTTCTCATGCTTGCATATATGCTCATTGCTCTTGTGTGCATTCTTTTCACATTTCACACTTGCACTTCCATGTTGTATCTTGTTGTGTGTTAGTGTGTCTAGCAATTTGTTTCCCGAAGATTGTTCGGAAACGTCTGCGTATGCACGTTGATGTGCTTAGTTTAGCGTAAGGATCGCCTTCGGAGAATGCCCTTGGCTTCTCCTTGGTTTCACCTTATTTGGTGAAACGGCAGTTGTGATCAACGACTTGGCCGCCAAATGGAATCACCGTTTGATTTCAAGCAGTTGTGATCAACGACCTGGCCGCCAAATGGAATCACCGTTTGATTTCAAAAGTCTCTAGAATGATTATACGGTTATGATCGGCGGCCCTGACCACCGATCAAAACCGCCGATGAGACCTGATTAATTTTAAAATATCTCAGTCTCAAATCAACGGTTGGAATCGGCAGCCATGAAACCACCGAATGAAACCATCGTTGATACCTGATGCTCTCGGGTTCAATGCGACGGTTGGTGGCCGTTGAATGAAATCTCCAATTGGCGCGTTTTAGGGGCAATCTTGTCTTTTCACCAAGCCCTTTGTTGCTCTATATAAATACACCATTATATCACTCTCTTTCATTCAGCTCTTTGAACATCAAGAACCCTAAAAGAGAAAGAGAGACTTTTGAGAGAAAAAGCACAAAGATTGCTCCTTTGATTCTCCAAACTCATATCCATGTGCATCAAACATCATCTAAACATCATCGAGGATCATCTAGGATGTATCTAAGCATGGGTCTTCTTCAACACACATAGTTTGGTAAGTTGAACACCATACTTATCCATTTTAGTGTTCTTACTTATCAATTAATCTCTTTTATTACTTGTATGCATTTAGATTAAATTCTGTTTACAAGATTGAGATTATTGTGTTGTTTGATTGTGAGTTGTATATTTATAGCTATAACATCTAGGATTATTTTATCTTTGATAGCTATGTTGTATGCCATGTCATATAGCAATATTGATATCTAGGATTGTTATTATTGTTATCTTTCATCCTAGATAAGCATTTAGTATAACCTAGCATTAATTGCATAATTGAATATCATGATATTCACTTAGGTTGTTGATCTCTTTAATGAGAATTAAGTCTTGTGGCTAAGGTTGCTTGGTCCGCAAGCCACAAGCAAATTGATCTAGGTTTGCTATTAAAGGCCCGTTGGGTAGTAGTAGTAGTAGTGGGTTAGAAACCGTGTAGGGTTTGACATGGTCAACCTAGGTTGTAAACACCATTATAAATAGTGGATTCAAGGATCGTGTGTGGTGCACATACCAGCCCATGGTTTTTCCTTGTTGAAGGTTTCCACATAAAAATCAAGTGTTATTTAAATTCCGCATTTTACGATTGATTGTAGTTTTGACTAGATAGGGGTTTTTATTGAATATTAACTAATCAAGAAAAATTGGTAATTAACTTGATTAAAATCTATTCACCCCTCTCTAGATATAATTTGACACGTCATATTAGTTTCAGTCTTAAACTCTCAGTCAAGATACTCACCTTCACGATCTGATCGTAGAGCCTTGATTGTCTTGCCCAATTAGTTCTCAACTTCAGCTCAAAATTCTTTGAACTTTTTAAAAGTTTCTGATGTCCGTTGCATCAGGTAGACATATCCGTATATTGAGTAGTCATCTATAAAGGTGACATAATACTCATAACCACCCCTTGCTTTAACATTCATTGGTCCGTAGACGTTTGAATGTATAAGCTCTGGTGGTTCTGTAGCTCTAAGCCTTTTTCCAGTAAAAGGTCTCTTGGAATCGAGGACAGTTCCTCTTCCAGTGACCGACTCTATCGCAATGGAAACACTTCCCTGTTGCTATGTCAGTCGATGTGCTATTCTTGCTTTGGGCTGGTTTCTTCTTGCGTTTCGCTATAGCCTTGCTAGCAGACAACTTCCTTTTTTTAAACCTAGAAGAAGATGGTTCAACAACATTTGACTCACCGGTCTTATCTTTGTGGTCCTTAGTCATGGACTCAAAAGTAGTGAGCTCATTCAGCAACTGTGTTAGGCTGAACTTCAATTTGTTCATCCCGTAGTTGCTCTTAAACTGATCGAAACTCTTTGGAAGAGTCGTCAATACGATGCTCACATGGCTTGCCTCATCAATGGCCCCACCATTGACCTTAGCTAAGTTGAAGTGGGACATCATGCCCAGGACATGTTCCCGGACTGATGAACCCTTCTTGAAAATACCCACAAGGTTATACTAAACAACCTAGAGGGGGGTGAATAAGTTGACACTCTATTTTTTAAAACTCTTTCGATGCTTTTGTCAAAACCTTGGTGAGCATACAAATTAACCTTTAATATGATTGTTATGAGAAAACAATAATCACATGTATGCTTGATTTACCACCCTTAGTCTACACAACATATAACAAGAGATAATGTATCTTGTATATAAGAATGTTCAATGCAAAGCAAATTCCATAAGATGTACTTAGAATATTACAATGTAAGTTCACAAATAAAACTTTACAACTTGATATAGAATATCACAAGATACAATGTTAAGCACTTACAAAGATACAAAGAATATGTGTCATAGATCTTGCCTTATAAAGATATTGTCAATATGAGTACATGTAAGATCAATTTGATTCACATAAACAAATATTAAAGAGATAAGGAAAGAGAAACTTGACACATTATATTTTTAACGTGGTAAACCTCCGAAGAGGAATCGTCCACGGGTTGAATCCACAACCACCGGCAAAATGTTTTTCACTAGTTAAACAATAGTACACCCTCAAATGTGACCAACTCTCATGTATCACAATCTATTGGATATCCCTTATATCTATTCCCACTAGAGAGAAACTTGCCTACTTTCTAACCGAGACACATCGCATGCCTCTAAAGAGTATCCTTGCTTGGACTTAATAGAGGCCTCACACCTTATGCCAAGACTTCCCTTGCTCTATGTTAAAGAATCACTCAATAACAAGAGACTTTTCTTGCTTGGACTTATAGGAGCCTCACACCCATTGCCAAGACTTCCCTTGCTTGTCTAACCGGAGCCTTACACCCCTAGACAAGACTTTGCTCGGACTTATTTAGAGGCCTCACACCTCTTAGCCAAGACTTCCCTTGCTTGGGCTTACTTAAAGTCTCACACTCTTAGCCAAGACTTCCACCTTTTACAAAGCAAGTGATCTATGTGATGCAAATGCTGCAAGCATAATCAACATAGGACATATGATCAATATGAGCTATGGAAACTAGAATTAGACAATGAGCACACAATGTATGATATTCTAGTTTACAATCCAAGAGATGCAATCACACAATATAATGCATGAATCATATGAAATGTATGGATCATGTACACTTTATGTAGCCATAGACTTAGTCATATGAGCACACAAGTCAAATATTGTCTAGTCATAAAAACCATGAATTGAAACCTAGAGCATATGAAACACCTAACACATGTGATTCTTAGTTTCATTCACAAAACTAATACTTGATTAAATCATATCCATGAAGCACTTATTCAAAATATTAGAAACATACACCAAAAATGCTAGAATCACAAAATATGATCAATTAATATTCTAGCAAGTATTTAGAGCAAGGATATAATTAATAATCAATTAAATCCTAGATAGCTCTAAACATAAAATCAATTGTGCTAATCCTAGATTTGTTCAATTAAAGGATCCAAGCACATTCCAAGGTTATTAATCATAAAATGAGTCAATCAAGTCACAAATAACCCTAGATATCAAGCTAAGCACATTACAACTCTCAAACATGTGAAATACTAGAATCATAGAAAACTTGTTCACATTTGTCTCTAATTAGACTTGATTAGCTTTGATTTGAAGCTATCCTTCTCAATAGCATTCATCATACATACACATACATATAGAAGAAGAAAACCCAAGGTAATTGAAGATCATAAAAGAAGAAAACACAAAGTTTAGTTCAATACCTAATAATCCCGTGTAGTTTCTGTTTTGAGTGTAGAACCACCACAAAACTCAATCAAACAGCTGCAAACTCTTTTGAAGAAGGTAGGGGACTTGATTACGAAGATTCTCTAACTTGAATCACTCAATTTGGAGTCCGAATGAGAAAGTTATGGTGTTTGGAAGATGAGAAAGTTTGAGAGAAAATTTCAGCTCAATATTTCAAATTTTTTTCTTGGAAATGAACAAGTGAGAGAGAGAGGGAACATTTAAAGAGAATGGGAGGGAAGACAAAAGAGAGTGGGGCCCACTTTGAAGGTGGCCATCTTGGCTTTCCTGTGGAGGCGCGTGGCCACCACGGGACGAGAGGCCTTTGAAACAAATATTACACGGTGTGTATAAAACTATCTATGGGGGGTGGGGGTTGAATAGATTTTAATCAAATTAATTACCAATTTTTCTTGATTAATCAATATTCAATAAAAACCTATATCTAGTCAAAATTACAATCAAGTGTAAAAATGCGGAATTTAAATGACACTTGATTTTTACGTGAAAACCTTCAATAAGGAAAAACCACGAGCTGATATGTGCGCCACACACGATCATCAAATCCACTAATTGTAATGGTGTTTACAATCTATGTTAACCACGTCAAACCCTACATGGTCACTAACACACCACTACTACCCACAGGCCTTTAAAAGTGAACCTAGATTAATTTGCTTGTGGACTAAGAAACGTACCCCTAAGTCTTACTTCTCAATGAAGAGATTAATCAACCTAAGTGAATATGCATGATATCCAATATGCAATTTAATGCTAGGTTACACTAAATGCTTATCTAGGATTGAAAGATGACAATTAAATCAATCATAGATATCAATTGCTATATGTCATGGCATAAATCATAGCTATGTAAGATAAAGCAATCCTAAGTTATACCTATTACAATACAACACTCAAACATTCAACACAATAATCTCAATCTTGTAAAGTATAATATGATCTAAGAACATACAAGTAATTAAAGAGATTTCTTGTTAAGTAAAACACTAAGATTAAATGAAATTAGTGAAAAACTTACCAAGCTATGTGTGTTGAAGAAGAGCAATGTAAAAATGTATCCTAGATAATCCTAGATGATGCTGGAGAATGATTGATGTACAAGGAAATGATTTGAGTGATCAAAGATGAGTTCTTGAATGAATTTCTCTCTTTAAAACTACTTTCAATTAAAAATATGAATTTTTGAGTCATTAGGGCGACTTAAAGAGAAAGCAATGTTTATATATGTGTCCAAAATGATGCAATGCCGTTTTTGACAAAACAGATGTCACCCTTTGATCTCGGAGCGACACTTTATGGTGACGCCATTTAATCTTCTCTTTCGCCCTTTGTTCTTGGAGCGACACTTCACGGCGACGTCATACCTGATTGATTTTCAAGAATTAATCTCTCTGTCACTTCTTGGTCGCCACAGCGATGATATCGTTGTAACACTTTCTTTAGTGCTTCATGCATTTTGTTGCCATGTGCTCAAGGCGACACCACCAAAGGGCGACAATGCCCTGTTTTCCCACTTTGTGCACAATATGCAAGTGTGAAAAGTGAAGATAATGCACATAAGTGTAATGAATACATATGCAAGCATGAGTTGTGTATGTGTGCAACTACGATCTCTTCAATGCGAATAAGCACATGTGTTTTACCTTTGGAGTGCTTATCATCTTGAGGTCATGAGAGGGCCTTTGTTGAACTTGATCACCAACAATTAAATGCCTAAGCTACCCTTACATCACAAACCCCTAAATGTGGTTTGTCACCGAAATAAGCCAATCAAATTTTGAGGAACTTACAATCTCGCCCTTTGGTTATTTCGTGACAAAACCATCACTCATATTGATCCTCACAACAAAATTTAAACTAAAGGTCAACAATGATTTTCTACATTACAAAGAGATAATTAAAAGCTAAACTTAAAGTCTTCAATCTCTTGTAGAACAATCAATCCTTCAAAATAAAAAGATTACACTTTCCAAAGCAAGTGTATATGAGGTGATCAAGTGAAATCAAAAACAAGCATTTGCATTTAATGAAATCAAGCAATATCATGCAATGAATGTGCAATGCAATGCTCCCCCTCAACGGATTACTCCCTCTTAATTCATAATCTCCCCAATATGCAAATTTGCTACTCTCATTTAGCAATCTCCCTTACCACATACTACTCCCCCTTTTTGTCATGAAATAGGCAAAGGAGTATTCCCCAACTGGGTCATTTTAGAAAAGAGAGATAGTAGCTTACATGACATTTGCATAATCATATAAGCCACTTTATGCAACTCAATTAATTGGAGAGAAAAAAGGAGATTTATTTTAAGAAAATGTGTGATTAAGATGCTTTGCATGCAAGACATGTTGCATTCAAGTCCAAAAATCAATGGTATTTGGCAAAGCAAATGACAAAGGTTTCTAATAGAATTCAAACCAATTTCACCATTTGTCATGAGTAAAGCAAGGATATAGAGATTTCAATTGAATTCAATTTAAGAGGCAACTATATCCAACTTTATAAGCGAAATATGGCATGATCGACTTTTTCACCCTATTCGATTTTTCCGGATAAGATACCCGCATGATAGTAGCCATGTTCAACCAAAAAAGAAAGAGAGACATTTGGATTTTAACATCTTTTGAACGGATATAAGATCATTTATTCATTTGAGTCTCATTATTACTTTTCACACATAGTTTTGCATTTAAGGATTTGCAATCATCAATTCATGCTTTTTCATTTTTAAGCATGTCATAAGAATTTCATGCTTTTTCATTTTGAGCATGTCATTTAAAGAATCATCATGTCATAGAGATAACTATAGGTCATTCAAATTGTACTTCCTAAGTAAATCTCCTCGTCCAAAAAGGCATGTTTGAACATAAATATGACATGGATTGTGAAAGGAATAACGAATTCTCGTTTATGCGTGCGTGTCTTTTAAAATATGACTTAGAGGGTGTGTGAAAGGGTTGTTAATCCGTTATTACCAAATTTTCGGATTAGTCACTATTACAAATATAACCCCAATTCACAAAACAATAATCAAGTGTAATATGGTGCGGAAATATAAACGACATTTGATTTTTACGTGGAAACCCTCAACAGGGAAAAACCACGGGCTGGTAAGTGCGCCACACTCGAACCTCGAATCCACTAATTGTGATAGCGTATACAACCTAATCCCGGTTTGACGACCTAATCTCGGCCAATATCTTGCTACCACTACCCGCAAGCCTATAAAAGTGGACCTAGTCCAATTTGCTCATGTGACCACCTAATCCCGGTGTACGACCTAATCCCGGTCTATCACACAAGACTTACTTCTTCGAAGAGATCAACACCCTAATTGAATATGCAATGATATCCAAATATGCAATATAGAGCTAGGGTACTCTAGATGCTTACCTAGGATTATATGATGACAATAAAATCAATCCTAGTTATGAAAATAGCTATATGTCATAGTATACAACTTTAGCTAAGCAAAGGATAACCAATCCTAGATACAAAGCTATCACAAAAAACCCACAAACATTCAAAAGATTAACTAGTTGATTAAAAAACAATTTATCAACCTAGTTATAAATAAATCACACAAGAATGTTTATGGCATAGCTTTTAGGCAATAAAGACCTAATCAATTAAGCTATCAAAAATTAACTCAATCAACACATAATCTCAATCATGTATGTAGAAATTAATCTAAACACATACAAGTAATAAATGAGATAAAATTGATAAGTAGAAACACTAATTATGCAAGATAAAAGTGTTCAACAAATCATACCTTGTGTGTTGAAGAAGACCCATGCATTAGCAGATGCTAGATGAACCTAGATGATGTCTAGATGATGATTTGTGCATGTGGCAATGGGTTTAGAGAGATAAAGATGTAATCTTTAAGCTTTTTCTCTCAAGTCTCTCTTTCTCTCTCAAGAATATGGAGCCTCTCTCTCTAGGGTTTGATTTTGTGGCTCTGCCCTCAAAATGATGAGAAAGTTATGTATTTATAATGCCCAAGTGAAACTATGCCGTTTTGGAAAAAATGGAAAAATTATGGGCATTTTCGTGGTACTCGCGTCAATGCAACGACTCAAGATTCGAGCACTTCGAAACATGACCAAAGGACATCGAAACCTTTCGTATGATATATCGTTGGAAAGATATGGATGTCTAATTTCTACTTGTTTTCACAGAATGACATTTCAATGTCTGTAGAAAAAGTTATAGTCAATTAAGTGACCAAAGGTCAGAAACGGACAACAACAGAGTTGCCCTGTTTTGGTTGTAACTTTGGAGATTTTAAAACCAATCAAAACGGTCATGAAATATTACGAATAATATAATGTTGGAAAGGTATAGGTGTCTAGTTTGTATAAAAATTTTCAAAACTCATTTTGAAGCTTTGTGTAAAACGTTATGGCCACAAGACCATACATAGGTCAGTTTTGAAAATCATTTAAAACATTGAAATCTAATCTTGAAACTAGACACATTACTCCAAACAACCAAACCAAAACTATCACTTATCCAAGAGAAGAATGAGACCTTCTCAAGTGGTAAACCATCATGCTAAGACATGCACACCATCGTGCAAGCACGGATGTTTCCGAACATCCTTCGGGAAACGAATTATACCACACTTAAAGCTAACATACATGAAGTGCACGTGTGGGTATTGAATGCATCCTAATGCCTAACATGTCATGGCATTATCATTGAACAAGATGCACTCAATTCAAACATGCATGAATAAAATTCATGACTTTGCATCCTAATGCCTAAACATGTCATGGTATTTCAATAAACTAGATACAATTAAATAAACATGCATGAAGAGATATTCAACAATTATGAATGCACACATATGAAAACACATAACATATAAGTATAAGAAATATGCATGAGTTGTGAGTGTGTGCAACTATGATCTCTTCAAAGCATGTAAGCACTAGAATTTACCTTTGGTGCTTCTTCTCTTGAGGTCTTGAGAGGGCCATTGAACTTTCACCAATTCCTAAGCTACCCTTACAACAAGCCCCACATGTGGTTTGTCCACGAAATAAGCCAATCAATAATTGGGAATCCTTACAGATTGCAATCAAAGCAAGGTTCATACTTATTGAAGAAAATATTATATAAGAATATGTGCAACCAAGATACTCAAGCAATTAATAAAGAAGCATAAAATTTTTCAAATTTTTGCATGTGACAAGTATGCAATTACTCTCTTTGCTTGAGTTCCCCATATGGGGTCAATCACCAAATCACATCAATCCACGAGACATATCCCAATAGATCTACTAAATGTTTTAAACCTAGTTGCATCTAAGGGTTTAGTAAATAAGTTCGCTAGTTGATCATTAGTACCTACATATTCAAGTACTATGCATTTATTCTCAACTAGCTCTCTTATGAAATGATGTCGGATGTCAATATGCTTTGTCCTAGAATGTTGCACCGAATTCTTATAAATGTTAATAGCACTTATATTATCACAAAAGATGGTTAAAGTACCTTGATTGAATCTGTAGTCGACAAGCATTTGCTTTATCCAAAGGAGTTGTGTGCATCCACTCCCTGCAGCTATGTACTCGGCTTCGGCTGTGGATAAGGAAATCAAATTTTACTTCTTGCAAAACCAAGACACCAAGTTGTTCCCTAGGAAGAAGCAACCGCCCAATGTGCTTTTCCTAGCATCACAATTCTTTGCCTAATCCGCATCTCTAAAGCCAACTAAACTAGCATTAGTGTTAAAAGAGTACCAAATCCCATAATTGGATGTCCCATTCACATATCGAATGATTCTCTTAACAGAAGAGAGATGAGACTCCTTAGGATCCACTTGGTCCCTAACACACACACCCACACTAAAAGATATATCGGGCCTACTTGCGGTCAAGTAAAGCAAACTTCCTATCATGCCCCGATATAGAGTTTGTTCCACACTTTTTCCACTAGCATCCTTGCTTAGCTTCAAAGTGGTACTCACGGGTGTATCACAATGTTTGGCATTTTTAAGACCAAACTTCTTCACTAGGTTCGTATCATATTTAGCTTGGGTTATAAAAATCCCATCATTTAATTGCTTAATTTGCAAACCTAGGAAGTAACTTAGCTCATCAACAAGAGTCATCTTAAACTCATGAGACATAACATCAACAAATTGTTAGACTTTGGTGTTGTTGGTGGAGCCAAACATTATATCATCAACATATATTTGAGCTATAAAAAGCTCATCATTGTCTTTTTTGATGAATAGAGTCCTGTCAACACTACCCCTTGTGTAGTTATTGTCGACAAGAAATTGAGTGAGGCGCTCATACCAAGCCTTCGGTGCCTGTTTCAATCCATATAGAGCCTTCTTGAGGTGATAGACATGGTTGGGGTGGTGTGCATCCACAAACCCCTTGAGTTGCTCAACAAACACTTCATTTCACAAGAAGCCATTGAGAAAGGCACTATTCATGTCCATTTGGTGCAATTTGAAATTGTGCACACAAGATATGGACAAGATAAGCCTAATGGACTTTAAACGGGCAATGGGAGAAAATGTCTCTTTAAAGTCAATACCGCGCTATCCAAGCAGTGCGCGCATGTAACCAGTGAAACAAGCCGAGAGGTGCCAGAACAGGATCACTATGTCCTGGAGGAAGGAAAGGTACTGGACATGATTAGAAGAGACAAAAGAGGAAGAGCGGGGATAGACCAGTGAGCACCTCGCGGAGCAGTTAGAAGAAATACCTATTAGAAAGGTCGACCTAACCAAAGTTGTGAAGACAGGAGGCGCGCTAGATTGTGAGGTCAAGAAAAACCTGGTAAAGCTTGTTGAAGAATACAATGACATTTTTGCTTGGAGTCATGATGAAATGCCAGGTATCCCTCTCAACTTAGCTGCTCACAAGTTGGCAGTAGATGCAACCTTCAAGCCAGTCAAACAGAAGCAGAGGCATTTCAACGTCGAACGGAATGCCGTGATATAGAAAGAGGTAGATAAGCTTCTGAAAGCCAGATTCATCAGAGAATCCCGCTACCTCGAATGGATCGCCAATGTGGCCATGGTAACCAAAGCCAATGGGAAATGGCGTATGTGTGTGGACTACACCGACCTCAACCGGGCTTACCCGAAGGATAGCTTCCCTCTACCTAAAATAGATCAACTTATTGATTCCATTGCAGGTAACAAACTCATAAGCTTTATGGATGCTTTCTCGGGGTACAACCAGATCATGATGCACCCCGCCGATCAAGACAAGACCAACTTCATCACTAGGTAAGGCCTTTACTGCTACAAGGTGATGCCGTTTAGTCTCAAAAATGTTGGAGCCACCAACTAACGTTTGGTGAACAAATTGTTCAAGCAACAGATAGGAAGGTCTATGAAGGTATATATAGATGACATGATCACCAAGTCTTAGATGACCGACCAACACCTAGAAGATTTACGCCAAACCTTCCAAGTAATAAGGGAAAACTAAATGAGATTGAATCCGGTTAAGTGTGCTTTCGGGGTAGCAGTAGGAAGGTTTCTTGGGTTCATGTTACACGAGAGAGGAATCGAGGCCAACCTTGAGAAAATCAAGACAATCATGGATCTTGAATCCCCTACTACCCTCCAGCAGGTATAGGGATTGACTGGCAGGATAGCAGCATTAAACCGTTTCATATCCTGATCTATAAATAAGTGTCTACCCTTCTTCAAAATCATTAAGCAGGGTAAGAAAATGAAGTGGGATCAAGAAAGTGAGCAAGCCTTCCAGTCTTTGAAGAAGTACATAACTTTCTCGCTTTTGCTAGTGAAACCCTTTTTAGGAGAAGAGCTACAACTTTACTTGGCAGTATCAGAAACCGCAACCAGCGGGGCCTTGGTGAAAGAATGTAGTGACCAGGTCCAGAGACCAATCTACTATGTGAGTCGTGCTTTAACCAAGTTTGAGAAAAATTATACCCTCTTGGAGAAGCTCACATATGCATTTGTGACTACAGCCAGAAAGCTCCGGCCTTATTTTCAAGCTCACACAGTTGCAATAGTGACAGATCAACCACTAAGACAGTTCCTCTAGAGGCCAGACATATCAGGCAAGCTGGTCCTATGGGCCTTAGAGCTCACTCAGTATGATATAAAATACAAGGCAAGGACAACAATCAAGGCTCATGCCTTGGCCGACTTCGTGGTAGAATTCAACACGACCTCCAATCTGGATACCACCACGATCCCAAGCCTGGATCCAGAATCTCTGGAATGGCCTACTGATTGCAAGGCCTAGGTATTATACATGGGTGGAGCGTAGAATCAAACAAGCTGCGGAGCAGGGATCGTCCTTATCGATCTAGAAGGGATTGAGTGCAGTCACTGTTTCAGATTTGAGTTCAGAGCAACCAACAATGAGGCAGAGTATGAAGCCTTGTTAGCAGGGATGAAAGTTGCTGAAGAATTGGGGGCGGACTTCCTCCTGGTTATAAGTGACTCCCAGCTTGTAATCAATCAAGTATCTGGTGTGTACCAAGCGAAGGGTGACAACATGGTAGTATACCTTAAAAAGGTTCAGGAAGCAGCAACAAGATTCAAAGGCATGAAGATGGAACAGATTCCTCGAGAGAAGAATCATCGAACAGATGTCTTGGCCAAGATGGCTACAACTAGAGGACAAGCATTGCCTATAGGGGTACCACTCTAATTGATACCCTAACCTAGCATAGCTAAAGGAGTGGAAGTGAACCCGGTTGAACGACTTCCTTGCTGGATGGACCCCATAGCTGATTACCTCCAAAACAACACTCTTCCAGAAGATCTGGATCAAGCACGTAAGCTCAAAAGGATCGCTACCCGGTACTGCGTGGTAGAAGGATACCTCTACCGCAAAGGAAAATCCTTTCCATTGCTAAGATGTCTACATCCGGACGACGCTCAATGGGCGCTGAATAAGGTACACACGGGGGACTGCAGCAACCATGTGTTAGGTGAGACCCTAGCTTACCAAGTTCTTAGAATGGGCTACTTCTGGCCTACTCTGCATCAGAATGCAAAGCAGTTTGCGCAATCCTATGAACCTTGTCAAAAGATAGCAAATCTCCACCACCTGCCACCGGAAAGGCTCACTTCAATCAGCACTCCTTACCCTTTTGCCATCTGGGGGCTAGAGCTTATTGGGCCACTTCCCACTACTTTTGGTCAAGCTAAGCATGTTGTAGTAGCAATAGACTACTTTACTCGGTGGGTGGAAACAAAGTCCCTAACCCAGATAACTAAGGCAAACACCATGAGTTTTGTCAAAGAAAACATTGTCTGCTGGTTCAGTACCCTGATGGCCATAATAACCGATCTGGGTAAACAGTTTGACAATGCAAAATTCAGAGAATTTTGTGAAGAGCGGGGTATTAACCTCCATTTTGCATCAGTGGCTCATCCTCAAACTAATGGGTTGGTGGAGGCTACCAACAAGACCATCAAGAAGCTCCTAAAGAAGAAGCTCCAACAGAAGAAAGGGAAGTGGGCTGAAGAACTCCTAAATGTGTTATGGGCATATCGAATTACAAAGAGGACTGCAACTGGGGAAACCCCCTACTCACTGGCTTTTGGAACAGAAGTAGTCTTGCTCATCGAACATAGGCTGACATCTTTCAGGGTCCAACACTTTGAACTAGAAGACAATGAAGCAACGTTAAGAGCCAGTCTAGACCTCCTCGAGGAGAGCAGGATAGGGTTGCAGAACGGGTAGCAGCCTACTAGAGCAAGATAGCCCGATGTTTTAATAGAAAGGTCAGGACTCGAAACTTTAAAGAATGGGACTTGGTCCTTAGGAAGGTAACTCAGAACACCCGGAAAAGGTCTGACGGGGTACTAGCTCCCAACTGGGAAAGTCCTTACTTGATAAAAATGGTGGTTCAAAGGGGGGCTTACAAACTAGAAGACATAGATTGTTACCCGGTAGACCACACCTGGAATGCCGATCACCTCAAAAGGTTTTACCCTTAGAGTTTGAAGGAAGATTTATTTTGGTTGGTATGTCTCTAAATATGTACCCTGAATTTGCTTCGTATCGTTCATTGAGAAATTGAATAAAAGTCAGTTTTTTCCTCCTACATGATTCTCCTGAGTTCGCCTTGCAAATTTTGCCATGATTGATCACCTTAAGACTAGGAAAAGCCATATGGCACTTATGCTGCCTTGGTCGGGGAATACCCTCCTCTATAAAAGATCTGGTGCATAAATGCGTAAGTGGCGTAGTCGCCTACCCGACTAAGGATCCAGATTCGTGGCCCTAGCAACCCACTGCATCCTTAAGACCAAGAGAACCTGTACGAACCTCCTGAAGCCTCGGACGGGGAATACCCCTCTCTAGGAGAACTTGGTGTTAAAGTGGCCTTTGTTGCCTACCAAGACAGATCGCCAAAGGATTAGGATACCTTATCAGGATACCTGGTACCTTACTTCGCCATGCATACATATGAAAAATTGTCATGATAGGATTAAGCTGGGTTACCTGTCAAGATTGGTTCAAAACCAGGATTCCCTATGCAGTGATTATCAAGTATCTAGGTTCATGATAAGCTGACTAGAATACTTAAGGAGCCTTAGCCTCCTACTAGGATCTACTTGCTCTAGCCAGGATCACTGTTAGGTTTTTGATTTGTGTTGGCATATATTCCATATCAAAACGTGTTTCTTTTGTAATGTTTAGTGGTTCTAAATTTGAAGATTCAAGAAGACAAAGAAAGTCTTGGCCACAATTCATGCAAGATGCCAGCTTCAAAGAGATATGTGCTTCATCGATCTACAAAGGTATATATAAGACCTCATATCTCTTACAAGGCTAGGCACACACACACATGGCATCCTTGTGTGTTCCTTCATGGTTAAACATCATTTATATATCACTTTCACACACTTGATAATATATGCTCATGCATTTATACTATCTTAACGAACTTTGCTTATTGCATGTTCTAGGACTATGGCTAGGAAATAGCATATATGTGTGTCTTTGTGTTTGTATGTTTCCGTATTTTTGTATTTGGACTTGAATATGTTCTATTATGATTCCTTATTGAGTTTCGATCATTTCAATTACTCATTCACTTAGTTTCGAGTCCAAACGATGTAGCTACGCTACTTTTCGTTCTCATTCGATGAGTTGACTTCATCATTGTTTTCCGAGATGATTTCTCAACCATTTTTCAAAGTTTCATAATCGTTTTCGTGCGTGAGGGAGTCACGATTCATAATCCAAAAACGAATTTGAAATCAGAGTTCGGATGCCCAAGATACGGCTGAAGAACGTGAGGGAGCGTGCGAGAGGCAAGCATGGCCAAAGGCCATGCATTGCCCAAGCCGTGTGGGAGCCGTGGGACCCACGGCCAGAGGACCTCTCTGGTCCCGTGTGTCCCACGCTCCCCCCACGGGCCTGGGTGACGTGGCCTCTTGTGATTGGCCAAAAATCCTCTTCTCTCTCCTTCCTTTTAAATTCTCAAATTCCCTCCATTTCATTTTCAATATGAAAAAGTTGCAATTCCCGTCAGTTTTTTTCTCTCCAATTTTCTCACCTTCCAAACACCATAACTTCCTCATACGAAGTCGGAATTGAGTGATTGAAGTTGGAGATTGTTCGTAATCGAGTCCTCTACCTTTTCAAGTGGTTTGGCAGCTGTTTGATCGATTTTTCTGGTGGTTCTACACAGAAAACCGAACCAGCTCGTGAATCCAAGGTATTGGTCATATCTTTGGGATTTCTTCTTTTATAACCTTCAATTTGCTTGGGGTTTCTTCTTCTATATATACTTATATGTTTGGTGAATGCTATTGAGAAAGATAGCTTCACAATCAATCCTAATCAAAAGTCTATTTAGAGACATTTGTGAACTAATTTCCATGATTCTAGGTTTTTCACATGATTGTGAGTTGTATTGTGATTAGGTTGATATCTTAGGTTGTTTGTGACTTGATTGAATCAATTTTGTGATAAATGACCTTCAGATTTGTTTTGATCCTTTGATTGATGAAATCTAGGATTATTGTATTTGTATGTGTTTTAGAGCTATCTAGGATTTAATTGATTTACATCTTAAATCCTTGCTCTATATTTTTGGCTAGAATATTGATTGATTTGATCTCACGTCTCTAGCATTTTATTTTATGTTTATAGCATCTTGAACTTGTACTTCATGAATATATTTTGTTCAAGTGTTGTATGTGTGAATGAGACTTTGAGCTTTATGTGTTTGGTGTTTACACATGCTCTAGGTTTTATTCTTGTATTTTGCATATAGACTTTTATTACTTGTGATATCACATGTTTAGGTCTATTTGTACCATGGAATGTATTGATCACATGTTCTATGTTGAATTGATTGTTTGCATCATTTGCATTCACATGATCACACTAGGAAGTTCTTGTAAAAGGCATGAAGTCTTGGTTAGAGTTGGGATGACTCGGATAGGCAAGCAAGAAGATTTGTCTAGAGTCGGGATGACTCAGATAGGCAAGCAAGAAGTCATGGCTAGAGTCGGGAGGACTCAGATAGTCATGCATGGGAGGCTCCCTAGAGGCATAAGTGTCTTAGATAGAGAGTTGGCTATTATATTGGTAGGCCTAGGCGTATGGTTAGACATAGACTCCAAAAGAGCGGGATACACGGGAAGTGTATGCACTCTTGAGGAATTTCTAATCTTCCATCGATGTTGGTTGTGTGTTGTCCAATATATGGTGGTTCCGCATCATTGAGGGATTTCATACTTTCCAATAGGGTTGGGTAGACTTAGACTCTACTAGGTTGGGTGAGCTAAAGAGTAGTCACTTTGTGGATTCTCTATTTTTATCATCCAATATATATAGTACCCAATGGTTGTAGTTCAACCCGTGGATGTTTCCTCCTTGGAGGTTTTACCACGTAAAAAATCTCTTGTGTTAATTCTTCATATCTTTATCTTTATATTTTATTTGTGTATGTTATTATCTTGTTTCATATTATTCACTTGTGATGTATAGTGAAGCAAGTATTTGTAAAGTGTGATTTGTGGATTCATTCCTTGCTCATTTTTGTATATATGATTCTTTTGTATATTGTAATTTTTGTATAGTGATATTTGATCACTCTTGTAACTCATTGAACATCTATTGAAATACAAGTATTCTTTATTGTTGTGTTTATTTGTTCTTATACCTCATACAACTAGGTGATAGACATAGACCTTGTTTACATGATTACATCCTCATATTGTTTATGTATGTCTTTCTTGGTTTATTTTGTTATGTGTAAGGTTACCTTGAGGGACAAACGAAAGTTTGTTCAAGGGATTGAAAAAAGGTGTAAAAACCTATTCATCCCCGTCTAGGTATGCCTTAAGCAATTTAACTACATTTGTATACTTTCAATCACTCCATACTTGGTTAAAGTTACTTGATCAATATTCCTTGCAAAATTTCTATTGAAACCTACAAGGGGACTATCGTCCAAAGATGTCTTCAGAGATGGTTTAAGTTTGGGTTCCTCTATGGCCATGTGAACAAACATGAAGCTAAGTACTGACAGCATCCTAAGTAAGTTTTATTTGGGTTATAGACAAGCATGCATGTATCAGATTCTACCAGGGTATATTGTAAGCAAGTAAGACAATATAGTTGCAAAAAATAGAGAGACTTTTCATTTGATCAACCAGGGTGCCTAACCCCCATTTCCGAGCTACAAAAATGGTATGTAAAAATAAAAATATGATAAAGTCATAGGTCATGCATCCTGCTTTCCCCCTGCTTCTTCCTCATGGCTGGCTGCACCCTGGCTTGACTTCTGCATTAGCCTGGACTTCCCCAGCTCCTGCCATCCTGGCTTTAGCAGGGACATTTGCTTCATCCAATGATACAACCTCGGTAGGATGCACAGAATCCTGCACTTGATTATCTTAAGAAGCAGGAAGATCCTATGCCCCACTCTCGGTTGTTTCTACCAAGTCAACAGCAGGCAAACTAGATCCTTGATGTGGAGGAGGATCTGGGACGGTGGTGGCTTGAGAAGGACCCGCCTGGTTTGGATCAACATCTGAAAGTTGGGCAACTTTGGCCATGATTTGATCCTGGTCCCAGTTGAAGGCAGCCTGTAGGTCAAAGGGAGGAGGAAGAGCCTTGGTGACCTCGTACGAGGCAGTGAAGTATCCATCGATGAAAGAGGAGTCCGCCCTGGCCTCTAAGATGCTCATTGAACCCCGTAAAAACCGATTCTCATCCAGAAACATGGCTTTCTCCACCTTCACAGTCTCTCTCTCAGCACGGCGGTGTGTTGACTTGATCGTTTATATGTCATAAGCATGCCTTATCTGCTCCAGCTCCACTAATGCCTCCTGCCTACCGGATTTAGCTTCAGTTGTAGACTGAACCAAAGAGGTCACATTTTGCTCGGCTCGATCCAAATCTTCCTTGGCCTCCTTTAGCTTAACCTGAAGTGCGAGATTGGCCTTCTTCAAAGTTATAACCTGCTGCCCTATGACCAAAGCAAATTTAAAGCCCTACAAAGAAAGACAATAGTAAGTACCTTCTAAATTATACCAAGCAAGCTGGGAGATCAAGGTTTATACCTCAGCAAGCAGGGAAGCTCCCTTGGTAACCAGGATGTCTGTAGGTAAGGAAGACATTGACTACAAGCCTCCCCTAGGACAAGCAGTAATGAACTTGGATACAATATCTTCTTAGCTATAATCCCACGACCCCGATCTAGAGGGAAGATTAGTAGGAAGAGCGGCCATAGTAGCAGCACTTTTCTCTTTCTCTACCTTAGCTGGGTGCCTGGCAGATACTGTTGGAGGAGGAGGAGGAGAAGTCACTGCAGCAGGCTTGGGAGCAGCAACACTGGGAGCCTGCCTCTGGGTTTGGACTGGTGAACCCCGAGCCTTGGCAGCCAATGCCAGCATCTCACCCAGGGTCAGGCGTGCTGGAATCTGAGTGGGAAGAGTGGCAGGAAAGTGTGGAGGCAACCCCGCAGGAGCTGGATGAGGGGTTGATATTGGCAATCTGGACCCGGATGCAGCGTTAGCACCAGAAAAAGGAGAATGAACATGAGAATTGGCTGGAAGAGGATATGAGAATCCCGATCTTGAGGAAGAAAAAGGTAGGAGAGAAGTAGTAAAAACTGCCAGAAGAAGGGTCAGCACCAAGTATATATATATATATAAAAAAAACAAGAAGAAATTCAGAATCACATATCTAGATGAGCTATGGAGATCCTGAGATACCGGTCCAATCTATCTCCTTCAAAGGTATCATTGGAGGGGTACTTCATATTCAAGTAATTCCTCTCCTAGATCCTCCTAGGGACGCCAATAGATTCTGCAGAGATATTCCCCTTGTCCCACTTATCCCTCTTGGTGAACTGGGTAGGGACCGGATACTCAGTTCCCCCGCTATGCACTGAGTGGCCCCAATCTCCTTCTACCATGACCCATTCATCCTTCCAGGTCTGGTTGTACTTCACGTTTGCCCCGGGTATGATGAACTTCATCTTATTGTATGCTCTTAGGTAAAATTGGCCCATAGGTACCAAGTTTGCTACTTGGAAGATGTAGCGGAGCTCGTCAAAACCAGGTTCCCTCGCCACGTTGTCCTTCTCGCACTACTCTTTCCAGAGCACCAGGAACCCTGTCAAGTGTTTTCAGAACCCCCGCGAGATTTGTAGGGAGGCCAGCTCTAGAGCAACAAGTGCCTTGCGTAGGGTAGGATGAAGATGAAGCATGACCCCGCACTCGAAGGCAACTATATGAATGAGTAGGCGGCCTTGAGGAGGGGTGTACACATCGTAACCCCAATGCGGGAGAGACAGGGTGATCATATCGAGGATCCTATAATCCCTTGATACTCGCTTTTTCCGTCATTAAGAAATCGCAAGGATCAAAAGATTATTTCATTTAAAAAGGGGTTTCCTACACAATGTGCTCTAAACTAGTAAAAGACTAGTAAAGCAGCAAGCAAGGGTATCGTTCCGCAAGGAGGTGTGATTCGTCAACCATTTCAAGTTCTAGAGTTTATTGTAAGCATGTAAATAGAATGCGGAAAGGTGAGAATGGTGTGTGTGAAATGTATATACAATGCAGTGTGTGTGTGTGTATGTGTATGTGTGTGTGTGTGTGTAGAGAGAATGAAAATGAAAATAAATAAAAACAAAAAGAATATGGAAGGGTGAGAATGGTGTTTAAAGTGATAAATAAAATGGTGGATAGAAGAGATGCATAAAAATGGTTACATAAGGTTCAACAAGTTCACTATACATAAGTGCACAAATAGTTGGTTGTTAGATATTAAGGACATCCAATTTTAGTTAAAGGTTCGTTCTTGCCTCAATCCGGTTTAAACCTATTCATAGAGCTAACGGTTGAAGAGTGTGTTGAAAACCTCTCAAACACAAAACCACAACCAACATATGTGAACCGATTCTACAAACAAAACAACATTGAGCCCCAATGATAGCTTCGTAATGTAAAATGACAACGTGAAAGTCTAATGAATGTGGAAAGAGTGATTGTATCTCCGACCATAACTCACCTAGAGCCCCTAGAATGATAAATAGCCAAAGACCAATAATTGTAACTCTAACTATGACTCACCTAGAGCTCCTAGAGTGAGAAATAGCTAAAGTCCAATTGTTAACAAGAACAATGAACCAAACCCTTCTAATATGACAATTAATAGGTTCACCCACTCTTTCTAGCTAATTAGCCAAGACTATGCCCGGAGAGCCCCCCCAAAAGGCATAATCCTAACTCTAATTCACTCAAACCCATCCATACAAGTTAATTTTGACCTTCCATCAACATATAAACACAAATGGGATATTTGATTACAACTACTCTTAAATTACATTAATCTACTCCTAATCCCATCCATGAATACATATTAATTTCCAATCTCCATACACAAGCATTTCAAGATAGAGATATATTCAATAAAAGCAAGCATGAGTCAAAATACAAATTAGATATAAAAACAACCATCACATATATTGAGCACAAAATAGGTTTACAAATATTCCCAAGTGAGGATTACACATCTAAGAAAACAAGAAATACAAAGAGATGAGTATATAGAATACAACCCTTGAAGAAAACCTTCTCCAAAAGCTCATTCCTTTGTTTAGCTCGAAATTGGACAAAGCCCACCCCTTTCTCCTTGCAATCTACTCCTAGATGGATATATGATGGGTAGAAGATGAAGTGAGGAGCATCCATGGAGGAAAAACCTCCATGGATGCTCTTGGAAGCTTCTCTCTCTCTTTTGGTGCGGAAGAAGATGAAGATGAAGAAGAAGAAGTGTGTGGTGTGGATTCTGTTGGGAGAGAAGAGAATAAGGTGTTTATATAGTGTGGGGAGGTTAGGGCTGAAGGTTGGGGTGAAAGGACGAAACTGTCCTTGAAATTCACCCAAAAAACAACATTCTAGAGTGATTCAGCGGTTTGGTTCGACGGCTTGGCTGCCATTTGAAGTAGCTGTTTAGACCTGACAGCAGTTCAACATTTCAGCATCGCGCACAGTTACGGAAATGGGCATAACTTCCTGCAGAAAGCTCAGAATCGCAATCCGTAAAATGTTCTTTAAACTAGACTTCTGGGGCTTTCCGAATATATAAATATATCAATGTGGTTCGATCTAAGAAGGAAGATATGATCCCCGCAATTTGACCATTTTGCATGAGCATATATAATTTCTTCCGTTTTTGCTCATTTTGCCTCCAAAACTAATATTTAAGCTCAAAACCTTATTGTAGGGAATATGCACCTACATAAGGCTCAAACAAAACATTATATACAAAAATAAGCTCGAAAATGAGACAAACGATCGGAAATGGGGGACCTCAAATAGGTAAAAAATAGTCCGATCATCCTTCTTCAAGCGTGCCAGGGTATCAACTGTGCAAACAGAATCCGGGATAATTTGGCCATCATGGAAGGAGGACAGAGTACCAATAAGGACCCCCGTAGATTCGACAGTTGGAATATCATCCTCCTCATCTTCGACATCCTCATCGTCCTCTTCATCGACGATTTCGACCGGGTCTTCGGGTTTGCTGTGAAGCCCGCTCCGAGTCTGGGATTTCTTGTGGAATGGCAGGGCTGAGATGGGAGGCTGCCACCAACTAAATCGTCTTCTTCGCAGCCTCGTTTCTTCCCCCTCGTCGATTGGGAACTTTCCCCTGAATCAACCTTCTCCATATTAAGGAGGTCATCAAGGCTGTCATGAGGGTTTGGAGAAGTTGGGCGAGGGTTTGGCAAAGTTGGATGAGGGTCTTGTGAAGTTGTAGGAAGGTCTGATGGAGTCGTCATTGTTGAAAGAAGAAGGAAAAAAAGAAGAAGAAGGAAGTTTGGGAGGTTGCTGGTAAGAAGAAAGAGCGAGAAAGCTAGGGTTTTTGCTTTTGAATTTCGAAATCGATGTGAAAGAAGAAAGAAGGAAGAAGGTTGGATTATTTATAGAGGAAGGTAGGCGGTTACCTGAATAAGCAAGGAAACCGAAATTGATGATCGGAAACGTGTAGGAGACGGTTTAGAGAAAATCGAGCCAAAAAACGGTCCATTCAAATAAGCGGACCAATCAGGGCTTAACATGTGGATTGCTCATTTATTATGAGCATGCTGAAAGAGGATTTCCTCTAAGACAGTGGAAACCAGCTAGGATGCGGAAAATCCTTCATGTGTCCTGGTATCCTGACTCCAACCCCAGCAAGGTACTGGTGTTCAAGTCAGGGGGGACTTCTGTTAACCGCTAAAAATGGCAGGGGATCAAAGAAGAATTTTCCATCAACATAGAAGAAATAATTAAGATAGAATGGCATCATAGAAGAACATCCCGGTACCCCGCCGCTAAATTGACCATGTTGGCGTTATACTAATCCGGATCAAAATCAAGGGCTCTTAGACTCCCGGGTACCAGGAAACACAGAAGCCAAGTTCCTAAGGACTCCACTACTATAAAATCCTGGTATCCCGATACCCCGATACTCTGGTACCATAACCCAGTAGGAGGTGGGATACTTATGCACCCCGATCCCTCTTAGAGCCGGTCAACCAAGCAGTAAGTAGCAGATTAGCAGACTACCAAGTATCAAGGTAAAAGCGGGTATCCAAGATCAAGCTACTAAGAAGGACAGTGAAACGACAATGTTTTTAATAACAAGGAAATTGATTCATTCCCACCACTCAAGAGTTTTATTTGAAAGCAAAGTCAACTCTATCTAATTTCGCCAAATAAGGGATCGCTTGATTCCTAGAATCAATCCTACTATCTTCTCGCCTATCACCATGGAACGTCCCGAAAATCTCTAGGTCACCAGACCAAATTTAGAGGAGTGCTCAGCAAGCATTGTGAAGTATATATACAACATATTACCATACAGAGGAGGGACCGCAACTAGAGTCCAAAAACCCTACAGTTTACTTTGCCACTTATTGATATGTACAAGAGCTCCATCGCCAACTGAGTTTTAGCCTTTCTACCATAGCCACTAAAAACCCCCTATTGTACTCTTACTATGTGTTCATTCTCAATAAAAAAACATATTGTATGTGATCTTATTGTCATATTGTTTTTAATCCATCTTCATCGTTATATTTGATTTGCTTTACTGAGAATCCATAGGTATCGAACTACTTGATATCTCTCTGACTGTGATCTACCCTGATTTCAGTCATAGAAATTGTTAATTGGAAATTCACCCCCAGTGACAATTTTTGGTTAACAGCTCCTTTCGTTCTTCTCCTTGCATACCCCTCGCGTTCTTCGACTGTCCTTTGGCCTCCAAACTAGGATTTAGAATATGTTTTCGGATTACGAACTGTAACTCACTTACACATAAGGAAGACTATGAAACTTTGATAATTAGATGTGAACTCGACTCGATATACGAAGACGAAAACAATGCATTGTAAAGGAACGTAAAGTTTTGTAACTTCCTAGTTTGAACTCGAAATCTAATGAGTGAGTATCTGAAACGACTGGAAATCAAAAAGGGATTATTTAAAAACATATTCAAGTCTAAATCACTTACACACAAACAAATAAACACAAGATCACACAAGTATGCAATTTCCTAGACATAGTCCTAGTACATGCATTTCTACAATGTATGGCAATATGAGATCGATGCATGAGCATACTAAAATATGTGAATGTGTTATACTAATTTGGCGCTATAATGCAGGGACACTTATGAATGAATTGTGTGTGTGTGCGCCTAAGCCTTGTAAGAGGAAAGAGGTCTTATTACCTTTGTAGTCAATAACACTTTCCTCACATAAAGGCTTCACTTTGCTTGAATCGTTGTTCATCTTCTTTAAAGCTTGATAAACCGAATCCTAAACATCTAAACAATACAAAGGAAACAACGTTTTGATATAGAATAATGTTAACTAGACTTAAAATCCTAACAATCTCTCCCTTTGGCAAATTCTATGTAAAAACACCTATACAAAATTCTAAACATTACAAATGAAGATTGGTCACAAAAACTTGCCCTCACATTACAATGAGATATCATCCTAGACTAATCTTCAACAAGTCTTGAAGTTCTTCAAATGAGCATCTCTTGATATCACCTAAAAATGGGCTTGAAAGCATAAGAATATACAAGAGACCATATGGCAAATATATACTCAACAAGAATATGACATTTAAGTTCAAATGGAATATAGCAATTAAGTACAAAGAGTACATGTATTCTCCCCCTCAATACATGCATACTTACAAAATATCCCAAACCATTTCAAATAGCTTAATCAAGTTATTACATGCCATAAGAAGTTCAATACTTGACAAATACACAAAGAAGATATGCTAAAACAATATCATATTTCTCCCCATTTTTGACATAAAATGAAGCCAAAAGAAAAAGAGAGAAAAGATACCTTGATACCACATAAGCTTTGCTAGCAACTTGTGCCACCAAAGAACGTTGAATTTTGTTGACTGTGAACGCCAGGTACTGCTATTTGAATTTTGTTGACGCCAGGAATTATTTGACTTGCTTGTTAGATTTGTGGTTGGCTGGTAGTGATGTTGAGGCTTTCTTATTGTTGAGGCCAGAGGCTTTGAAAGTCAAGAGCTTCTCATGTAGTTCATCAAACGTGATGAGAGTGTCACGGGCTTGAACCGCATGAACCAGTTCCTTGTAATCATCATCCAATTCGTCTAGAATCCTCTCCGTAAGATCTTCATCATCTACCGGAGCCCCAAGCAAGGCAAGTTCATCTGCACAAGCCTTTACAGAGTGAAGAAAGTCAGTTATGTTTTGTGTACATTTGGTGGAATTTTTGGGAAGAGATTTGATTTGTTTGATACGTCCACGAGACGGTTTGGCATACATATTGGCAAGTATATTCCATGCCTCCATCAATGTCTTGGCTCTGGCAACAAAAGAGACAATTGTGGGAAAGAGAGAGCCAATCAATGCATTAAGAATGAGTTGATCTTGACAAAACCAAATACTGTAAGCAGGATTCGGAGAGGTGACGTTATTGACTGTTAGAGTGCTTGGTGGACAGGGTTTCGAGCCATCTATATAGCCAACAAGATCATATCCAAAGAAAAGAGTTTGGAACTGAAGTTTCCAGGACATGTAGTTGGTGGTACTGAGTTTGACTGGAGCTTGAGCAGAAATATTGATGGTGATCAGGTGAAACTCATTGGAGCGAAGGGCCGTAGAGCTGACAGGCGTGACATTAATAATAGTTGGAGCAAGCGTGGGAGAGCTGGTGTTAGGGTTTGGTTCGGTGGACAAGGTTGAGAGTGGGCTGGCGTCTATGTCTATTACTGTGGCGTTTGGATCTGGTATGGTAGTCATGGTGGTCGTGTATTAGATGTGAAAAAGGAAGAAAATTTTAAGAGAATCGGAAGCTCTGATACCATATAGAAGTGGAGATATTTTTGGTGAATAATTTCACTGACCCTTTCATTAATCATAGAGTAAATATACAGTACAGCTTTTAGAGAGCAACTAAACTACCTACAGAGATAGGATATCTCATGAGATAAGAATACAATTTAAATTACAACATCAGAAGATAAATATAGAGATAATTACAGTGGATTACAGAGGATAAATACAACAAGAGAACATGTCATCCAATAAATGCAAGCTCTCATTTTTCAAACTCAAGTGTGGGCACCGCCCATCAGAAAATGTTTTTGCATTATGAATGATTATCCATTATTGACTTAGGTGGTGCATTGCTCCCTCTCTCGCGCCCTTGCTAGATATACATAACACACAAGATAGCTCTCTCTCTTACGCTCTCTCTCTTAACATCAAGACAAGCCCAAAAAGAGTTTTGGGAGATTGGTTTTGATCAACAAAACAGATGAAAGAATAACAATAAGGGTTCTTGTTATTTTTCTTACACGAGAGAGAGAGAGGAACAAAGAAAGGTTTTTTGGTTTTCATTTATAAGAGAGAAATACACATCTCCAAGAAGAGTTTTTTTTTTTTTTTTTTTTTTGTTCTTGTTATTTTTCCTAAGATTGTGAGAGGAAAAAATATGAAGAAGAGTTCTTTGTTTTTCTCACAAGAGATCACACAAAAGAGAAAAGTTCTTGTTTTGTTTTTTGCTTTCTTACACAAGAGAGACAATGGGTGGAAAAACATGAAGAAAAATTCTTTATTTTTCCTTACAAGATAGCACACAAAGAAACAATAACAAGAAGAGTTCTTGCTATTGTTTACATGAGAGAGAAGGTGAGTGGAAAAACATGAAGAAGAGTTCTATGTTTCTTCTCACAAGTGAGCACACATGAAGAAGAGTTCTTGATTCATTTTTTTTTTTTTTAACATTTTTTTTTTAAATACTAAGCCTCCAAAAAATATTGTGAGAGTGTCTCTCAATATTTGTGTTGTTGTCTCATGTGATGAGTACACAATAAAAACAAAAATTCGAGAGTCAAATTTTTCTGCTTAATACCGAGATGCCCACCCGTCGGTTCTTTTGTGTTGGAGATTCGGTGTGGAAGAACTTGGTTCGAGGGAATCACAAGGATTCTACGGTGGAAGAAATCAGTTCGAGGGAATCACAAAAATTCTACAAGGGTAACTATTTCTTTCCATATTATAGTTAATATTAGAATCAATATAATCACAATGATCTGGCTAATTTTTTTTTTTTTTATTATGAAAATTTTAAAAACCACCACCGGCCTTCCATTGTGTGGATACCGATTCCGGTTCCCAGAACCAATAGCCTATGCCTTGTAAGAGGAATGTGGTCAATTATACCTTTAATGAGCAATGTAGCTTATTCCCCTTTTCAAGACACCATCTTGCAAGAACTGTAGCCGAGTCTTTCTTTGAAGCTTTGAATCATCGTTTCTAAGACCACTTATCAATACAAGAGAAGCAATGTTTCGATATGGAATACATGCCAACAAAAACCAAAAACCTAACACATTACCTCCCTCCCAAATAGCTAACATGTGTCCCAAGGTTAACTCTCATTTCTACACTACCATTTTTACCCCTCTATTTGTAAAAGTAACAAAAACAAAAAAACAAAAAAAAAAAAGGACACCATCAGTATCAGAAGACAAAAAGACGTCTTCTTCTTCTTTGTTGTCTCAATCCTCTTCGTCTCAGTCTCCTCCTTTTCAATTTCGTCTCCTAAAATCACCCACTGGGTTCTTTTCTTCTTGTTCCCTTCTTGTTCTTCATCATCATTGGGTTTGGATCAAGTGTCGATTACGGGTTCGCTATAGACGCTGTAGACGATATCGAAGAGGAAGAGTCCGGGCAACGATGAGCTTTGTTGGCATGGCGATGACGCCGAGAGAGACGAGAAGAGAAGAGCTTGAAGATGAGAGAGAATGGTCATACTCTGTTTATTATCGATTTTCATTGAGACGCTACAGCTAATGTTTAAATTTTTTGATCTTTCTACAAATTCTATGAAATAAAAAAGTTAGCTTTTATTAATTTAATTGATCGATTTTCATTAGTTTTTTGATTTGATTTGTGAAGTTACTATGCTTTAATTAATTTAATTTTTTATTGAGTGGAAAATATGCTTTAGATTATTTTTTTTAAGATATGCAAATATGGAGGTTAAATGACAAGTTATAAATCCCAGAAGTTGTAGTATCCCATGGTATTTAATTAACAATTGTGGGAACTACTTTTGCAGCCAGCTGAATTAAAAATGTGCTCTTTTCCTTCGGTGCATTCACAGTATTTTCAGCCAATTGAACCATGGCTCGATTTTTTCTTTGCACTGTGGGGCAGTCATATAACTAGTCCTTTGCTATAGAGAGGATATGGCCTATTGTTTATGCTTGATTAAGTGCACTGGAACAAGTACAAACAAATATATACATAAAAAACCAAGAGTATTATATACCTGATTAACTATACAATTGGACAAAAGTAGAAATAGTTTGGATGAAGCTCGGCATCAGAATTTGCTTCAACAATAGCATGTTGACTTATGTTCATTACAGAGTTTGAAACAAACAAAAACTCAGACTTTTCTTTTTGAGACAACGAAGAAGAAGAAGACATCTTTTTGTTACTTTTACAAACCGAGGGGTAAAAACGATAGTGTAGAAATAAGAGTTAAAGTTGTTAACCTTGGTTTAAGTTTGGGACACATGTCAGCTATTTGGGAGGGGGGTAATGCTCACCCCCTTTTGAGGGGGGTGAGCAAAAATGAACTCTTTTATTTTATCCACTACTTTCTAGTTTTAATGTAAAGGCCCAACCCAAATACAATACGACCTAATCCAACCCGATATTCTAATGTTACTATTTTAGGTTTTCTACTTTTCTAACAGCCAACTAGCCACCAACTAGCTATCTTGTGAGCCGTTGGCATCGACCATCTTCTATTCCTCTTCATCTAGTTTACTTTTCTGATAGCCAACTACTTTTCTGATTTACTCGGTATGTAACTATGTATTCTATTTTTAATTAATCTCAATTATTTCTATGTTTGAGTTATTCTACTTGTTTTGTTGTTTATATTATTTCTATGTTTATATTATTTCTATGTTTGTTACTTTGTTTGTATAATTTTTTATGAACTATGTATTATTTTTAATGATAATATATATTATATAATTTATTATGTATATTAGTATGTGCTTGCAGCCTTCTCCTTGTTTTGTTTCGTCTCTTTAAGCCTTGCATCAGTCAATAATATTTAATAGCAACGAGAATCCTGACTTAAAAAGCTATAGATAAACCTTATTAAATAGTCATTATTTATTATGTTTTTTTATCAGAAAACTAAAGTGTATAAAAGGGAAAAAATTAAGATATAGGAGAGATTGAACACATTCACTTATTGACCTTAGCATATTTCTGCATGTGAGCTTTCACCCTGTAGTTAATTTGCAAAAAGCAACTTAATGTATGAGTTAAAGATTCTTGACGCATCATACACTCCGGTATTGAAACTCCTATTTTATTAACTTTTGTTGTGCAAATGCCTCTTCTATCTATGAAATGACAATAATTTTATATTAAAACGAATAAGTTTTTATCTCCTGTTAATTTTAATCTTTTTATTTGAAAATTTATAGGTCTTTTTCTTTGATTTCCCTTTTTGCCATGTATTATTATTATTTTTTTAAAGCCAAATATTAATTTTAGTGAATGTACACAAACGAAGTTAAATTGCTTAAAGCATACCTAAAGGGGGGGGGGGGGGGGGGGGGGGGGTGAAGAGGTTTTTACACCTTTTTTCAAACCCTTGAACAAACATTCGTTTGTCCCTCAAGGTAGCCTTACACACAACACAATAAGCCAAGGAAGACATACATAGACAATACGATGTTACAATCATAAGAGAAATGTCTAAGTATATCAACAAGTCATGTGAGGTAAAATAGCAAATAAACATAACAACAAAATAAGCTTGTATTTCATAAGATGTTCAATGTGTTACAAGAGTGATCAAAATGTCACTATACAAAAATTACAAAATATAAAAGAATCAAAGATACAAATTGATCTATAGAATGAATATACTAATCACACTATACAAAGACTTGCTTCACAATATATCACATGTGGATATTATGAATCAAGACAATAAAATATACAATTAAAATATAAGAGAAAGAGATAGAAAGAATTAACACAAGAGATTTTTTAACGTGGCAAAACCTCCAAGGAGGAAACATCCACGGGTTGAACTACAACCATTGGGTACTATATTATTGGAAAGCAAACATAGAACATTCACAAAGTGACCAATCTTTAGCTCACCCAACCTAGTGAAGTCTAAGCCTACCCAACCCTATTGGAAAGTGTGAAATCCCTCAATGATGCGGAACCACCATATAGTGGACAACATCGATGGTAGATTAGAAATTCCTCAAGAGTGCATACACCTCCCGTGTACCCCGCTCTATCGGACTCTATGTCTAACCATACGCCTAGGCCTACCAATACAATAGCCAACTCCCTATCCAAGGCACTCTTGCCTCTAGGGAGCCTCCCATGCATGACTATCCGAGTCCTCCCGACTTTAGCCATGACTCCTTGCTTACCTATCCGAGTTATCCTGACTCTAGGCAAGACTTCTTGCTTGGCTATCCGAGTCATCCCGACTCTAACCAAGACTTCATGCCTTTTACAAGGACTTCCTAGTGTGATCATGTGAATGCAAATGATGCAAACATTCAATACAACATAGAACATGTGATCAATACATTCCAAGTCTCATTCACACACAAATAGACCTAAACATGTGATATCACAATTAATCAAGTCTAGATGCAAAAATACATGAATAGAAACCTAAGCATGTGAAACACCTAACACATATACTCAAAGTCTCATTCACACACATAACACTTGAATCACAAAATGTTCATTAAGTACAAATTCAAGATGCTATCAATATACAATTAAAAGCTAGATATATGAGATTAAAATCAATCAATATACTAGACAAAATTATAGAGCAAAGTTTTGAGATTTATATCAATCAAAACCTATATTCTCTAAATCACATACAAATACACAAATCCTAGATTTTAATAATCAAAGGACCAAATCAAATCTCAAAGTCATTTTAACACAAAATTAATTCAATTAAGTATCAAACAACCTAAGATGCCATTCTAATCACAATACAACTCACAAACAAATGTAAAACCTAGAATCATAAAATCTAGTCAACATAAGTCCACAAATTGAGTTTCAATTAGAATGATAATCAAGCTCCCTTTCCAAATAGCTTTTACAAAACAATAACATAGATATAGAAGAAGAAACCCCAAGCAAATGGAAGGTGAAATAACAAGAAATCCCAAAGTTGAGACTCAAACCTCGGATTCTGCAGCTGGTGCGAAATTCAGTGTCCAACCACTTGAAATCATGATCAATCAGCCACCAAACCACTTGGAGATGTTAGAGGACTCAAATACGAACACTCTCCAACTTGAATCACTCAAATCCGACTCCGGATGAGGAAGATATGGTGTTTTGAAGTTTGGAAAAATTGGAGAGAACTCTATGCGGGAAAACTGAAATTTTTTTTCTTGGAAATTCAAAATTGAGAGAGAGAGGGAAGAAATAGGAGGAGAAAGAAGGAGGTTTTCGGCCAACCACGTGGTGACACGTCACCCCCTGGCCGTGGGGGGCGCGTGGCCCACACGGGAGCAGAGGCTGCTCCAGGCCGTGGGGCCCACAGCCTCAACCACGGCCAGCCCTTGTGGCCCACGACCTGGGCTATCCTCTCGCGCGCTCCCTCGGTTCGTCGGCCCGTATCTCGGGCGTCCGAACTCCAAATTCGAATCCGTTTTTGGATTATGAACCATGACTCTCTCACACACGACGATGACTATACAACTTTGAAAAACGGTTGAGAAATCATCTCAGAAATCATCGATGAAGTCAACACAACGTAAGAGAATGTAAAGTGGCATAGTCAACATGTTTGGACTCAAAACCTTATGAATGAGTAACCGAAATGACCGGAACTCAATAAGACATTGAATAAGAACATGTTCAAGTCCTAAACACAAAATACGGAAACATACAAACACAAATACACACACATATGCTAGTTTCCGGACATAGTCCTAGAAAATGCAAAACACAAAGTTTATTAACTAAATGTGAATGCATGAGCATATTTTTCCAAGTGTGTGAAAGTGAAATGTAAATGAAATAAAATCATGAAGGGACACACAAGAATGATATGTGTGAGTGTGTGCCTAGCCTTGTAAGAGATAAGAGGTCTTTGAATACCTTTGTAGACCGATAATGTCCGAAACTCTTAAAAGCCGGCAACTTGAACGAATAATGGTTGAGACGTCCTTCGTCTTCGAAATTCTTCAATTACTAACCACTAAACATTACAAGTTAAACACGTTTTGATATGAAATTAATGCCAACACTAATTATCAACCTAACATTTAGTGAAAATACTTTACCAGTTGGTCCATCAGGCATCACTCACTAGTAACTAATGTACTTTATTTATTTGTTTTTATGTAGATGACTACTCCATTTTATCATCAAAAAAGTGTCACTCCATCAAATACAAGCGAACCACCAACTATCGAAGGTACTTTTACTCATGATTCAATTCCTCCTGATGTTGATATGCTTGATGATGAATCTGAAGACTTAGATAAGAGGGGGAAAGAATTCTTCATGGGCTTGGGATCATTTTATACAATTGAGTAGTGACCCTAAAAAGCCCAAATCAAAATGTCGGCAATGTGGTAAAGAATATGCATGTGGTAAGAAAAAAAATGGAACCTCTAATATGCTGAATCATTTGAGGTATAGGTTATCAAAATTTGTTTTTAAACGGGACTCAAAGCAAAAACAATTAGTTATGCAACCAAAAACAAGTGAAGATGATAGCAAACTCATTGCTACTAGTTATAATGAAGAGAAATGTAGGGAAGCACTTACTAGGTTTGTTTTGCATGATGAGGTTCCTTTTAAAACTGTTGAGGGTAAGGGATTTAAGTACATGCTAGGTGTTTTTGAACCTAGATTTCATGTCCCATGTAGAACTACTATTGCGTGTGATGTTTTGCAAGTTTATGTGGATGAAAAACAAAAGTTGAAGGATTTTTTTGTTAGAAACCAGCAAAGAGTTTGTCTCATGACACATACATGGACATCAATTTAGAATATTAATTATATGTGTCTCACTGCACATTTTGTTGATAGCAATTGGAAATTGCAAAAGAAAATCTTGAATTTTTGTCCAATTGCAAACCATAAAGGGGATACTATTGGCAAGGCATTAGAGACATGTTTAAAATCATAGGGCATAAAGAGGGTTTTTACTGTAATTGTTGATAATGCAAGCTCTAACAATGATGCTTGAAAGTTCTCACGGTGTGTTAAATATTAATCTAGAAGGGGGAAGGGGGAAGGGGGAAGGGGAGGGGGGGTGAACAGATTTTAAGAATTATTACCCAATTTTCGCATACATGTCAATTTTACGAAAATGCCCCTACTAGCCATAATAGTATAACAAGTGTAATATGGCGCGGAATGTAAATAACACTTGATATTTACGTGGAAACCCTCACGGGAAAAACCACGGGCTGTTATGTGCGCCACACACGAACCTCGAATCCACTAATTGAGATGATTACAACCTAATCCCGGTTTAATGATATAATCCCAATCAATAATCATCACAACTACATAATCCCGGTATAAGTGGACCTAGTCCAATTGCTTGCGAATTAAGTAACCTAATCCCGGTCACAACACAAGACTTAATTCTCTAAGAAGAGATAATACAACCTAAGTGAATATGTGAAATATCCAAAATGCAATTTAGAGCTAGGTTACTCTATATGCTTATCTAGGATAATGATTTTGCAATTAATTCAATCCTAGTTATTAAAAGCTAGATGACATGTCAAATAGCTTAGCTAAACATAGATTATGAAAACCTAGATAGCTATCCAAATACAACACTCAATCATGTCAACACAACAATCTCTATTTTGTATCTAGAATATAATCTAAGAAGATACAAATAATATAAGAGATGTCAATGATAAATAAAACACTAATTATATATGATAATCGTGAAGAACTTACCAAAGAATATGTGTTGACCAAAACCCATGCAAGTAAGCATCCTAACTATGCTAGAAAATGCTAGATGATATTTTGAAGCATATGAGAATGGTTTTTGAGTGTCAAAAATGTGTTCTTGATTTGATTTTCTCTCAAATGTCTCTCTTTGAAGTTTAGGGTTCTTGGAGTTAAAGAACATAATTTAGAAAATGAGAAAGTATGATATTTATAGACATCAAGAACAGGGCATGTGAAAAGACAAGTTTGCCCTCGAAAACGCACAATCGGCGGTTTCAATCGGCTACTAGGCCACCGTTCACAACCGCTGAATGGCTCCCGAGAAAGGCAGGGGAACAACGACGGTTTCAATCGACGGTTTTGAAACCGCTGAACCAACCGTAGAATCAAACCCGAGATAAAAATCAATCAGGTATGAAACGGCGGTTTCGGTCGGTGGCCAGGCTAACGATTCACCAAAAATGGTGAAACTAAAGGAGATGCCAAGGGCATTCTCCGTAGGCGGTCTTCGCGCTAAACCAAGCACACATTTGTGCAAGCGCAGACGTTTCCTAACATATTCGGGAAACGAATTACAAGACACAAAAACACACAACAAGATATATCAATCAAAGTGCTAGTGTGTAAAGTGACATGTGAAGAGTATACACACAAATGCAAGTATGCCAAATGTGTGTGTGTGTAATCTAAATCTCTTCAAAGACAACTAAGCACTAGAGATTATACCTTTGGCTTGCTTGTCCCTTGAGGTCTTGAAAGGGCCTTTGAGTATGAATCTCAATCACTTAAACTACCCTTACAAACAAACCCCAATATGTGGTTTGTCCACGAAATAAGTCAATCAATAAAATGAGAATCCTTACAACCGTTGAGGGGGAGCATTGCATACACATACATTGCATGATGTTGTGCCTAAATTCTTTAAATGCAAATGCTTGTTTTATTCTCACTTAATCATCTCACATACTCTTGCGTTGCAATTTAGCTTTTGGTATTCTAATTGGCTTTTTTTGTTGTTGTCATTTTGAATTCTAAGGGTTATTGTGCTTATCAGGATTATATACCAAAAGTGTTTGATAACTTAAGTGCAAATGTGGTAGCTGAGGGCATTACTGTCAACTTGGGTTTAAGACACATCTGGTATGATTAACTCTTGACTCATTTTTAGCTTCATGTTGTTCACTAATAATATCTAATATAATCTTCTTATATAGGTAACTATTTACTCAATTTTGGCAGTTCAATTTCCTCATATATCTGTTTTCTATGGCAGGGCAAGAGGATTACAATAGATTAAGGCCCTTAAGCTACATAAGAGCAGATGTTTTTGTCTTAGCTTTCTCATTAGTTAGTCGAGCAAGCTATGAGAACATTTTTAAAAAGGTTCGTTAACCTAGAATTTGCTTCTTTAAGCAATATAATTGATTGTATGCTTGTATTGCAATTTTCTAAAACATGATTTACCTGTCCAGTGGATCCCTGAACTTCAGCATTACTCTCCTGGAGTACCAGTTGTATTGGTCGAAACCAAATTGGGTAAGTTGACAACCACAAAATCATTAATGTTTCCCATTTATGATTCTTTCTTGTTAGTCCTAAGTCGCTTCTTGTAAGTGGTCCTTTTGGGTCACCGAACGATATCAAATACGTCTTAAAAAATGCAGTATCCTAAGTTCTATCTAAATTTAAGAACATATGCTTACAACACTGCATGACCTCAAGTTTATTTTCTTGTAAATAGATATTATCTCAATTGATATGGTGTTTACAATGGACATGTAAATCTTCGTGAGGATAAGCATTATATGATTGATCATACAGGACTGGTGTCTATGACCACTGCACAAGTGTGTCTTTACTCATTTATTACTTTATTCCTAATGCAGCGTTTCTAACGTCTTAATAGCAATATTTCTTATATAAATGTAGGGAGAGGAACTCCGTAAACAAATTGGTGCTACATATTACATTGAGTACATCTCAAAAACTCAGTAGGTATTCAAAACGTGGCAGATTTAAAAACTAATAACATATGTTGCTCAGTTCCCATGTGAATGCTAGCTAATGAATCAACCTTATCTAGTTATACACTTAAACTACACATGAAAAATGCATTTATATTTGATGTACTGCACTTGTATGCTAAGAGATACAATGGGCTTATATTAATGGTCATTTAACTTTTTCATATGCTTGGTTACTTTTCAAATCTTGTACAATGTTGTGTCTCAAGCTGAAACCATGGCTACTGGAAGATAACAATCTTTATCAACCAAAAAGTCAATACCTAAAGAGACCCTATATATAGTCCCATAACAAGCCCACTACAAATATAAGAAAAACTACAAATACTAATTAATTCCCCTACATCAGTAACAGTGATAGAAACTCAAGGGTGTTGAAGGCTTGCTGAAGTGGCAAGATACAACAAAAATAATTTTAAATCCAAGGTTTGTCCTTGCATTGCTCTTGCTTTCCATACTATGAATTTTGGTGTTGAAGCTTAGTTCTTACCTAATAAATTCACAATTAGGTTTTTGTTACGTGATAAATTATCACCTGATATCCCACTATCTCTAGTTTGGATTTTTAGTTTTTGTTACTCGTCTCATAAATATTCTTGCTGGAAGCTTTCTTTTATAGGTTTTGTAAGGTTCATGATTTGTATTGGCTTGATTCCATTGCAAAATGCTTTATATTTGTATTAGTTGTTGCTTAGGATGTTCTTGGAAGAAAAGAAGCTTAAAAGGTGAAGAGCAACGTCTAGTGCAAATGTCGTCTTCATGAGGTGAAAGCGTCAAAGGTATATCTTGACTTCTATCACACACACACAATTCATACATGTGTGTCCCTGCATCGTAGTTCAAACATTTGGTATAACACATTCACACACTTCTTAGTATGCTCATGCATTGGTCTCTTATAGTCAAACATTGTAAAATTGCATGTTTTGTGACTATCACTTTGATATGGCATGCTTGTGTGAATTTGTGTTTATTTGTTTATGTGTTTTGTATTTTGGACTTGAATATGCTCTTATTTGATTCCTTATTGAGTTCTGGTCGTTTCGGTTACTCATTCATAAGGTTTCAAGTCCAAACGACTTAGCTAGGCTACTTTGCATTCTTATTCGTTGAGTTGACTTCATCGTCATTTTTTGAGATGATTTCTCAACCATTTATCAAAGTTTCTTCATCTTTGTCGTGCGTGAGGAAGTTATGGTTTGTAATCTGAAAACGAATTCAAAATCGGAGTTCGGAGGCCCGAGAACGGTCGAAAACCGTGAGAGGTGCTCGGGAGAGCAAGCGAGGCCAGGCGGCCAAGCTTGGCCAAGCCGTGTGTGAGCCGTGGGACCCACGGCTGGAGAACCTCTCTGGTCCCATGTGACCCACGTGCCCCACAAGGGCCTTGGCTGAGTTGGCCACTTTTGGTTAGCCAAATATCCTCTCTCTCCTCTCCATTTAAACACCTCTCCTTCTCTCCAAACATAGAACTTGAAGAAACCTTTCAAAGAAATTTTCTGCAGAAATTCTTCACATTTTAGTTTTAGTATTTTGATCATAACTTTCTCATACGAACTCGAAATTGATTGATCCAAAAATAAACATTGTTGGTCTTGATGAGAGCTACAAACCCCAAGCATTTCTAGAGGTAGTTGACTTCGTGATTTTTCTCAGTGGACTGATTTTTAGTATGTGGTCAACTTTGTATGTTCAACTTCTTCTTTTTCATTTCATCTTTGATCATCTCTTTTATTCTTACTATTTGATTGATGAAATATGTTGAGAAGGATGTTAGATCATATGCTAGGGGTGTTTGATCATTTGTTAATTGAGTTTTTAGCTTTGTGATTTCTCTTGAACATATATTTGCTAAACTTGATTCAACTTGAAATTGATTCTAGAAAAGGTATATATGATGTGCCTCATGTTATTTTCTAGGTTTAATTTCATGATCTAAGAACTAGGTTTTTAGTGTGATATATTGAATATTCATACCTTGTTCTTATTTATTTACATGTCTTGATTTCTAGATACATTTGTGATTGTTTGTTGAAAGCATATTCTAGATTATCATTGAACATGTACATTTAGCTTGATTGATCATCTAGCTTAATTTGATTGTTGTTAGGATTCCCGTTGTTTTTAATTGGCTTATTTCGTGATCAAACCTTATGTGGGGATGCTTTGTAAGGGTAGCTTAGATGTTGTTGTTATTGCTTAGGCCCTTTTGAAGACCTCACTATTGACAAGCACCAAAGGTAATACTCTAAATGCTTACTTGTCTTGAAGAGATAGTTGCACACACTCACAACTCATGCATATATTTAATCCTTGTATGTTGTGTGTCTTATTTGTGTGCCTTAATGCTCATTAACATCTCTTCTTGCATGTTAGTTTGATTGCATCTTGCATATCCAATTGCCTTGTCATGCTTAGACTTAGGATTGCATTTTTGCACTGGGCGCTCCCAAAAGCGCTCTATAAAAGCGCTCTACGAACAGCCCCCGTTGGGCACTGTACAGACCTGATCGATTTAATTCGAGAGCTGTAGAGGCGCTCTACAAAGCGCTCTACAAAGCGCTCTACGTAGAGCGACCTCTCTGATGGCGCTCTACAAAGCGCTCTACGTAGAGCGCCCTTCTGTTTTCTCGCGAGAACAGAGCAGGGGGCTCTACAAAGCGCTCTACGTAGAGCGCCCAAGGTAAATTTGAGGCAAACTTATCAAAACGATCACACTTTGTTTTGGCCTTCTATATATATGCCACTTTGACTTTAGGTCAATTATAAGAGTTCATATTCAAGCTTCATACTTAGGATATTTTTCAAGACAAGAAAAATACACAAAGAACTCATTTTTAATTACTCAAACACTTTTTCATGATCATCAATCATCATCTAGCATCATCTTAGATCATCTAGATGTCATCTAGCATGGATTCTTCATCATACTTTGCTTGGTAAGCTTTTCACTAATATCTTATATATTTTGTGTTTCTCTTATCTAGCAATCTCAATTAATTACTTGTTTGTTATTTTGTATGCTTTGGATACAAGATTGAGATTAGTATGATGTATGTTTGAGAAGTTGTATTGTGCTAGCATATTAGGTTTTGTGCTTAATTTGATTAGCTAAACTAATTGACATGTCATTTAGTTTTGATATCTAGGATTGTTCTTAATTGCATATTAATCATCTTAGATAAGCATATAGGGTTTCCCTTGCTCTATGTTGCATTTTGGATATTTTCACATATTCACTTAGGGTTGTATTCTCTTCAAGAGAAGGTAAGTCTTGTGTGTAGCAATCGGGATTAGGTTGCTTAGATCACAAGCAAATTGGACTAGGTTCACTCATACCGGGATTAGGTAGGTGTGTGATTACTTCCGGGATTAGGTTGTAATCGTTTGCACATTTAGTGGATTCGAGGTTCGAGTGTGGCTTACTTACATAGCCCGTGGTTTTTCCCGTGAGGGTTTCCACGTAAAAATCAAGTGTTGATTTAATTTCCGCACCATATTACACTTGCTTGTTTATATTATCTTGAGGGTAAATTCGTAATTTTGACTAACACGAAAAATTGGGTAAAAAGCGTAAAATCTATTCACCCCCCCTCTAGATAGGTTTATACACACCATGCTATAATTAGTTTCAATTGGTATCAGAGCGGGTTCCTAGACATACATAGGTGATCCTTGCTTATTTTGGTGTGTTTTGCATTTTGTGTGTTTTTGATTATTCATACATTTGCATTCATTTCATTCATTCATAAACACTATGAGTGGAAACGGTGGAAATGGTGGTGGCCACGAAGGAGCTTCTAGCACAAGGCCTCCACTTCTTACCGGATTGAACTATTCCCAATGGAAAGGGAAGATGGAATCCTACATATGCCAAATTCATGACCGTGCATGGATGGCGGTGGAAGACGGATATGATCTCCCTATGATGACTCCCGCGGGTGGAGGACAAGATGTTTTGAAGCCTAAGGCGCAATGGAATGCGCAAGAGTTTGAGGCTTCAAAGTGGAATAGGAAGGCTATGCATGCCATCATGTGTGCAATGGATGAGAATCAGTACAAGCTTATTCAGAATACTCAGATTGCCAAAGTGGCATGGGACATCCTTCAAGTTGCACATGAGGGAACCGAGGTGGTGAAGGAGTCCAAGCTTCAAGTCCTCCAAACTCAGTTTGAGTTACTTAGGATGGGAGAGGATGAATGCTTCAATGACTTCGAAATCAAATTGATGGACATAGTAAATCAAAGCCATCAACTCGGAGACCCGTATTCGGATAGGAGAGTCAAGCAAAAAATTATGAGATCTCTCCCCGATAGGTTTGAATCAAAGGTGACGGCCATAGAAGAAAATAGTGGCTACATGGATATGAAGCCAAGTGAGGTAATTGGACGTCTCCTTGCATATGAGTCTAGGAAGGTTCCTAGCACCACTACTCCTCCTAAGAAGTCTAAAGGAATAGCTTTGAAAGCATCTAAGGATGCAAAGGAGCCAAAGCATGATTCGGATGAAGACCTTGCCTTATTCGTGAAAAGGTTCAACAAGGTTATGGGGTTCAAGAAGAAGAAGGGATTTGGGTCAAGAGGACAAGACTTGAAGAAAAAGAGTTCCTTCAAGAAGTTTGAGCCTAGACAGGAGAGGACCGAAAGGAAAGGGGTCCGATGCTTTGAGTGTGGTGGGATTGGTCACTTTGCCCCCGAATGTGCTAATCACAATGAAAGGAAGAAGGGTAAAGTGATGGCCGCCACTTGGAGTGGAAGTAGTGATGACTCCAATGAGGAAGATGAGTCTTCAAGTGAAGAAGAGCTCATGGCTAACTTCCTAGCTTTTGCCTCATCTCACAAGAGCAAAAGTGCTAGTGAAAAGGAGGATTTGAGTCAAGAGGAAATTGACTCTAGTGAAGTAGAAAGTGACTCCTCTTCTAGTTCCAAAAAGAAATTTGTGGAGCAAAAGGTGCTTGCTAAATACCATGCCGAGTTCAATGATTTGGCAATTAAAAGCACAAGAAAGATTGAGAGGTTGAGAGAAGAGAACCTTGAACTTTCGGCTCACAATGACCACTTAAGTGAACAAGTGGAAAGATTGAAGAGGAGAGAGGATAAGTTAATTGAGGAGTTAGACTTATCCAAGAGAAGTGAAGAAGGCTTGAAGAGGGAACTTGTAGAAGTTAAAGGGTCCTTGGCTAGGATAGATTCTAGCACCAAGAAGCTTGATCATTTACTTGGTGTTGGAAAGAGTCCAAGTGACAAGAGAGGTCTTGGGTATGAAGATGACAAGAAAATCTCAACCTCTAACAAGACCGTGTTTGTCAAGAGCTTGAAGAACGAAGAAACTTCATTTGTGCAACCTCCTAGGAAAAAGTTAGAAGTAGGACAATGTTCTAATGCACAAGTGAAAATGGGGCCAAGAAGGAAATCTCAAGCTCAACCTCCTAAGGTTCCTCAAGCCAATACTCCTCCCAAATTGGCTCACAAAGGAAAGAGACCAATCATGCAACCTCAAGCTTGGAAGCAACCAAGACCGGTTCAACAACGAAGATGGATTGAACCCACTTATCCACAAAGACATGGACGTGCTCAAAGGCGAGGTATGATTCCTTTTTTCATCCCTATTTGTCACTTTTGTGGTTGTGATGGTCATATTAGACCAAATTGCTTTCAATATATTAAAATGTGTAGAAAACAAAGCATGATTGAAAAGAGAAAGAATAGAGCCAAGATGCATGTTTCTAGGAATGAAAATATTGATTTGCATGATCCTAGAAATAGTAGAGCACATGTACCAAAGACCACTAAGAAAGCTAAAATTGTTGCTAAGTGGATTAGAAAGAATGAAAATGTTTGCCATGTTGCACAAATAGCCTTGAAGGCAAATTCTTCTAATTTTTGGTATTTGGATAGTGGGTGCTCTAGGCACATGACGGGAAACAAGAGTTTCTTCGAGACTCTTGTTATGGAGGAAGGTGGAAATGTCACTTTTGGTGATGGATCCAAAAGAAATGTTGTAGGGAAAGGAACCATCTCCGTTCCCGATTACCCTCCTTATCCAATGCTTTATATGTTGATGGCTTGAAAGCCAATTTAATAAGCATTTCACATCTTAGTGATGAAGGATATTCCGTCTTGTTTTCTAAAGACTATTGCTCTATCCTAAAACCCGATGGACAAACCTTGTTGAAGGGCATGAGATCTAGCGACAATTGTTATTGTCTTGAAGCTAGAATTGTATCTAATCATGTGTCCATGGATGAGCAAATTGAGTTGTGGCATGAAAGACTTGGCCACATGAACTTAGGGATCTACGGACCCTTGGAAAGTTCAATTGTGTGCGTGGCCTCCCTAAGCTTGGGAAGAAAGCCAATGGTATTTGTGGACCTTGCCAACAAGGAAAGCAAACTAAAAGCATGCACAAAAAGGGTAAGTATCTCACCACCAAGGAGCCACTTGAGCTTCTCCACATGGACCTCATGGGTCCCATGCAAACCGAAAGTTTGGGTGGAAAGAGATACATTTTTGTTTGTGTTGATGATTTCTCTAGATTTACATGGACATATTTTCTTAGAGAAAAATCCGAAACTTTTGATAAGTTTAAAATGCTTTGTAATAAAATTCAAAATGAAATGAACTCTAATATTAAAAGCATTAAACGGATTAGAAGTGACCATGGGAGGGAATTTGAGAATGCCACCTTTGAAACCTTTTGTAATGGTTTAGGCATCTCCCATGAATTTCTCTGCTCCTAGGACACCTCAACAAAATGGAGTTGTTGAGAGGAAAATAGGGTCCTTCAAGAGATGGCCCGTGTGATGTTGCTTAGCAACAATGTCCCTAGGAACCTATGGGCCGAAGCCATCAACACGGCTTGCTATATAGGAAATAGAGTATTCCTAAGGCCCGGTACTAGAAACACCTCCTATGAGTTATGGAAAGGCAAGAGGCCAAATGTTAGCTACTTCCACACTTTTGGAAGCAAATGCTACATTTGAATGACCGTGATCAACTTGGCAAATTCGATGCTAAGAGTGATGAGGGTATTTTTATTGGCTATGCCTTAAATAGTAGAGCCTATAGAGTTTTCAATTTAAAGACTCTAAGTGTTATGGAATCATCCAATGTCGTATTTGATGATACTAGGCTCAAGTCAAATGATCATGAGGAGGAGGTTATTTTTAGTGATGGTTCTCCTTTGGAGGAGGTTGTGGTGTCACCTAATGTTGGGACATCTAATGTCAACAATAATGACACACAACCTATTGATAGAGTTCCTCTCTTGGACTCTAAAGAACCCGCTCCATGGGTTAGGAAACTCCATGATAAAGAAGATATCATTGGAGAGGTAAATGAGGGTGTTAGGACTAGACGTCAACTTGCTAATCTTATTAGCTATACTTGCTACACCTCTCAAATTGAACCCAAAAAGGTTGAAGAAGCCTTAAATGATGAATTTTGGGTTCTTGCCATGCAAGAAGAGCTAAACCAATTCGAAAGGAATGAGGTTTGGACTCTAGTTCCTAGGCCTAAGACCACTAATGTCATAGGCACCAAATGGATATTTAGGAACAAATCCGATGAGGATGGCAACATAGTGCGGAACAAGGCTAGACTTGTAGCACAAGGGTACTCTCAAATTGAGGGTATCGACTTTGAGGAGACTTTTGCTCCCGTTGCCCGCTTAGAGTCCATTAGGCTTCTCTTGTCCATCTCTTGTGTGCACAAGTTCAAATTGCACCAAATGGACGTCAAGAGTGCCTTCCTCAATGGCTTCTTGCAAGAGGAAGTGTTTGTTGAACAACCTAAGGGGTTTGTGGATGCACACCACCCCAATCATGTTTATCGCCTCAAGAAGGCACTTTATGGGTTGAAACAAGCACCGAGGGCTTGGTATGAGCGCCTCACTCAATTTCTTGTTGACAATAACTACACAAGAGGTAGTGTTGACAAGACACTATTCATCAAGAGAGACAATGATGAGCTTTTCATAGCTCAAATATATGTTGATGACATAGTTTTTGGCTCCACCAACAACACCAAAGTCCAACAATTTGTTGATGTCATGTCTCTTGAATTTGAGATGAGTCTTGTTGGTGAGCTTAGTTACTTCCTAGGTTTGCAAATTAGGCAAATGAATGATGGGATTTTCATAACCCAAGCCAAATATGCTAAGAACCTAGTGAAGAAGTTTGGTTTAGAGAATGCCAAACATTGTGATACACCCATGAGTACCACTTTGAAGCTAAGCAAGGATGCTAGTGGTAAAAGTGTGGAACAAACGTTATATCGTGGCATGATAGGAAGCTTGCTTTATTTGACCGCAAGTAGGCCCGATATATCCTTTAGTGTGGGTGTGTGTGCTAGGTACCAAGCGGATCCTAAGGAGTCCCACCTCTCTTCCGTGAAGAGGATCATTCGCTATGTGAATGGGACATCCAACTATGGGATTTGGTACTCTTTTGACACTAATGCTAGTCTTGTTGGCTTTAGTGATGCGGATTGGGCAGGAAATTGTGATGATAGGAAGAGCACATCGGGCGGTTGCTTCTTTCTAGGCAACAACTTGGTGTCTTGGTTTTGCAAGAAGCAAAACTCGATTTCCTTGTCCACGGCCGAGGCCGAGTACATAGCCGCGGGGAGTGGATGCACACAACTCCTATGGATGAAGCAAATGCTAGTAGACTACGGATTCAACCAAGGTACTCTCACTCTCTTTTGTGATAACATGAGTGCTATTAATATTTCCAAGAATCCGGTGCAACATTCTAGAACTAAGCATATTGACATCCGCCATCACTTCATTAGAGAGCTTGTTGAAAATAAATGCATAGTACTTGAACATGTAGGTACTAATGATCAACTTGCGGACCTATTTACTAAACCCTTAGATGCTACTCGATTTAAAACTCTTAGTAGATCTATTGGGATATGTCTTGTGGAGTGATGTGTTCTATGATTGACCCCATATGGGGAAACTCAAGCAAAGAGAGCTATTTTGCATTCTTGTAACTTGCAAAAAATTTGAAATAACTTATGCCTCTTCTTTTGATTGCTTGAGTAAGCTTGGTTGTACATATGTATATATGTTTTCAATTCTATAAGTGTGAACCTTGCTTGTCTACAATCCATGTCATATTTATGTTCAAACATGCATTTTTGGACTAGGAGATTTACATAGGAAGTATGATGTGAATGACCTATAGTTATCTCCATGACATGATGATTCTTTAATAACATGCTAAAGATAAATGAAAAAGCATGAAATTCATACAACATGCTCACATGAAAAGCATGAATTAATGATTGCATATTCTTAAAAATGCAAAACTTGTGTGAAAGCTTATGAGACTCAAAATGAATAAAGGATCTTGTATCCGTTCAAAGGAATTTACATTCCAAATGTCTCTCTTTCTTTATTGGTTGAACATGGCTACTATCATACGGATATCTTATCCGGAAAAATCAAATAGGGTGCAAAGTTGCTCATGCCATGTTTCGCTTATAAAGTTGGATATAGTTACTCTTAAATTTGAAATCAATAATCTCTATATCCTTGCTTTTCCCATGACATTGGTGAAATTGGTTTGAATTCTTATTAAAAACCTTTGTCATTTGCTTTGCCAAATACCATTGTACTTTGGACTTGAATGCTATATGTCTTGTATGCAAAGCATGTTGGATTCACACATTTTCTCAAATAAATCTCCTTGTTTCTCTCAAATTAATTGAAGTGCATAAAGTGACTTATATGTATATGCAATCTTGCATGCTTCTATCTCTCGTTGCTATGAGTGACCCGGTTGGGGACTACTCCTTTGCCTATATCATGACAAAAAGGGGGAGTAGGATATGGTAAGGGGAGTTGCAAAATATAGAAGCTATTGTGCACTTTGGGGAGAACATACATTGAGGGGGAGTAACCCGTTGAGGGGGAGCATTGCATACTCATACATTTCATAATGTTGTGCCTAAATTGTAAATGCAAATGCTTGTTATTGTTCTCACATGATTAATCTCACACTTTACTTGTATTGGAAATGCTAGAAACTTTATTTTCAGGGCTTGATTGTTCTACAAGAGATTGAAGACTTGAAGTTGCATTTTCTTATCTCTTTGTAATGTAGATAATCATTGTAGTCCCGTAGTTTCTTATTCTTTGTGAGGAATCAATGTGAGTGGTGGTTTTGTCACGAAATAGCCAAAGGGGGAGATTGTTAGGATTCCCGTTGTTTTTAATTGGCTTATTTCGTGATCAAACCATATGTGGGGATGCTTTGTAAGGGTAGCTTAGATGTTGTTGTTATTGCTTAGGCCCTTTTGAAGACCTCACTATTGACAAGCACCAAAGGTAATACTCTAAGTGCTTACTTGTCTTGAAGAGATAGTTGCACACACTCACAACTCATGCATATATTTAATCCTTGTATGTTGTGTGTCTTATTTGTGTGCCTTAATGCTCATTAACATCTCTTCTTGCATGTTAGTTTGATTGCATCTTGCATATCCAATTGCCTTGTCATGCTTAGACTTAGGATTGCATTTTTGCACTGGGCGCTCCCAAAAGCGCTCTATAAAAGCGCTCTACGAACAGCCCCCGTTGGGCACTGTACAGACCTGATCGATTTAATTCGAGCGCTGTAGAGGCGCTCTACAAAGCGCTCTACGTAGAGCGACCTCTCTGATGGCGCTCTACAAAGCGCTCTACGTAGAGCGCCCCTCTGTTTTCTCGCGAGAACAGAGCAGGGGGCTCTACAAAGCGCTCTACGTAGAGCGCCCAAGGCAAATTTGAGGCAAACTTATCAAAACGATCACACTTTGTTTTGGCCTTCTATATATATGCCACTTTGACTTTAGGTCAATTATAAGAGTTCATATTCAAGCTTCATACTTAGGATATTTTTCAAGACAAGAAAAATACACAAAGAACTCATTTTTAATTACTCAAACACTTTTTCATGATCATCAATCATCATCTAGCATCATCTTAGATCATCTAGATGTCATCTAGCATGGATTCTTCATCATACTTTGCTTGGTAAGCTTTTCACTAATATCTTACATATTTTGTGTTTCTCTTATCTAGCAATCTCAATTAATTACTTGTTGTTATTTTGTATGCTTTGGATACAAGATTGAGATTAGTATGATGTATGTTTGAGAAGTTGTATTGTGCTAGCATATTAGGTTTTGTGCTTAATATTGATTAGCTAAACTAATTGACATGTCATTTAGTTTTGATATCTAGGATTGTTCTTAATTGCATATTAATCATCTTAGATAAGCATATAGGGTTTCCCTTGCTCTATGTTGCATTTTGGATATTTTCACATATTCACTTAGGGTTGTATTCTCTTCAAGAGAAGGTAAGTCTTGTGTGTAGCAATCGGGATTAGGTTGCTTAGATCACAAGCAAATTGGACTAGGTTCACTCATACCGGGATTAGGTAGGTGTGTGATTACTTCCGGGATTAGGTTGTAATCGTTTGCACATTTAGTGGATTCGAGGTTCGAGTGTGGCTTACTTACATAGCCCGTGGTTTTTCCCGTGAGGGTTTCCACGTAAAAATCAAGTGTTGATTTAATTTCCGCACCATATTACACTTGCTTGTTTATATTATCTTGAGGGTAAATTCGTAATTTTGACTAACACGAAAAATTGGGTAAAAAGCGTAAAATCTATTCACCCCCCCTCTAGATAGGTTTATACACACCATGCTATAATTAGTTTCAATTGTGTTTGCATCATTTGCATCACTTAGATCATAGCCTTGCATTAGGTTAAAGTCTCTAGCAAAGTGAGTGAAGCTTTGTGGATAGAGCAAAGAAGTCTTGATTAGAGTCGGGAGGACTCGGATAATCAAGCAAGAAGACTTGTCTAAGGTCGGGAGGATCCGGATAGGCAAGCAAGAAATCTTCCTAGAGATGTGAGCGTCTTGGATAGGAAGTTGCTTTCTAGAGGTGTAGGACACATCTCGGATAGGAAGTAGGCTTAGTGATTCACTAGCCCGAGGGTAGATTAGAAGTTGATAGCTTGAGCGGATATCATGAGTTGGTAGCTTGAGTGTGTAAGTCCTTTTTCACATAATGGATTGCTTTGCCGGTGGTTGTGGTATCAACCCGTGGATGTTTCCTCTTTGAGGTTTTACCACGTAAAAATCATTGTGTCAATTTTTGCTTTACTTTTCTTTATCTTCCATATCTTACATTGATTGCATATCTTGTAAATTGATTAACTCTTGTATTAGTGAAATCAATTCATTTGTTAAATCTAATCAAGTGTGCATTTTCTTTGTTATATTCTACGTTATTTTTAATATTGGAAGAATTTGAGTCTATACCTATTCAACCCCCCCCCCCCCCCCCCCCCCCCCCCCCCCTTTCTAGGTATATTTTACACTACTAATTAAGGGAAATTTCAGGTTTGGTACCCATCTCATGGTGTAGACCCTTTTAAACAGGATGATTTTTTGTAGGTAAGTTTAAATCACCAGTTAAAAACCTTTATACTATGAATTTTTAGTTGATACTACAATTATATATATCTCCATTGCAATTATCTATCTTTACCATTTGTTAATGAAAAATGAGAAATTTTTGGGAAGTTGAATAAGACAATTTGGTTTCCTGAGGTTCTCAACATGCCCCATCTATGAGTGGAAGTAATGATAAATCTGGTGTGTAGAGTTTGTATGTAGTTGTTGTTTACTTAGATATTATGGATGCTGCATTTTCAGGTCATTATGTGTGTTATGTTTAATAATAAAAAAAAAAAAATCCCTTGGGGAGTGGTTCAAAATTGATGATAGCAGTACTGTATGTTCCCTTATTCTATTTTATTTTTATCCCTTAAGTCTTAACACATTTACTTTCATTGTTACTTAGTTTGAGGCCTTGTTTTGAATTTGGCACTGATTTAAAGGTAATAGATTTTTCTCTTATTTTCCATTTTGAAATCAGGTATGGTTTAAAGGTAGTAAGCTAAAAACCGAAGAAAACTACACTTTATTTGTGTCTGCCCTCCTTAGTGGATATTAAATACTTGTAATTGTGAATTACCAAATTGTCTTAGTTTGTGAATTGATTGAATCAACCCATGTTAGGTTTATAGTTTGTGTTGGCATGTATTCCATATCAAAACGTGTTTCTTTTGTAATGTTTAGTGGTTTATATGTTGAAGATTTAAGAAGACGAAGAAAGTCTTGGCCACAATTCATGCAAGATGCCGGCCTCAAAGAGACATGTGCTTCATTGATCATCAAAGGTAATATAAGACCTCATATCTCTTACAAGGCTAGGCACACACACACACATGGCATCCTTGTGTGTTCCTTCATGGTTAAACATGATTTATATATCACTTTCACACACTTGATAATATATGCTCATGCATTTATACTATCTTGACAAACGTTGCTTATTGTATGTTCTAGGACTATGTCTAGGAAATAGCATATGTGTGCCGTTGTGTTTGTATGTTGTCATATTTTTGTATTTGGACTTGAATATGCTCTATTATGATTCCTTATTGAGTTCCGGTCGTTTCGGTTACTCATTCATTTAGTTTCGAGTCCAAACGATGTAGCTACGCTACTTTTCGTTCTCATTCGTTGAGTTGACTTCATCGTCGTTTTCCAAGATGATTTCTCAACCATTTTTCAAAGTTGTGTAGTCGTCGTCGTGCGTGAGGGAGTCATGGTTCGTAATCTGAAAACGGATTCAAAATCGGAGTTCGGATACCCAAGATACAGCTGAAGAACGTGAGGGAGCGCGTGAGAGGCGAAAGTGGCCAAGAGGCGAAAGTGGCCCAAGCCGTATGGGAGCCGTGGGCCCCACGGCCAGAGAGCCTCTCTAGCCCCGTGTGGCCCACGAGCACCCCACGGGCTGGGGTGATGTGGCCACTCTTGATTGGCCCATTTTTCTCTTCTCTCTCCTCCTTTTTATTTCCCTCAATTCCCTCCATTTTGTTTTCAATAAGAAAAGCTTAGAATTCCCGTCAGATTTTTTCTCCCAAATTTTCTCACCCTCCAAACACCATAACTTCTTCATACGAAGTCGGATTTGAGTGATTCAAGTTGGAGAACGTTCGTAATCGAGTCCTCTACTGAAACAAATTATAGCACGGTGTGTATAAAACTATCAAGAGGGGGGTGAATAGATTTTAAACTTATTACCCAATTTTTCGTGAGAGGTCAATATTACGAAATTACCCCTAACTAGATAAAGCAATAAATCAAGTATAAAATGCGGAAATTAAATAACACTTGATTTTTACGTGGAAACCCTCACGGGAAAAACCACGGGCTAGTAAGTAAGTAAGCCACACTCGAACCTCGAATCCACTAAATGTGTAAAACGATTACAACCTAATCCCAGAAGTAATCACACACCTACCTAATCCCGGTATAAGTGAACCTAGTCCAATTTGCTTGCGATCTAAGCAACCTAATCCTGGAAGCTACACACAAGACTTACTTTCTCAATGAAGAGAATAACACCCTAAGTGAATATATGAATATCCAAATGCAACATAGAGCAAGGGAAACCCTATATGCTTATCTAAGATGATGAATTTGCAATTAAAGCAATCCTAGATATTAAAAACTAAATGACATGTCAAATAGTTTAGCTAATCAAGATTAAGCACAAAACCTAATTAGCTATCACAATACAACTTCTCAAACATACATCACACTAATCTCAATCTTGTATCAAAAGATATATGAAAATCATACAAGTAATAAATTGAGATTGCTTGTTAAGAAAAACACAAAATATGTAAGATATTAGTGAAAAGCTTACCAAGCAAAGTATGATGAAGAATCCATGCAAGATGACATCTAGAAGATCAAAGATGATGCTAGATGATGATTGATGATCATGAAAAAGTGTTTGAGTAATTAAAAATGAGTTCTTGGAATTTTTTCTTCTCTTTGAAAAATATCCTAAGTATAAAATCTGAATATGAATTCTCTTAATTGACCTAAAGACAAAATGGCATATATATAGGGGGCCAAATCAAAGTGTGGTCGTTTTGAGTAAGTTGCAAAGAAACGCGCCGATCGGCGGTTTCAATCGGCGGCCAGGCTGTAGATTTCAACCGCTGACTGGCTCCCGTGAAAGGCAGGGGAGCAACAGCGGTTTCAATTGGTGGTTACGAAACCGCCGTTAAAACCGCCAATTCAAGATCGAGAAATAAAAACAATCAAGTCTAAAACGGTGTTTTCGATCGGTGGCCACGAAACCGCCGATCCAACCGCTGAATTGATCCAAAGGCCTCTGGACTCAAACGGCGGTTTCATTCGGCGGCCTAGGCCGCCGATCATAACCGCCGATCACCTAAAAGAGGTGAAATCAAAGGAGAAGCCAAGTGCATCTTCGTAGGCGGTCTTCGCTACAAAACCAAGCACATCCTAGTGCATGTGCGGACATTTCCGAACAATATTAGGAAACGAATTGCTAAGCACAAAAGCACATAACAAAATACCACATCAAGGTGCAAGTGTGAAATGTGAGATGTGAAGAGTATGCACACCAATGCAAGAATGCTAAGTGAGTGTGTGCAACTATCTCTTCAAGACAAGTAAGCACATAGAAATTTACCTTTGGTGCTTATCAAGACGAGGTCTTCAAAGGGCTTCGAACAATAAAACCAACACCTAAGCTACCCTTACAAAGAACCCCAACATGTGGTTTGTCAACGAAATGAGCCAATCAACAAGTGGGAACCTTACATCTACCTTTTCCAAGTGGTTTGGTGGCTGTTTGATCAATATTTCTGGTGGTTCCACACAGAAATCCGAACTAGCTCGTGAATCCAAGGTATTTGTCTTATCTTTGGGGTTTCTTCTTCTATATGTATGTTTATGTTTGGTGAATGCTATTGAGAAAGATAGCTTCATAATCATTCTAATCAAAAGTCTATTTAGAGACAAATGTGGACTAGTTTCTATGATTCTAGGTTTTTCACATGTTTGTGAGTTGTATTGTGATTAGAATGACATCTTAGGTTGTTTGTGACTTGATTGAATCAATTTTGTGATAAATGATGTAAGGTTTATGATTTGTATTGGCTTGATTCCATTGCAAAACGCTCTATATTTGTATTAGTTATTGCTTAAGATGTTCTTTGAAGAAAGGAAGCTTAAAAGATGAAGAAGCAATGTCTAGTGCAAAAGTTGTCTTCAAGAGGTGAAAAGCGTCAAAGGTATATCTTGACTTCCATCCTCTTGCAAGGCATTAGTGCACACACACACAATTCATACATGTGTGTCCCTGCATCGTGGTTCAAACATTTGGTATAACACATTCACACACTTCATAGTATGCTCATGCATTGATCTTGTATTGACAAACAATGTAGAATTGCATGCTTTGTGACTATCTCTTTGATATGGCATGCTTGTGTGAATATGTGTTTATTTATTTGTGTATTTTGTGTTTAGGACTTGAACATGTTCTTATTTAATGCCTTATTGAGTTCTGGTCGTTTCAGTTACTCATTCATAAGGTTTCGAGTCCAAACAATGTGACTATGCTACTTTTCGTTCTCATTCGTTGAGTTGACTTCATTGTCATTTTCCTAAGATGATTTCTCAACCATTTTTTCAAAGTTGTGTAGTCTTCGTCGTGCGTGAGGGAGTCACGGTTTGTAATCTGAAAACGGATTCAGAATCGGAGTTCGGATGCCCAAGATTCGGGCTGAAGAACCGAAGGAGCGCGCGAGAGTGGTCTGGAGCGCGTGAGGCCACTTGGCCTGGCCGTGAGGGAGGCCGTGGGCCCCACGGCCAAGGGAGCCCTCTGCCCCCGTGAGGCCCATGCGCCCCCCACAGGAGGGTGACGTGGCAGGTGGTGATTGGCTCAAAAATTTCCTCTCTCTCCTCCTTTTAAACTCATCTCCTTCCCTCCACACTTGTTAGTTGAATTTTGAAGAACACTCACAAAAATTCTGCAGAATTCTCCAATTTTTAGTTTTAGTATTTTGATCATATCTCTCTCATATGAACTCGAAATCAATTGATTCAAAAACCAATATTGTTGGTCTTGAAGAGAGCTACAAACCCCAAGCATTTCCAAAGGTAGCTGACTTCGCTATTTTTCTCAGTTGATCGATTTTCAGTCCGAGGTCAAGGTTGTTTGTTCAACTTCTTCTTTTTCAATTTCATCTTTGATCTTCTTTTGATTCTTACTATTTGATTGATGAAATTTGTTGAGAAGCATGTTAGATCATATGCTAGGGGTGTTTGATCATTTGTTAATTGAGATTTAGCTTTGTGATTTGTTTTGAACATATATGTGCTAAACTTGATTTTGTGTGAAATTGATTCTAGAAAATGAATATATGATGTGTCTCATATTATTTTCTAGGTTTTATTTCATGATCTAAGAACTAGGTTTTAGGTGTGATATATTGAATATTCATACCTTTGTTCCTATTGATTTACATGTCTTGATTTCTAGATAATCTTGTGATTGTGTGTTGGAAGCATATTCTAGATTGTCATTGAACATGTACATTTTGCTTGATTGATCATCTAGCTTAATTTGTTTGTGTTTGCATCACTTGCATCACTTTAGATCATAGCCTTACATTAGGTTGAAGTCTCTAGTAAAGTGAGTGAAGCTTTGTGGATAGAGCAAGGAAGTCTTGATTAGAGTCGGGAGGACTCGGATAATCAAGCAAGGAAGTCTTGTCTAGGGTCGGGAGGATCCAGATAGGCAAGCAAGAAATCTTCCTAGAGACGTGAGCGTCTTGGATAGGAAGTTGCTTTCTAGAGGTGTAGGATACATCTCGGATAGGAAGTAGGCTTGGTGATTCACTAGCCCGAGGGTAGATTAGGAGTTGATAGCTTGAGCGGATATCATGAGTGATAGCTTGAGTGTGTAAGTCCTTTTTCACATAGTAGATTGCTTTGCCGGTGGTTGTGGTATCAACCCATGGATGTTTCCTCTTTGAGGTTTTACCACGTTAAAACACTTGTGTTCATTTTTGTTTTTACTTTTCTTTATCTTCCATATCTTTCATTGATTGCATATCTTGTAAATTGATTAACTCTTGTATAAGTGAAATCAATTAATTTGTCAAATTTAATCAAGTGTGCATTTTCATTGATATATTCCTCATTATTTTTAAATTGGGAGAATTTGGAGCCTATACCTATTCACCCCCCTAGATATATTTCACTACTACTTAAGGGAAATTTCAAATGACCTTGAGATTTGATTTGATCCTTTGATTGATGAAATCTATGATTATTGTATTTGTATGTGTTTTTAGAGCAATCTAGGTTTTAATTGATTTATATCTTAAATCCTTGCTCTATATTTTTGGCTAGAATATTGATTGATTTAATCTCATGTATCTAGCATTTTATTGTATGTTGATAGCATCTTGAACTTGTACTTCATGAATATATTTTGTTCAAGTGTTGTATGTGTGAATGAGACTTTGAGCTTATGTGTTTGGTGTTTACACATGCTTTGGTTTTATTCTTGTATTTTGCATCTAGACTTTTATTACTTGTGATATCACATGATATCACATGTTTAGGTCTATTTGTACCATGGAATGTATTGATCACATGTTCTATTTTGAATTGGTTGTTTGCATCATTTGCATTCACATGATCACACTAGGAAGTCCTTGTAAAAGGCATGAAGTCTTGGTTAGAGTCGGGATGACTCGGATAGCCAAGCAAGAAGACTTGCCTAGAGTCGGGATGACTCGGATAGGTAAGCAAGAAGTCATGGCTAGAGTCGGGAGGACTCAGATAGTCATGCATGGGAGGCTCCCTAGAGGCATGAGTGCCTTGGATAGGGAGTTGGCTATTATATTGGTAGCTCTAGGCGTATGGTTAGACATAGACTCCAAAAGAGCAGGGTACATGAGAGGTGTATGCACTCTTGAGGAATTTCTAATCTTTCATCGATGTTGGTTTTGTATGTTGTCCAATATATGGTGATTTCGCATCATTGAGGGATCTCATACTTTCCAATAGGGTTGGATAGACTTAGACTCCACTAGGTTGGGTGAGCTAAAGATTGGTCACTTTGTGGATTCTCTATTTTTATCATCCAATATATATAGTACCCTAATGGTTGTATTTCAACCCATGGATGTTTCCACCTTGGAGGTTTTACCACGTTAAAAAATCTCTTGTGTTAATTCTTCATATCTCTATCTTTTATATTTTATTTGTGTATGTTTTTATCTTGTTTCATATTATTCACTTGTGATGTATAGTGAAGCAACTATTTGTAAAGTGTGATTTGTGGATTCATTCTTTTGATCATTTTTGTATATATGATTCTTTTGTATTTTGTAATTTTTGTATAGTGATATTTGATCACTCTTGTAACTCATTGAACATCTATTGAAATACAAGTATTCTTTGTTGTTATGTTTATTTGTTCTTATACCTCACACAACTAGATGATATACTTAGACCTTGTCCTCATGATTATATTCTCATATTGTCTTTCTTGGTGTATTTTGTTTTGTGCAAGGCTACCTTAAGGGACAAACGAAAGTTTGTTCAAGGGATTGAAAAAAGGTGTAAAAACCTATTCACCCCCCCCCCCCTCTAGGAATACCTTAAACAATTTAACTACGTTTGTATACTTTCAATTGGTATCAGAGCGGGTCGCCGGACGGCACTCGACGAGATCTGGTTTATACTTACGTGTGGATTGCTTAGGTTTTTGCAAGTATGGTTTTCCAAGATGATGTGATGACCGAAGGGGCTTCGAATTCTAGGCCTCCTCTTCTCAAGGGTCACAACTATGGGTTTTGGAAATTGAGGATGAAGGCTTACATTCAATCTATTGTTACATTCAAAAGCGGTGAAGAAGTCTCGTCTTCAATTGCTCACTTCCCAATTTGAGGTTTTGCAAATGGGTGAGGAAGACAAGTTTGTTGACTTCCAAGACAAGCTACTAGACATCGCCAACCAATGCCAAGCTCTTGGTACTCCTATCTCCGGTGAGAGGTTAAATTGGAAGATTCGTAGATCACTTCCAAAGAGGTTCAAAGCCAAGGTTACCGTCATTGAAGAGAGCAAAGACGTTGACGTCATGAGATTAGATGACTTGCTAGGATCTTTTCAAACTTTTGAGGCGTGCATGAAACCGAAGGCTAAGAACAAGGGTTTAGCTCTCAAGGTTGTCAAGGAAGCTAGTAGTAGCGATGATGATAAGGAGAAAGCTTTATTGGTTAGGAAGTTTAAAAAGTTCATGAGGAAAGGTGCCAAGCCAAGTGGCAAGTACTCAAGGGACAAGGAAGTCAAGAAGTCCTTTACTCCACCTCATGAGAGGAGTGGCCATGCTAAAAGCAATAGAAAGGTTCAATGCTTCAAGTGTAAGAAGTTTGGACATTATGCTTCGGAGTGTCCTAGTGGTGATTCTAAGAAGGACAAGAAGGGAAAAGCTATGGCGACTACATGGTGTGAAAATGATAACTCTAGTGATGAGGAGAGCTCAAGTGATGAGTCTTCTAGTGAAGAAGAGCTAGTGAGCAACTTTGTTGCATTCATGGCTTCTCACTCTACTCTAGAGGATGTGAATCAAGATTTGTTGGATAAGGAGATTGATCCAAGTCATCAAGACTGTTTAAATGATAATCTAACCTACATTGATCTTTTGGCTAAGGTGAAGTTTCTTGAGGAGAAGTTGAAGATAGCCTTAAGAGAGGTTGATGAGAAGGATGACTTGATCAAGATACAAGTGGATGAGTTTGTTGCTACAACTCGTAGGCTTTTGGTTGAAAAGAATGCTCTTGCCAAGAAGCTTTGTGAAGTTGAGGGTATTGTGCTTGAAAAGGATAGGATCATCTTTAATTTGTCCTTAGGAAGCTCAAGTGACGCGGTAGTTGAGGAGAAGCTCATAGAAGCATCACTTCCTACAAGCGAAGTCATTGTTAAAGAAAAAGCTCCTAAGAAGAGACGTTCCAAGAAGAAAAACAAGTTGAAGAATAAGGTACCCCTTGAAACTCCCAAATGTGCTTCTCTAACTCTGGAAGGTAAAATCTCTCCTTTTGTTCCCATATGTCATTTTTGCAATACCATAGGCCATATCAAGCCCAAGTGCTATAAATTCATTGAATATTGCAACATAGAAAATGCATCTAGGAATAGAGAGATTGGACCTCATTTTATGCATGCTAAAGCTTTTGAATATGGAAAGCATGATAACCTCTCAAAGCATGTTAAGAATGTCCGGAAGGTGAAGAATGTATATCTTTCAAAATTTGACAATGCATGTGTTGCTAATAATGTTGAGAAAAAGAGTATTAATGATATTATTGTGAATCAAGTTGTGGAAGAACTTTACTCTAAGTTCAACATTGTGGTCAAAGAGAATCTTGATAATGTTCGTGTATGTCCACCCAAGACAAAATTTGTCAAGGGTGAGTGCTCTTACCATTAGTGTAAGTTGCACATGTGAGTTAGATTTAAGACTAGTGTTGTTGTTAAGAAGCTTAGCTTATTTGCTTTGTATCTTTACAACTTGACATGAACTTAGCTATCTCATATTGGTTGTTATGATTGTAAAATTTGTTGATTAACTTTTGAGAAGTTTTTTTTTTTTTTTTGGAATCTATATGGTGACATTAATGTTAAGGCTTTTAGAGAAAGTCATTTTTTTGTTGTTTGAGTTGGATTACATTGTCTTTAGTCTCTTGGAATCGACACACCTATAACTTGTAGTCATGAGGACTTACAGCCAAGAGGACTCATAAAAAGGGTGAATGCATTGTATTTGATGAAAATAGCTTGCGAAGGTATCTCTATATCATATTGCTTGCTTACTTGACTTTTTATCTATCAACTCATTGTTTGTATCACATTCATGAAGCATGTCATAATTGAGAACTAGTATAGTGTTTATATGGTCCTCTTTGACATTTGCTAGTTTAAGATCTTTTGGTGATAAGTGTTCACATTGATCTTATTCATGATGTGTGTTGTTATTTGTATGATTGTTGAGTGGCTAATTTTTGAATAATGTGAGCTTCATATTCTTTGATAGCTACTCTTTTGAGAAGTAGAGATCTTAAGTAAGTCTTTTTACTGGCTTCTTGATCATGTGCTTTTAAGCCTTAAATTTTTTGTTTCAAAAATGCACTTTGCTTCTCTTGTATGTCTTGTTAAGTATGTTGAGCTTGATTGATTTTAGCTTTGGATACACCTTGAAGTCCTAAGGACTAGTACATTTAAAAATGACCAATGGTTGGTATCCATTTGCTTCAGCAACATAGAACTCAACGAGCACCCTCATGGAAAGGGCTACACACCTTGGTTGTGCAGCTGCCCAATGTAGGAAAGGGCTACGCCATTGTGATGAGTGAAAGCCGCCATGAGGAGTATATGTTTTTGTTAGAAAAATCAAAGAAGTGTTGAATTGAATCATATAAAAAAAAAAAATCTTTGATTCAAGCCTAAATAAAAAAAAAAAAAAGAGGCTTATGGAGTATAGTTGAATAATCAAATGAGCTCGGGTTGACAAATAAAATGGGTTGATGAGCCACATGCACACACACGCTCACATGTTGAAATCTATTCTCTTTATAAGCAAAATTTTGGATGATAACCGATTTGACCTTTTTATGGAAAGGCCTAAGATGAATAGATGTTGAAATTGTTTGCATGCTTGATTATCAAACTACTTCTTTTCATATACTTGAAGCAAAATCTTCACACACTCACTTTTGCTTATTTAGTATTTTGATACTTTAGCAATTTTTGAAGACATATGAGAGTGATTGAAAATCTTGATGTAACTCTCTTGGATATGTGAAGCTTTTTTGCAAATCTAATAAAATTGCTTGTGATGTGATTGTGTGGTGATTTTTGTGAACATTTGTCTATCTTGATTTTAGATTAGGCACTTGTCAAAGGGGAGCATAATATGCTAAATTTTTGTTCTCTTTTATGACATGTTCACATGTTCTTCAAGGTTGTTGTTTGTTGTCATTATTCTTATTTTTGATAAATCGTGGAGATGCTATGATAAATTCTTATATGCATGATGATTTGTTGAATATAATGTTTTTGCTCTATATTTTTGGCTAGAATATTGATTGATTTAATCTCATGTATCTAGCATTTTATTGTATGTTGATAGCATCTTGAACTTGTACTTCATGAATATATTTTGTTCAAGTGTTGTATGTGTGAATGAGACTTTGAGCTTATGTGTTTGGTGTTTACACATGCTTTAGGTTTTATTCTTGTATTTTGCATCTAGACTTTTATTACTTGTGATATCACATGTTTAGGTCTATTTGTACCATGGAATGTATTGATCACATGTTCTATGTTGAATTGGTTGTTTGCATCATTTGCATTCACATGATCACATTAGGAAGTCCTTGTAAAAGGCATGAAGTCTTGGTTAGAGTCGGGATGACTCGGATAGCCAAGCAAGAAGACTTGCCTAGAGTCGGGATGACTCGGATAGGTAAGCAAGAAGTCATGGCTAGAGTCGGGAGGACTCGGATAGTCATGTATGGGAGGCTCCCTAGAGGCATGAGTGCCTTGGATAGGGAGTTGGCTATTATATTGGTAGGCCTAGGCGTATGGTTAGACATAGACTCCAAAAGAACGGGGTACACGGGAGGTGTATGCACTCTTGAGGAATTTCTAATCTTCCATCGATGTTGGTTTTGTGTGTTGTCCAATATATGGTGGTTTCACATCATTGAGGGATCTCATACTTTCCAATAGGGTTGGGTAGACTTAGACTCCACTAGGTTGGGTGAGCTAAAGATTGGTCACTTTGTGGATTCTCTATTTTTATCATCCAATATATATAGTACCATAATGGTTGTATTTGAACCCGTGGATGTTTCCTCCTTGGAGGTTTTACCACGTTAAAAAATCTCTTGTGTTAATTCTTCCTATCTCTATCTTTTATATTTTATTTGTGTATGTTTTTATCTTATTTCATATTATTCACTTGTGATGTATAGTGAAGCAACTATTTGTAAAGTGTGATTTGTGGATTCATTCTTTTGATCATTTTTGTATATATGATTCTTTTGTATTTTGTAATTTTTGTATAGTGATATTTGATCACTCTTGTAACTCATTGAACATCTATTGAAATACAAGTATTCTTTGTTGTTATGTTTATTTGTTCTTATACCTCACACAACTAGATGATATACTTAGACCTTGTTCTCATGATTATATTCTCATATTGTCTATGTATGTCTTTCTTGGTTTATTTTGTTGTGTGTAAGGCTACCTTGAGGGATAAACGAAAGTTTGTTCAAGGGATTGAAAAAAGGTGTAAAAACCTATTCATCCCCCCCCCCCCCCCCCCCCTAGCCTCCTAGGTATGCCTTAAGCGATTTAACTACGGTTGTATACTTTCAACCCACATTCTTTAGACCTTGAATGCATTTTATTGTTTTTTGTTTTTTGTTTTGTTTTTTAACTCTTATTGCCTATATGTTTCTGTAGATTGATGGATTGAATCAATTGAGAAATAAATATATTTGGTTTGGAAAAACTGGAGGCGAAAGCCATTGCATTTGATGTTATGTCCAAGGTTAATTTCCTATAATTTCTAATTTTTTCGAATGCTTGTTTTTCAAATTACTTATTTATAATTTTACTACTGTATTTTTATAGGTAATGGCGGGCTGAAGAATGATGGTCGTTTTTTTATATTATTGTGAGAATATTGTATTTGTGTTCACTACATTAGTAGCTTGGATTATTTTTTTGTAAGGATGTTATTTGTTTGCTTTAATGAATTTCGATTAATCCAAAATGATGTACAATTTTTTCGGTACTTATTTTGTATGTATTCAATATCTAATATTAATTATTATTATTAATGTATAGTAGAACAACTTAAAAAACAAAACAAAACAACTTAGTATGTTTAGTTCAGACCCATTATTGGATTCCATGGGCATTTGATCATAAAGTGAAGAGCTTTGGGGCAAAAGTAAAATATTTGAAAGATAGGAGCAAAAGTGAGTTCCTAGTGCGAAATGATCTTGCATACAAGTCGTGTCAACGACCAGAAACTTCGTCGAGTTCTTAAAGCAAGATTAAGTTGATTTGAAATGTCAATAGTACCCTTATTGAAATGAATGAATTCATTTTAATACCTTTTATTTGTAAACCCACTTAAATTATTAACACAACCAATTTTTTTTTTTTTTTTTTTTTAAAGGAAAACTTAATGCTTAGAGGAATGGATATAAATGATAAATGTTAGAATAAAGTAATACATACAGTCATGGCGATAGAGTAATTAGAGCATCCAAATTACCTCCACACTTTATTAATAGTTGAACACAATGGATACAGCTTATTTACAACATTGAAAAATTTAATTGTATTAGATTGTATTTCTCTAATATGTATATAAGCTTTTATATTTCTCTTATGTATCGAGATTATGATAGAAATGATACTGGACTAGTTGAGCTTCAACATTTATTTCTATTTCTCAAATAAGTGTTGTTTGTGTTAACCCAATTAATTGATTTTGAGAAAGAGCTCCAAAAATTATTCGAATTTTAATAATCACAATTAAAGTTTAATATATATTTCAATTAAAATATATTATACATGTTGAATCAACCGACAATGTATACGCAAGGACGTAACTTGGAATAAACGTTGGGGGGGGGGGGGGGGGGGGGGGGGGGGGGGGGGGGGGGGGTTGTGTTTAGAATGATTGCATCTCCAACCATTACAAGATTAACTTCACACTTGATTAATATTTGAGCACAGTAGATACCGCTTATTTACAACGTTACAACATTTGATCAGTTTTTTTTTTTTTTTTTTTTTTTGACAATATATATCTATTAATCCTGGACTTGGTATTATTTTGAAAGCTTTCGTCATTGATTGGATTCGAGTCGTTGACCTGAGAGTCATTTACCCAAGCCCCAAGCTCGTCCATCTATCAGTTGAGCTACACCCCTGTTGGCAACATTAGATCAGTTTTGACTTTTGACAAACAATCGTATTTATCATGTTTTCATATATTTACCTAAGACATATCTTATAATATTTATTATATGGACAATGACCATTCGTATCTTATCATAACAATCGTGAAACAATTTTTGAATTCTTTTGACTGCATATAAAACTTTTCACAATCATGAAATATTTCCTTCAATGGGTATGGATATTGACAATCATTATAAAACATTTAATAAAAAAACTATTCTTCATGCGTGATATTTAAAAAAAATAATAATAATAATAATAATCTTTGGTGGTTGGGTGAAACATTTATAGCTGGCAATATCAGCACCCTTCAAGAAACTTTGTTTGGTTACCGAAGCCGTAAATATAGTTACCAAAACCGTAAATGTAGTTACAAGCAAAATTTTAAAAAAACCATTAAATGGTTACCGAAGCCGTAAATGTAGTTATAAGCAAAATTTTGAAGAAACCATTAAATGATTACTGAAGCCGTAAATGTAGTTACAAGCAAAATTTTAAAGAAACCATTAAATGGTTACCGAAGCCATAAATGTAGTTACTAGAGCCGTAAATATAGTTACAAGTAAAATTTTGGAGAAACCGTGAAATGGTTACCGAAGCTGTAAATGTAGTTACAATCAAATTTTGAAGAAACTATTAAATGGTTATCAAAGACATAAACGTAGTTACCAAAGCCATAAATTTAGTTACAAGCAAAATTCGAAGAAAACGTGAAATGGTTACCGAAGCCGTAAATGTAGTTACCAAAGCCGTAAAGCAAAATTTTGAAGAAACCATTAAATGGTTACCGAAGTTGTCAATGTAGTTACCAAAGCTGTAAAGATAGTTACAAGCAAAATTTTGAAGAAACCATTAAATGGCTACTGAAGCCGTAAGAGTAGTTACCAGAGCAGTAAATGTAGAAAATTTTGAAGAAACCATTAAATGGTTACCTAAAAGTATACAAACGTAGTTAAATAGCTTAAAGCATACCTAGAATGGGGGGGAGAGAATGGGTGAATAGGTTTTTACGCCTTTTTCAATCCCTTGAACGAACTTATGTTTGTCCCTCAAGGTAGCCTTACATACAACATATAAACCAAGGATTCATACATAGACAATATAAGCATGTGATCATTTAAGCATAGTCTATGTATATCAATTAGTTGCATGAGGTATAAGAACACAAAAACACAATAACAAGGAATACTTGTATTTCAATTTTGTTCAACGTATTATTACATAAAGGTAACACTATACAAAAGAATTATATTTACAAATATAATCAAATGAATTTGTTTACAAATCACACTTTACAAAATCTTGTTCCAATATACATCACAAGTGAATAATATGCAACAAGATAACAACATACACATAAACAAATATAAGAGATAGAGATAGAAAGAATTAACACAAGAGATTTTTTAATGTGGTAAAACCTCCAAGGAGGAAACATCCACGGGTTGAACTACAACCATTGGGTACTATATATATTGGATGATAGATTAGAAATTCCTCAAAAGTGACCAACCTATGATCTACTCTCTATTGGAGTCTATGTCTACCCAATCCCTATTGGAAGATACAAAATCTCTCAATGATGCGAAACCACCATATATTGGACTCCATACCATACCAACATCGTTGGATGATTAGAAATTCCTCAAGCATGCATATACATCCAATGTACCACACTCTACTAGAGTCTATGTCATACCAAACGCCCGGGCCTACCAATAATGTAGCCAACTCCCTATCCAAGGCACTCATGCCTCTAGAGAGCCTCCCATGCATGACTATCCGAACCTTCCTGATCCTAGCCATTACTTCTTGCTTAACTATCCAAGTCATCCCGACTCTAGAATAAATCATAATTATGAAGCATATATTCAAGATGTTACAAACATACACAAAAATGCTAGAATCATAAAATGTATTCAAAGAATATTCTAGCCAAAGATTTAGAGCAAGGATATAATGATAAATCAATTAAATCTTAAATGTCTCTAAAAACACATATACAAGCATTAATCTTAGATATTATCAATCAAAGGATCAAATCACATTTCAAGGATTATTAATCATAAAATGATTCAATCAAGTCACAAACAATCCTAGATATCAATATAATCACAATACAACTCTCAAACATGTGAAAAACCTAGAATCCAAGAAACTAGTTCATATATGTCTCTAATTAGACTTTTGATTATGATTGATTGTGAAGCTATCTTTCTCAATAGCATTCACCATACATATACATACAAATAGAAAAAGAAACCCCAAGCAAATTGAAGGTTATAAAAGAAGAAATCTCAAAGATATGACAACTACCTTGTAATCATGAGCTGGTTCGGTTTTGATGGTGAAACCTGAAATTCCCTTATGCAATATAGTGTAACATATACCTAGAGGGGGGTGAATAGGTATAGGCCCAAATTCTTCTAAAATACTTTTTCTCAATACAACAATGAAGTGCACACTTGGTGTGTCTAACAAAATGATTTGTTTTAATTAACACAAGCGGAAAACAATATACAAGTGATGCAATCAATATATGATATGGAAGATAATGAAACATAAAACGAAATGTGACACAAGTATTTTTACATGGTAAAACCTCCTAAGAGGAAACATCCATGGGTTGATACCACAACCACCAACAAAGCAATTCACTAGGAATAAAAAGAGATACACACTCAATGCAATCAACTTATAGTCTACCTTCAGGCCTAGTGAACCACCGAGCCTACTCCCTATCCAAGGTGTGTCCTACACCTCTAGAGAGCAACTCCCTATCCAAGACTTTCAAACCTCTAGGAAGATTTCCTTGCTTAGCTATCTAGATCACAAAGATCCTAGTCAAGCTTCCCTAGCTCAACCATCCGGAGTACCACACTCCTAGCTAAGACTTTTGCTTGGCTATTCAGAACACTTTCCTAGCCAAGTCTTTTTGCTCAAATTAAAGCTTTACTCACTTTAACAAGAGACTTCAACCTTTCCACAAGGCAATGATCTAAGTGATGCAAATGATGCAAACACAATCAAATAAAGCAAGATGATCAATCAAGCTCTATGTACATGCTTAGTGATGATCTACAATAAGCTATCAACACACAGTCACAAATCTATCAAGAAATCAAAGCATGTGAATCAATAAGAACAAGATATGAATATTCAATATATCACAAAAAAATCTTAGTTCTTAGATCATGAAATTAAACCTAGAAAATATCACGAGGCACATCATATATATCATTTCTAGAATCAATTTCAAGTTCAATCAAGTTTAGCTAAAATATGT